>CM060850.1:5856155-5933298 GCA_030737835.1 Acorus gramineus
GAGGGTATGTCTTGAATTTTTTGATACTATGTCACGAATTCATGTGTATGTCTGAGACTCATGAGGGTATGTCTTCGAAGGATTCATGGGCCAGGGAAGGAATAATTCGAAGAGATATATTTTTTTCTAAAACTCAAGTACAATGATTCGTTGTCAATGAGATTCCCAAGTGAGGTGCCAGGGAAGGAATAATTCGAAGAGATATATTTTTTTCTAAAACTTTCACTTTGTTATGTAAGGATATAAGCATTAAAATCATGGAGGAGTATCTCTCGGATTCATGTGGGATATGTATCCGATTGATGGGGGTATGTCTCGGATTCATGCGGGGGTATGTGTCCTATTCATGGATCTGTGTGTCTCGAATTCATGGGTATGTCGCAAATTCATGGGGGCACGTCTTGGATTCATGGGGGAGTGTCGCATATTCATACTCTCTTAATCATGAGAGAGGAATGGTATCAGATTCGTGGGAGAGTATGTCTTGGTTTTATGGGGGAGTGTCACGATGTCAAGATAGGGTGCATCATAGATTCATGGTAGGATATGTCTCAGATTCATGAGGGGAGTATAGTTTCAAATTCGGGGAGTACTATGTCTTACATTAATGAGGGGTATGTCTAATTTTTTGATGGGTATGTCTCAGATTCATAGGGGGTATGTCTCCAATGGATTCATGGGAGTGTCTCAAATTCATGGGCAGGTACATATGTCATAGATTCAAGTTGTATGTATATGATTAATGAGAGTATGTCTCGAATTCATGATCGGATTAGTGGGAGGAGTATGTCTCCCATTAATGAGGGAGTATGATGTCGGATTCATGGTATGATGTTAGATTCCATGGGGAGTATGGTCTCAGATTCATGGGGGTTAGGTCTCGGATTAATCGGGGTGTCTTGGATTCATGAGGGTGTGTCGCATATTCATAATCTCTTATTCATGGAATCAGAATGGTCTCAGATTCGTGGGAGTTTATGTCTTAGATTCATGGGGGAGTGTCAGGTATTCATGATAGGGTACGTTGCAGATTCATGGAAGGATATCCCTCGCATTCATGAGGGGAGTATGGTCTCCAATTTAGGGAGTACTATGTCTTATATTAATGAGGGTTACGTGTCAAATTTTATTATGGGTATGTCACGGATTCATAGGTATGTCTCAGATTCATGGTTCTATGTCTCCGATGGATTCATGGGTATGTCTCGAATTCATGGGCAAATAGGTATGTCTTAGATTAATGGGGGAGTATGTATTTGATTCATGAGAGAGTATGTCTCGGATTGATCGGATAAATGGGGGGAGTATATCTCCCATTCATGTGGGAGCATGATGTCGGATTCATGGCATTTCTTGGATTCATGGTAAGGTCTTGGATTCCTAAGTAGTATGTCTCGGATTAAAGGGGGGAGTATGGCCTCAGATTTATGGGTGTTATGTCTCAGATTCAAGGGTGGCTATGTCTCGGATTCATGGTGCGGTAAATCTCATATTGATGGGGTAGAATGCCTAGGATTCATGGGGGATTATGGTCAGGTATTGATGGTATGTATCAGAATCAAGAAGTATATCTTAGATTCATGGAAGGGGGGGGGGTGTTCTCGGGTTTATACCCATGGATCCGAGACACATCCCACTTGAATCCATGACCATACTCCCCACATGAATCCGGGATATACCCACATGAATCCAAGTCATACCCCCGCATAAATCCGGATTCATGCGGGGGTATGTCTCAGATTCATGGGGGTATGTCCAGGATTCATGCGGGAGTATGTCTCGAATTCATGGGTATGTCTTTGATTCATAAGCGCGTATTTTTCTGATCGATATGGAGAGTTTTTCTAGGATTAATGGGGGAGTATGCCTCAGATTCATGATCGTATTCATGGGAGGAGTATGTCTCCCATTCATTAAGGAGTTTGATCTCAAATTCATGGCATTTCACGGGTTTATGGTATGGTCTTGGATTCACTAGGGAGTGTCTTCGATTCAGGGGATATAGTCTATAATTCATTGGGGTTATGTCTCCGAATCGTAGGTAGCTTTGTCTCGGATTCATGGTGGAGTATGTATCATATTAATGGGGAGTATGTCATGGATTCATGAGGGAGTATGGTTAGAGCTTCATGGTATATATTAGAATCATGGAAGAGTATCTCTCGGATTCATGTGGGGTATGTTGCTGATTCATGGGGGGTATGTCTTAGATTCATGTGGGGGCCAGTGTTGGATTCATGGGTCCATATGTCTCGAATTCATGGGTATGTCACAGATTAATGAGTGGTATGTCTTGAATTCATGGGGGAGTGTCGCGTATTCATACTCTCTTATTTATGAGGGAGAATGGTCTCATATTCGTGGGAGAGTATGTGTTGGAATCACGAGGGAGTGTCACGGATTCATGATAGCGTACGTCACAGATTCATGGTAGGATGCCTCAGATTCATTAGGGGAGTATGGTCTCAAATTCAAAGAGTATTATGTCTTATATCATGAGGGGTATGTCTTGAATTTGTTGTGGGAGTATGTCCCGGATTCGTGGGGTGGGGGGGGTTATGTATCAGATTCATGGTCCCGGATTTATGGTGGAGTACGTCTCTGATTCGAGGGGGTTATGTCTCATATTCATTTGGGGAGCATGCCTCATAATATTCATGCGGGAGTGTGCCTATTCATGGGTATGTCTTGGATTCATAGGGGTATGTCTCCAATGCATTCATGTGTATGTCTCGGATTCATAGGCCGGTATGGAGTACATCTCCCATTCATGAGGGTGTATAATCACGGATTTCTCATATTCATGGTATGATGTTAGATTCAATAAAGAGCATGTCTTGGATTCATGGGGGGGTGTCAGGGATTCATGAAGGGTATGTCTCGGATTCATGAGGGGAGTATGGTCTCAAATTGAAGGATTATTAGGTCTTATATTAATGAGGGGTATGTCTTGAATTTTTTGATAGTATGTCACGAATTCATGGGTATGTCTGAGACTCATGAGGGAATGTCTTTGAAGGACTCATGGGCCAGGGAAGGAATAATTCGAAGAGATATATTTTTTTCTAAAACTCAAGTACAATGATTCGTTGTCAATGAGATTCCCAAGTGAGGTGCCAGGGAAGGAATAATTCGAAGAGATATATTTTTTTCTAAAACTTTCACTTTGATATGTAAGGATATAAGCATTAAAATCATGGAGGAGTATCTCTCGGATTCATGTGGGGTATGTATCCGATTGATGGGGGGTATGTCAGAGATTCATGCAGGGGTATGTGTTCTATTCATGGATCTGTATGTCTCGAATTCATGGGTATGTCGCAAATTCATGGGGGGCACGTCTTGGATTCATGGGGGAGTGCCGCATATTCATACTCTCTTAATCATGAGGGAAGAATGGTATCAGATTCGTGGGAGAGTATGTCTTGGTTTCATGGGGGAGTGTCACGATTTCAAGATAGGGTGCATCATAGATTCATGGTAGGATATGTCTCAAATTCACATTCGGGGAGTATAGTTTCAAATTCGGGGAGTACTATGTCTTACATTAATGAGGGGTATGTCTAATTTTTTGATGGGTATGTCTCAGATTCATATGGCAGGTAGGTATGTCTTAGATTCAAGGAGTATGTATATGATTAATGAGAGTATGTCTCGAATTCATGATCGGATTAGTGGGAGGAGTATGTCTCCCATTAATGAGGGAGTATGATGTCGGATTCATGGCATTTCTAGGATTCATGGTATGATGTTAGATTCCATAGGGAGTATGGTCTCAGATTCATGGGGGTTAGGTCTCGGATTAATCGGGGTGTCTTGGATTCATGAGGGTGTGTCGCATATTCATAATCTCTTATTCATGGAATCAGAATGGTCTCAGATTCGTGGGAGTTTATGTCTTAGATTCATGGGGGAGTGTCAGGTATTCATGATAGGGTACGTTGCAGATTCATGGAAGGATATCCCTCGCATTCATGAGGGGAGTATGGTCTCCAATTTAGGGAGTACTATGTCTTATATTAATGAGGGTTGTGTCAAATTTTATTATGGGTATGTCACGGATTCATAGGTATGTCTCAGATTCATGGTTCTATGTCTCCGATGGATTCATGGGTATGTCTCGAATTCATGGGCAAATAGGTATGTCTTAGATTAATGGGGGAGTATGTATTTGATTCATGAGAGAGTATGTCTCGGATTGATCGGATAAATGGGGGGAGTATATCTCCCATTCATGTGGGAGCATGACGTCGGATTCATGGCATTTCTTAGATTCATGGTAAGGTCTTGGATTCCTAAGTAGTATGTCTCGGATTAAAGGGGGGAGTATGGCCTCAGATTTATGGGTGTTATGTCTCAGATTCAAGGGTGGCTATGTCTCGGATTCATGGTGCGGTAAATCTCATATTGATGGGGTAGAATGCCTAGGATTCATGGGGGATTATGGTCAGGTATTGATGGTATGTATCAGAATCAAGAAGTATATCTTAGATTCATGGAAGGGGGGGGTGTTCTCGGGTTTATACCCATGGATCCGAGACACATCCCACTTGAATCCATGACCATACTCCCCACATGAATCCGGGATATACCCACATGAATCCAAGTCATACCCCCGCATAAATCCGGATTCATGCGGGGGTATGTCTCAGATTCATGGGGGTATGTCCAGGATTCATGCGGGAGTATGTCTCGAATTCATGGGCATGCCTTTGATTCATAAGCGGGTATTTTTCTGATCGATATGGAGAGTTTTTCTAGGATTAATGGGGGAGTATGCCTCAGATTCATGATCGTATTCATGGGAGGAGTATGTCTCCCATTCATTAAGGAGTTTGATCTCAAATTCATGGCATTTCACGGGTTTATGGTATGGTCTTGGATTCACTAGGGAGTGTCTTCGATCCAAGGGGATATAGTCTATAATTCATTGGGGTTATGTCTCCGATTCGTAGGTAGCTTTGTCTCGGATTCATGGTGGAGTATGTATCATATTAATGGGGAGTATGTCATGGATTCATGAGGGAGTATGGTTAGAGCTTCATGGTATATATTAGAATCATGGAAGAGTATCTCTCGGATTCATGTGGGGTATGTTGCTGATTCATGGGGGGTATGTCTTAGATTCATGTGGGGGCCAGTGTTGGATTCATGGGTCCATATGTCTCGAATTCATGGGTATGTCACAGATTAATGAGTGGTATGTCTTGAATTCATGGGGGAGTGTCGCGTATTCATACTCTCTTATTTATGAGGGAGAATGGTCTCATATTCGTGGGAGAGTATGTGTTGGAATCACGAGGGAGTGTCACGGATTCATGATAGCGTACGTCACAGATTCATGGTAGGATGTCTCGGATTCATGAGGGGAGTATGGTCTCAAATTCAAAGAGTATTATGTCTTATATCATGAGGGGTATGTCTTGAATTTGTTGTGGGAGTATGTCCCGGATTCGTGGGGTGGGGGGGGTTATGTATCAGATTCATGGTCCCGGATTTATGGTGGAGTACGTCTCTGATTCGAGGGGGTTATGTCTCATATTCATTTGGGGAGCATGCCTCATAATATTCATGCGGGAGTGTGCCTATTCATGGGTATGTCTTGGATTCATAGGGGTATGTCTCCAATGCATTCATGTGTATGTCTCGGATTCATAGGCCGGTATGGAGTACATCTCCCATTCATGAGGGTGTATAATCACGGATTTCTCATATTCATGGTATGATGTTAGATTCAATAAAGAGCATGTCTTGGATTCATGGGGGGGTGTCAGGGATTCATGAAGGGTATGTCTCGGATTCATGAGGGGAGTATGGTCTCAAATTGAAGGATTATTAGGTCTTATATTAATGAGGGGTATGTCTTGAATTTTTTGATAGTATGTCACGAATTCATGGGTATGTCTGAGACTCATGAGGGAATGTCTTTGAAGGATTCATGGGCCAGGGAAGGAATAATTCGAAGAGATATATTTTTTTCTAAAACTCAAGTACAATGATTCGTTGTCAATGAGATTCCCAAGTGAGGTGCCAAGGAAGGAATAATTCGAAGAGATATATTTTTTTCTAAAACTCTCACTTTGTTATGTAAGGCTATAAGCATTAAAATCATGCAGGAGTATCTCTCGGATTCATGTGGGGTATGTATCCGATTGATGGGGGGTATGTCTGAGATTCATGCAGGGGTATGTGTCCTATTCATGGATCTGTATGTCTCGAATTCATGGGTATGTCGCAAATTCATGGGGGGCACGTCTTGGATTCATGGGGGAGTGCCGCATATTCATACTCTCTTAATCATGAGAGCGGAATGGTATCAGATTCGTGGGAGAGTATGTCTTGGTTTTATGGGGGAGTGTCACGATGTCAAGATAGGGTGCATCATAGATTCATGGTAGGATATGTCTCAAATTCATGAGGGGAGTATAGTTTCAAATTCGGGGAGTACTATGTCTTACATTAATGAGGGGTATGTCTAATTTTTTGATGGGTATGTCTCAGATTCATAGGGGGTATGTCTCCAATGGATTCATGAGAGTGTCTCAAATTCATGGGCAGGTACATATGTCTTAGATTCAAGGAGTATGTATATGATTAATGAGAGTATGTCTCGAATTCATGATCGGATTAGTGGGAGGAGTATGTCTCCCATTAATGAGGGAGTATGATGTCGGATTCATGGTATGATGTTAGATTCCATGGGGAGTATGGTCTCATATTCATGGGGGTTAGGTCTCGGATTAATCGGGGTGTCTTGGATTCATGAGGGTGTGTCGCATATTCATAATCTCTTATTCATGGAATCAGAATGGTCTCAGATTCGTGGGAGTTTATGTCTTAGATTCATGGGGGAGTGTCAGGTATTCATGATAGGGTACGTTGCAGATTCATGGAAGGATATCCCTCGCATTCATGAGGGGAGTATGGTCTCCAATTTAGGGAGTACTATGTCTTATATTAATGAGGGTTACATGTCAAATTTTATTATGGGTATGTCACGGATTCATAGGTATGTCTCAGATTCATGGTTCTATGTCTCCGATGGATTCATGGGTATGTCTCGAATTCATGGGCAAATAGGTATGTCTTAGATTCATGGGGGAGTATGTATTTGATTCATGAGAGAGTATGTCTCGGATTGATCGGATAAATGGGGGGAGTATATCTCCCATTCATGTGGGAGCATGACGTCGGATTCATGGCATTTCTTAGATTCATGGTAAGGTCTTGGATTCCTAAGTAGTATGTCTCGGATTAAAGGGGGGAGTATGGCCTCAGATTTATGGGTGTTATGTCTCAGATTCAAGGGTGGCTATGTCTCGGATTCATGGTGCGGTAAATCTCATATTGATGGGGTAGAATGCCTAGGATTCATGGGGGATTATGGTCAGGTATTGATGGTATGTATCAGAATCAAGAAGTATATCTTAGATTCATGGAAGGGGGGGGGGGGTGTTCTCGGGTTTATACCCATGGATCCGAGACACATCCCACTTGAATCCATGACCATACTCCCCACATGAATCCGGGATATACCCACATGAATCCAAGTCATACCCCCGCATAAATCCGGATTCATGCGGGGGTATGTCTCAGATTCATGGGGGTATGTCCAGGATTCATGCGGGAGTATGTCTCGAATTCATGGGTATGTCTTTGATTCATAAGCGGGTATTTTTCTGATCGATATGGAGAGTTTTTCTAGGATTAATGGGGGAGTATGCCTCAGATTCATGATCGTATTCATGGGAGGAGTATGTCTCCCATTCATTAAGGAGTTTGATCTCAAATTCATGGCATTTCACGGGTTTATGGTATGGTCTTGGATTCACTAGGGAGTGTCTTCGATTCAGGGGATATAGTCTATAATTCATTGGGGTTATGTCTCCGAATCGTAGGTAGCTTTGTCTCGGATTCATGGTGGAGTATGTATCATATTAATGGGGAGTATGTCTAAGATTCATGGGGGAGTATGGTTAGAGCTTCATGGTATATATTAGAATCATGGAAGAGTATCTCTCGGATTCATGTGGGGTATGTTGCTGATTCATGGGGGGTATGTCTTAGATTCATGTGGGGGCCAGTGTTGGATTCATGGGTCCATATGTCTCGAATTCATGGGTATGTCACAGATTAATGAGTGTATGTCTTGAATTCATGGGGGAGTGTCGCGTATTCATACTCTCTTATTTATGAGGGAGAATGGTCTCATATTCGTGGGAGAGTATGTGTTGGAATCACGAGGGAGTGTCACGGATTCATGATAGCGTACGTCACAGATTCATGGTAGGATGCCTCAGATTCATGAGGGGAGTATGGTCTCAAATTCAAAGAGTATTATGTCTTATATCATGAGGGGTATGTCTTGAATTTGTTGTGGGAGTATGTCCCGGATTCGTGGGGTGGGGGGGGTTATGTATCAGATTCATGGTCCCGGATTTATGGTGGAGTACGTCTCTGATTCGAGGGGGTTATGTCTCATATTCATTTGGGGAGCATGCCTCATAATATTCATGGGGGAGTGTGCCTATTCATGGGTATGTCTTGGATTCATAGGGGTATGTCTCCAATGCATTCATGTGTATGTCTCGGATTCATAGGCCGGTATGGAGTACATCTCCCATTCATGAGGGTGTATAATCACGGATTTCTCATATTCATGGTATGATGTTAGATTCAATAAAGAGCATGTCTTGGATTCATGGGGGGGTGTCAGGGATTCATGAAGGGTATGTCTCGGATTCATGAGGGGAGTATGGTCTCAAATTGAAGGATTATTAGGTCTTATATTAATGAGGGGTATGTCTTGAATTTTTTGATAGTATGTCACGAATTCATGGGTATGTCTGAGACTCATGAGGGAATGTCTTTGAAGGATTCATGGGCCAGGGAAGGAATAATTCGAAGAGATATATTTTTTTCTAAAACTCAAGTACAATGATTCGTTGTCAATGAGATTCCCAAGTGAGGTGCCAAGGAAGGAATAATTCGAAGAGATATATTTTTTTCTAAAACTCTCACTTTGTTATGTAAGGCTATAAGCATTAAAATCATGCAGGAGTATCTCTCGGATTCATGTGGGGTATGTATCCGATTGATGGGGGGTATGTCAGAGATTCATGCAGGGGTATGTGTTCTATTCATGGATTTGTGTGTCTCGAATTCATGGGTATGTCGCAAATTCATGGGGGGCACGTCTTGGATTCATGGGGGAGTGCCGCATATTCATACTCTCTTAATCATGAGGGAAGAATGGTATCAGATTCGTGGGAGAGTATGTCTTGGTTTCATGGGGGAGTGTCACGATTTCAAGATAGGGTGCATCATAGATTCATGGTAGGATATGTCTCAAATTCATGAGGGGAGTATAGTTTCAAATTCGGGGAGTACTATGTCTTACATTAATGAGGGGTATGTCTAATTTTTTGATGGGTATGTCTCAGATTCATATAAGGTACGTCTCCGATGGATTCATGGGCGTGTCTCAGATTCATAGGCAGGTAGGTATGTCTTAGATTCAAGGAGTATGTATATGATTAATGAGAGTATGTCTCGAATTCATGATCGGATTAGTGGGAGGAGTATGTCTCCCATTAATGAAGGAGTATGATATTGGATTCATGGCATTTCTCGGATTCATGGTATGATGTTAGATTCCATGGGGAGTATGGTCTCAGATTCATGGGGGTTAGGTCTCGGATTAATCGGGGTGTCTTGGATTCATGAGGGTGTGTCGCATATTCATAATCTCTTATTCATGGAATCAGAATGGTCTCAGATTCGTGGGAGTTTATGTCTTAGATTCATGGGGGAGTGTCAGGTATTCATGATAGGGTACGTTGCAGATTCATGGAAGGATATCCCTCGCATTCATGAGGGGAGTATGGTCTCCAATTTAGGGAGTACTATGTCTTATATTAATGAGGGTTGTGTCAAATTTTATTATGGGTATGTCACGGATTCATAGGTATGTCTCAGATTCATGGTTCTATGTCTCCGATGGATTCATGGGTATGTCTCGAATTCATGGGCAAATAGGTCTGTCTTAGATTCATGGGGAGTATGTATTTGATTCATGAGAGAGTATGTCTCGGATTGATCGGATAAATGGGGGGAGTATATCTCCCATTCATGTGGGAGCATGACGTCGAATTCATGCCATTTCTTGGATTCATGGTAAGGTCTTGGATTCCTAAGTAGTATGTCTCGGATTAAAGGGGGGAGTATGGCCTCAGATTTATGGGTGTTATGTCTCAGATTCAAGGGTGGCTATGTCTCGGATTCATGGTGCGGTAAATCTCATATTGATGGGGTAGAATGCCTAGGATTCATGGGGGATTATGGTCAGGTATTGATGGTATGTATCAGAATCAAGAAGTATATCTTAGATTCATGGAAGGGGGGGGGGGGCGGTTCTCGGGTTTATACCCATGGGTCCGGGGCACATCCCACTTGAATCCATGACCATACTCCCCACATGAATCCGGGATATACCCACATGAATCCAAGTCATACCCCCGCATAAATCCGGATTCATGCGGGGGTATGTCTCAGATTCATGGGGGTATGTCCAGGATTCATGCGGGAGTATGTCTCGAATTCATGGGTATGTCTTTGATTCATAAGCGGGTATTTTTCTGATCGATATGGAGAGTTTTTCAGGATTAATAGGGAAGTATGTCTCAGATTCATGATCGTATTCATGGGAGGAGTATGTCTCCCATTCATTAAGGAGTTTGATCTCAAATTCGTGGCATTTCACGGGTTTATGGTATGGTCTTGGATTCACTAGGGAGTGTCTTCGATTCAGGGGATATAGTCTATAATTCATTGGGGTTATGTCTCCGAATCGTAGGTAGCTTTGTCTCGGATTCATGGTGGAGTATGTATCATATTAATGGGGAGTATGTCTAAGATTCATGGGGGAGTATGGTTAGAGCTTCATGGTATATATTAGAATCATGGAAGAGTATCTCTCGGATTCATGTGGGGTATGTTGCTTATGTCTTAGATTCATGTGGGGGCCAGTGTTGGATTCATGGGTCCATATGTCTCGAATTCATGGGTATGTCACAGATTAATGAGTGGTATGTCTTGAATTCATGGGGGAGTGTCGCGTATTCATACTCTCTTATTTATGAGGGAGAATGGTCTCATATTCGTGGGAGAGTATGTGTTGGAATCACGAGGGAGTGTCACGGATTCATGATAGCGTACGTCACAGATTCATGGTAGGATGCCTCAGATTCATGAGGGGAGTATGGTCTCAAATTCAAAGAGTATTATGTCTTATATCATGAGGGGTATGTCTTGAATTTGTTGTGGGAGTATGTCCCGGATTCGTGGGGTGGGGGGGGTTATGTATCAGATTCATGGTCCCGGATTTATGGTGGAGTACGTCTCTGATTCGAGGGGGTTATGTCTCATATTCATTTGGGGAGCATGCCTCATAATATTCATGGGGGAGTGTGCCTATTCATGGGTATGTCTTGGATTCATAGGGGTATGTCTCCAATGCATTCATGTGTATGTCTCGGATTCATAGGCCGGTATGGAGTACATCTCCCATTCATGAGGGTGTATAATCACGGATTTCTCATATTCATGGTATGATGTTAGATTCAATAAAGAGCATGTCTTGGATTCATGGGGGGGTGTCAGAGATTCATGAGGGGAGTATGGTCTCAAATTGAAGGACTATTAGGTCTTATATTAATGAGGGGAGTACTATAGGATTCATGTGTACGTCGCAGATTCATGGTAGGATATGTCTTATATTCATGAGGGGAGTATGGATTAAAATTGAAAGATTACCATGTCTTTGATTCATACGGGGTATGTCTAGAATTCGTGGGGGGAGTATGTCTCAGGCTAATGAGGGTTTGTGATTGAGATTCATGGGTGTATGTATCTATGTGATGGATTCCATGAGGTGGTCTCGCCTTCTTGGAACGAGCCAGTTCCTTTGTTCTCTGGTGCAAAAAAGGTGACTTTATAAGCTTAGGAAACCAAAAGGGGTTCTAAAAAGGGAACAAGCAGCAAACGGCAGCAAGAAGATGGAGCAACGAACTGCTAGAACAGGATGTGAGTCTGTTAGATCACAAGAAGGAGTTAGCCTCCCTCTCTGCTGAAGAGAAAGATCAGCAATCAAAGTGTCGAGATCAATTGTCCAAGATTGTTAAGATGGAAGTAATGGAATGGAGGCAATGGTCAAGGGAGATATGGGCTTCAAGAGGGAGACAACAATACCAAGTTTTTCCACAAGGCGGTGAACCAAAAGAGGAGATTCAATAGGATCAGCAAAATCAGATTGAATGAATCTCTATTTGAGTCTTCTTCGGACATCGAAAGGTAATATTGTTGTACATTCAACAAATAGAGAGGATGGTTTCTGCAGTGGATGGATGAGGACCTTCGTAGGGTGCCTGATGTTTTGTGGGCGGACCTCGAGGCCCCCTTCTCCGAGGAGGAGATAAAGATAGTTGTTTACAAGGCAGATCCGAATAAGGGTCCTCCGTGGTGAAGGAGGATGTCTTGGAAATGTTCTAAGAATTCCATTAAGGTTCGCAAGGTTTGGGCAGCTTGTTGCCACATTTTTTGCGCTAATTCCTAAGAAGGGGCTGTTGAGGTGGGAGATTTTCATCCCATGAGTTTGGTCAACGGGGCATATAAAATGATTGCGAAGGTCCTTGCTAATAGATTGAAGACCACTATAGGCTATAAGGTGGAGGAGAATAAAACCATAATCATTCCGGGCATCTTCTTGAGGATGGTTTTATGCAGTTCAAGAATGCATTGCTACAGCCCACAAAGATAAAGAGAAAGGCGTGCTTAACAAACTTGATTTCTAAGGCCTATTATAACATTAGGTGGGATTTCCTCTTGCATATGCTACAGTGCCATGGATTCAAACCGAATTGATTAAGGATGGTGAGGGAGTGCATCTCCAGCGCGAAGGCCTCGGTCCTGGTTAATGGCAAGCCATGTGGTTTCTTCCACCTTAACAAAGGGCTTCGTAAGGCGACCAATGCTTTTAGTAGAATGATGAAGGTGGCAAAAGATGATGGGTGGATTCAAGGACTCAATGTGAATAGCAAGGGGCCATCTCTTTCACACATTCAGTATGCGGACAATGCGATCATCCTTTGTCCAACAACGGCGTCCTTCATCCGAGATATCAAATTCGTGTGCAAATGTTTTGAACTCCTCTCTGGCCTGAAGATAAATTTTCAGAAGAGTGCAATGCTTGGCACTAATTTGGAAGAGGGGGAGCTCGGTTCTCTAGCTCGTATATTTGGATGCCAGACAAACAATCTTCACAATCATTCCCCTGACAGTATCTCGGTCTCCCCTTGCACCCGGGGAAATTCTAAAAATCAAAATGACTCCCGTTTATCAGTAGGTTTGAGAAAAAGTTGAAGGGTTAGAAAGGACAGAATCTTAGCTCAGGTGGACGACTTATCCTCCTTCAAGCTGCTTTATCGAACCTGCCAATCTTCTTTCTCTTCCTTTTCAAGGTTCCGGTGGGGATAGCATTTGAAGAAGGTTTTTTTGGTGTGGGGCAGAGATCGACCGAAAGAAGCCGCTTTTGGTGAAATGGGATCTCGTTTGCTGCAGGAAAAACAAAGGAGGTGTTGGTGTCCTTAATTTGGCTGACCACAATAAGGCCCTACTTAGATAATGGCGATGGAGTAGGCTCACGTCTCATCCCTCAGTGTGGTGTCCGTTGGTGGAAGCAATCGCTGTAGAGGGGAACTATTTAACAGGTTTCCCATTCAGCCTCCTAGACTTTCACGTATATGGACAGATATTCTCAGGCTAATAGAGCCAATTATGGAGGCCTTTGCATGGTCGGTGGGAAATGGATAGTTGTTGCGGTTCTGGCAAGATTGCTGGCATGGTACTAGTGCATTGAAGGATCGGTTTGCAACCATCTATGACCTATCGACAAACAGAGAG
Source organism: Acorus gramineus (assembly GCA_030737835.1). Lineage (NCBI taxonomy): Eukaryota > Viridiplantae > Streptophyta > Magnoliopsida > Acorales > Acoraceae > Acorus > Acorus gramineus. The sequence continues at coordinate 5,870,115 of CM060850.1, forward strand.
GGTCGAGTGAACGAGTTCCGGACTCCACATGCAGATGGGGGAGTGTGGGATCTGAGATTGATGTGTAACCTACGAGACGAGGAAGTTTTGCTATTGGTAAGCCTTCTAGGGGAACTCCAAACTATCACCCTTCAAGAGAGGACTACTAATTCAGCAGTTTGGCATTCCAAACCCAATCACGGATTTTCTTTTAGGCGCTGTTATGACCAGTGGAGGAGAGACCGACCCATTCAGCAATCAACGAGGATGAAGGCCCCACAAATCCAGAGGGCTACAAATAAGGTGTTTTCGCTAAAAGTTTTGGCATTCCACTAAAAGTTAAGGTGTTTTCTTGGCTCATGTATCAAATTCGTCTTCTCACTAAATCATATAAAGCGAAATGGTCGAACCAAGCGGATATTTTGTGTCCTAAGTGCGGGGGAGAGGGGGGCGCTCAAGAAATAGCTAAACATCTTTTGGTGATATGTCTTGTGGTTGCCCAAGTGTGGAAATTGCTTCGAGAGGCTACAGGCATAGATGCTTCCTTTATGTGGAAGGCTGGGAAGGTTTTAATGCCATGAGGAGATAGAAGCCATAAGGCAAAAGCCACTCAAACCTTCATCCCTGCTGTTGCATAGGCCCCCTGGTTAAACACGAACCAAGCTATTTTCCAAGGATCAAGGGTATATATCAAAAACATTTGGGAGATGGTGGTCCATTTTATCAAACCTTGGGGCAAGTCTCTCACGGGTTACCTTTTCAAGGAAGGAATCTTAATTGAGGAGTAGTTCTAAGTGGTATTTGGGGCGTGCTGATAGAGTCCTCGTCTACCGCAGCCTGGGTCGCCTTATGGCTCTCTTTCCAAGCATTTGCCCTTATCAATATAATCATGGCATATATGTCTACCATTTCCATCAAAAAAAAAAAACTCAAGAAGTACAATGATTTGTTGTCAATGACATTCCCAAGGGAGGTGCTGGGGAAGGAATTCGAAGAGATATATTTTTTAAAAAAACTTTCACTTTGTTATGTAAGGCTATAAGCATTAAAATCAATATAAGGAGACAAACTCCATGGTCTAGTGATCTTCTCTAAAAAAAAATTATTACACAAGGTAGCCACCATCTTATAGAATAGCAAATTAATTTTAAAATGGAGCATTCTATAGTGCTGGGCTCCAAAATCAGAAATCGACATTTATAGAAAGAGTAAACATCAATTGACTATATTTGTGATTTTTTTTTTTATCAAAGAATGTACTTCCACATTTTATAGAAATTTGAAGAAACAAATTTTTCTAGTCATCCAATATCATTAGATAATGTATTTGCATAAAAAATGCAAGAGATACAATTTTTCCTAAATCTTCATGATACTAGGCAATTGATCATCAATAACTTCGAATGAATGGGAGTGCACAGATTGTAAAGTAAATGTAGGTATTCTTTTGATTTATTTAAACATCGAAAGGTCATAAGGAAGCATATGATTATTACCACAGAATTTGTATGAGAGTCCATGGATGTCCTGTAGAATAATTCCATTGCACCAGGGAGGACCCTATAAAAGAGACGTTCCTGCAAAAGTGAAAATTAGAGTTAATAGACGCATCAATAACTTCGAATTAATGGGAGTGTACTGATCGTAAAGTAAATGTAGGTATTCTTTTTATTTATTTAAACATCGAAAGGTCATAAGGAAGCATATGATTATTACCACAGATTTTGTATGAGAGTCAATAGATGTCCTCTAGAATAATTCCATTGCACGAGGGAGGACCGTATAAAAGAGACGTTCCTGCAAAAGTGAAAATTAGAGTTAATAGACGCATCAATAACTTCGAATTAATGGGAGGTATGAGAGTCAATAGATGTCCTCTAGAATAATTCCATTGCACCTGGGAGGACCATATAAAAGAGACGTTCCTGCAAAAGTGAAAATTAGAGTTAATAGACACCCAAGAAAGTGTTTTTTCCACAGATCTCTTGCTGACTCAAGGGCATGATCACATTCAGTCGTTCTATCTATTTTAACAGCACAAAATATTTTGTAGCTCAAAGTGCAGATATAAGTATATAACATATTCAGATTTCATATTGCAGTTTGTTCTATAACACGCAATCTCCATAAATATCCAGCAGTTAATATAATCGTTGTGCCATCAAATCCAATTGCATTTCTTCAACCATTAGATATATGTAAATGTAAATCCTCATAAAACAGATACACTAAAAATAGATGGAGTTAGGCAGAGCAAACAGATTCTCGCTAAGATCACATAAAACCAGAAAGGGAGTTAGCTCATACTTCTGAAAGTAAATCTTCCCAAGACATTGACAAATTGCCAAGATCAAACATTCTGTCTGGGGTAGTTTGTGCTTCAGGCACTGCGGCACCATCGGCAGAGTGATCATATTCCAAAAACCTCACAGCATATTTTTCAATGGGGAGCTGAGCACTGGCATAAACGTATTGTCTGTCTTTGCATTTGACAGTATCCTGCATGAAACCACTATGACATGTCAGTTGCACAAATAAAATCATATTAAATGATCATCTAGTCCACCTACATTGATTAAAATAATAAAGAGATCATAAAAAAGGGTCGTGTATTCATATAATCTAGGTACTGAAAATGTTCAAAAAGATTAAAATATGTATCTCAGATAAGAATCCCACACCTGTGATATATCCAAATGTTTTTAGTAGAACCCCATAATCAAGCATGATGTAACTCAAGAATTATGATGTATAACACTATGCACAATATTGAGAATTAACCAATGGTCCTACAATGATTATTCATAAGAAATGCCCTACAGAATAACAAAGAAATTCACTTGATTCCCCACTCCAATGGATCCTCTTTGTGAAAATGGATTATGTCCCTTCTCAATAAATGAGTCGCCAAATCTTTTAACATACTGACCACAGAGGACCAGCTGTTGACTGGTTCTTCATTGTGAATGACCGATTACAAAAAAAAATTGCAGAACCACAAAATTTATCGACTTGAGACGATCAAAACTGAACTAGGAACAAAAAATCGTGACAAACTCTTACACACAATTGTATGAAATCTTACCAGCCAAAACCCCCAGTGAGGGGAGGGGGGGGGAACTCTCTCAAGGCATTGCTGATGAATATAGCTGAATCCAGGGGAATTCCTCTTTGTATGAGACACTGCTGCTGTCTTCACACGAAGCAGAGCAGCTGTAAACGACTATGGTTGCCCAGTCGAGAGAGTCTGCTTCATTCTTCACATTGAAAAAGTACAGCAACTGGGGCACTATCTACAAATCCACAGGATGTAGAAACATGTGGTCAATTAATTACTTGAGGTTTCCGCCTAGTAGTTCATCAATAGTCTGGGGGAACTATGAATCACAATCAGTTTGCATATGTATAAAACATGAGGATGGTTGGAGGGAAAAGAAATAATAAATGGGCAAATGCATTCACAGATTTCACAAAGGGTGTAAAGATTTATATTCTTCTACTAAAGACCTCTTTATTTTAATAACAAGATTTAAATAATATTTAACTAATTATAAAGGCAAGGACATTTCAGTCATCAGTCTTTCAAGAAGTACCTTCTAAAAATATTGAAAAACATTCACCGATTTATATTTCCAAAAGCTGTTACTTTTGAATATAAGTTCTTTCCACCGAGAAGTGATTTCTTATAAAGGTACTCCGTGAATGTTCCCACATTCACCTAATTCTCTACATGCAGATTTAACTTTCATGTAAAACAAGATAAATTTTGGTTTGTACCTGGAACTCATAAGACAAAGGGCCATTGCAGTAGCTGCATTTAGGGATGTTTGCTTTAGCTGGCTGACCAGCTGACAAGGGCCACAATGGTTTAGCTTTTGTATCCCTGCAATATCTGTGGGCGAAGTAGATGAGAATCTAAAAGAGACATTCAGAAAGATGAAACAGAATGCATGAAGATAAAGAAAACATAGTCAATTTCAACACTGAGTTGAGGCACTCAAACAAACAATAGGGCACTTATTATGCAAAAACTGAACCCTACAATTGCTGCAAACCTTCAAAAAAAAAAATAGTACCTGAAAGAAAAATCATTCACTAACAATAAAATAAAGGGTGTACTAGCTGCTCCATTCATCTAATCAGTTTTGCTAGACATGCATACCTCAAATAGCCATTACGAGTTCTTGTGTGGCGGCATATGTGCAAAGACTTCAATGTAGACAAATAATTTGATAAATCAAAAAAATCAGTTGAGATAACTAGTCTTCACCGACTAAGTATAAGGTTTAGGCTAGCTGACATTAACAAATCCTAGCCTGGATATCAGAAAAAAAATTTCCTTTAATGTTTTTATCAACATCTAATGAATCAAGTCCGAGGAGGTTGACTTGCCTCATGCCCTTCTCAATTTATCACAAATCAAATTGCATCACCAGATAAACAATCACAGAGTTCGTCTACCTCATGGAAGAGCTTTCCACAAATCTAGCCTTTGTAAATGTTTTTAAATAAAAATCACAGGATGAAATTGTACCAATTGCAGTCTTGATACATAATACCTTAAAAAGTGATCTCAAGAAAAATTAGATATCAATAACCAAAAAAACAAACCTTGAAGAGCAAGTGATTGCGTGGTGTTCCTCCTCCGGGAGGGGGTTCCGGAGACCACCAGCCGTATCAGCGATAGAACCCTCCCCTTCTCGCTGGACTCCCTCAGCCTCCGAGCAAGGTCAGGAATTCCGATCCCTTCAATCGATGAGTTTCCGCCGCCGAGCCCTTCGTCGCAACCATCTCCTCCATTTCTCTCTGCAATGGTCGAGATGGGGTTTGGTTTATATTGCTTGTCTCTCCAAATGGTCCGGAGAAATTGAGAAGGGTGAATCATAGGGTACCCTAAATCCAAAGATCAACAGAAATCAGGACCGAATCAATCAAAACTCACGTTGTAGGTGACGTCGGGCTTCTCCGACTGGCTGAGAAGTGAAATGCTCGAGTCGGCCTCGGGCGGGAGGACGTCGACGAGGGCGTCCGAGTGGCTGTGGAGCGCGACCGACGCCGAAGGCTTCAAGAGCTCCCTGTTGATGGTGCTAAGGATCCTCACGTAGTAGTTGGAGCCCGTCGTAGACCCGACGATCCCGTTGTTCTGATCGACCATCTCCATGAACTGCCCGATCACGAGCGGCACCGACTGGATCCGCTTCACCTCCTCCTGCGCGCGGAGGAGCTCCCTCTTGAAGTTCTTCTGCTCATCCTTCACGTACTCCTCCTGGATCCCGAGGAACTCGATTTTCCGCCGGAGCTCGATCGCCGTTGTTAGGTTTAGAGAGAGAGAGAGAGAGAGACCTCAACAGGGGCTCTCTGCGTGCTTTTATAGATGGGTTTTAGTCGGTGTAATGACCGGGTTGAGCTTTTTGTTTGGGCCTCGCTTAAACCCGGCCCATGATCCTGTGTTTCCGTGGATACATCTCACGTACTGAGCACGTGATTGTTCTTTCAGCGAAAAATAAAAAATAAATGCATTTTGATCCCTCAAGTCTGGAAAACCTACAGTGACACCTCTTGTATTTTAAAAGGATAATGTTACATCCAGTCCTATTTCCAGCCTCGATTCCAGTTTGTATGTTTTTTGAATTTTTTAAAAATAGTATACTTCATCTAATGAGATACATGCTTTTATAAAAAATGAATCATATACTCCAATAAATTGCATGGATGTATTTATATAAAATGTAAAAAAATTCTTTCAAAGCCTATGCCTTGTTAACAAGAGCATATGAGTCGATAGATATAGGGCTGAAAATAGATCTGGGTATAACAGCGCCCATTTTAAAAATACGCACTTACACTCCATATTATTAAATCACATGGTTATATAAAAAAAATGATAAAACAAAAAAAATATCGTTACTTGAAATATATGAATGGTTTATATTAATTAAGATATATGGGTGGTAAATTTGAGATTTAAGAATGCTTAATATGTATTTTTATTCTTTAAAACACATGGATGATAAGTATGAAATATTATTTTGAGTGAGAAAGTAATAGTTTCTAGTTATTGATTTTCCTATTTAAATGAGAAGCATAAGTGTATGTTTTTAAATTACTGGGGTGATAGTGTATATTATTAAAATATAGATGGTGTTTTAATAGGTTTCATAAATTTGAGAGGTGCAATGCATTGTAGGCCCGTCTATCCCCATCAACACATTTTCTTAATACACCACTGGTCTGTACCCACCACCTACCACTTACCAAGTGATTGAGCCCACCATGTGATAAATATATCTTCCCTAAACCACTAACCCCACCATACCCTATTTTCAAAAACCTTTTTCTCTCTCTTCCCTGAACCCATCTCATTTTGAAGTCTTCTCTTTCTCCCGACTCACCCCTCCTGTCAACCTCCAACCACTTCCCGGTGCCGCCCGCCGTTCGTCTCGTGCCGCCTGCTGTCCCGTGTCGCCGGCGAAAATTGATCACTCCATCGACGACTACCATTTCCTCCGTCGTCCTGTGCCGCCAGCGAAGAGGACCACTGCTCCCAATCCTTTCAGCACCAGATCTTGCAATATGGGTCCCATGAAGTGATCAATGCATCTTTTAAAAGAGATTAAATTTCAAATTTCATCATTTTAAAAATACAAACTAAGATGTATTGTAGATTTTTAAATATGAAAAATCCTGGACTGTTTGACTGCTATATATCTTTGTGATCTCTTCATAAGAAGAATAATCATGTGTCAATGGTGCAGAACAAGCTGTACTACATGCCATCAAAATTATTAAGTTCCTTATTCGGGATAGAAGCTAGCTACCATAGATACACACACTTTATTGTAACCTAAATGAAAGGCAGGCAACAAAAATCAGATAATAATTTCTAACATGCAAACCATGAATCAGAACCAATCAAAAGCTAAGAAGCTAAAATAATTCCACCAAAAAAATAAAAAAAATGTAAGCATCACAACCACCTTCGTTCTCGCTCATGGTTCTCACTATGGCACAAGCGAACAAAGGAGCCATATTATCCCAATCTTATACCCTCTTCCATTCCCACTCAGTGGGTGCACAACACCCACTCATCAAATAAAAAATAAAAAATTAATAATTTTTTTTAACATAGAATTCTATTAATAAATAAATCCAACATTCAAACTAATAAAAGAAACTCAAGCCTGCAAATCCTTGTGATTGAAGATGTACAAAGTCAGGAATTCGTTTCCTTATTGGAATGCACTCATGCAGAACAATGTCTAAGATAATTTAGAGCGTGATCCACAGTACTTCAGCTACTGACAGGTATATATGCACATGTAAAAGAGCAGATAGAATAAAGAAACATAAACTAAGATGAATTGCCATTTCTCTTTTTCACCAACAAATTACCATCATCAATTTACCTGTTTCAACCACAAAAACAACAAAATTAGAAATAGGAAAACTAATTAACCAAGAGTGTAAAAGAAACACACGTACTACAAAGAAGTAGCGCGTGGTCATTAATAAGACATACAATAATACAATTGACAGAAACATTCAAATTATGCATTTCATTAGCATACCACAAAACAATCGAAGGATCTCTCAAAGGGAATCTGCTACCAGAAGAAATGTTAGTATCGACTGACAAAAGACAAACTAATTTTCATTTTATTTGTATTTATATTCACACATAAACATGTATATAGAGTCCAAACATGATAGAATCCACAGTCAAACGGAAAAAATAATTGAAAACCTACATTAACCAACAAAAGTAGGATTATTAGCCACTAAGATTTTCATTGAGGGTAGTTCATTCTACACTTTGAAAATCGGGGCATACCTTAAAACCAAAATAAATATTTATAGTTTATTTGGTGATGAAGATAGAATATCTTGCATGCCAACTATGCATCTAGTGGAAAAACATGTAGTAAAAATCATTAAGATAAAGAAAACATCACAGTTAAAGATATCAACAACAAAACATAATAACATCACAAATAAAGATATCTTTCAAAAATATTATTTTATAAATTTGTCCCGGCAAATAATAGCATCATACGGAGAATATGGGTGTTTAGAATACTCACACCTGGTAGATATTCCAGTAGAGCTTGACATCTTTTTCATAATTTTTTTGCCTGAAAAAAAAATTGATAGATTTAATTCCCAAAGTTCATTTGAACATTAAAAGATTACACCTATGATACAACTTTAATTTATATCTCTATGTTACTACATATGTTAAACAAATTAATTAACAATCAAGCAAAGGTTATTGTTCTGTACAACAGCAACAAAACTACAGGAAACTTAAGAATAATGACATATATAACATTGAAGTTAGGAGGTAATCTAGGAAAAGTAGTAGAGTAAATTAATTTCAAAATCTGAACAAATAACAATTGAGAATCAACGAAAACCAATGCATTGAAAAAAACATCTCAATAGGGCATGAAACAGTGAAAAGCAAACTTCTTTCAAGCACCTTAACAAACATTTTATATACATCCATTACAAACACACACAAAAAAATTGCAATTTTGAATTCCACTATAACTACACCATCATCTTTTTATTTTTAAATCTCTATAAACTATAGGATTTAGTGATCGATCTCTCACTTTTTCATATTTTGATTTTAGTTCCAAGATTTAAAAGATATGTTCTTTTTTAATCCATGGAAGGGATCTATCCCTAAATTATTTAATTTTTTTTCCTTGAGAGGGACTAAAAGGAACATATCTTTTAAATCTGCGAACTAAAACCAAAATATGAAGAAGTGAGTGATTGATCGCTAAATCTTATAGTTCATGGAGACTTAAAAATAAAAACCCATAATTTATTTATTTGTATACCATTAAACAATTTAACATTTATATCATCCTAATTAACTTTGGTTTAATTTTTCACTAACATCGTTAAAGTCATGGGAGAACGACTAAAATACTACACCATCATCGCAAGGACTCTGCGCTGCCGTGGCACCACCGACCTCGCATGAACCGCCGCAGCACCATCGTCGCAACAGCCCCAGGCCCGTGTGGTCCGCCGAAATACCCCCGACCCGTGTGAATCCCTTCGCGACCTCACTGAACAGCAAAAAAAAGCACCAAATCATAAAATCCATGACCTGTGAAAAAAAAAAGTATGGTTTTTAAGTCCCCATAAATTATATGATTTAGTGATAGATCATTCACTTTTTCATATTTCGATTTAAGTCCCTGATTCAAAAGATATGTTTCTTTTTTAACGGACTAAAAAGAAAACTAAATAATTTAGAGATAGATCTTTTCCAGGGACTAATAAGAAACATACTTTTAAATCTAGAGACTTGAACTAAAATATAAAAAAATGAGGGATAAATCATATAGTTTACAGTAACTATAAAATAAATAAAAAAATTAAAAAAAAAATTATGTAGGGCCACTTGAAGATTGAAGCTCCACTTTCATTTCATTTTTTTTTCCGTCGCCCCATAAAAAAAAAAAAAAAAAAAGGCTCTAGACTAGAGACCCACCAGAACAGCTATCCATAACCTCAATCCTATTACCCATTTGCCCCAATAGAAATACACAAATTACATAAACATCTATCTCATCCAAGCTCTCGTTATCATACAACCCAAATCTGACCGTTCAAAAAACCAAAAAACTATTGATCAAACGACTACAACGCACGGAGAATTTACCAAAAAACCTCGTTGGCAAAATTTTGTCGCCATCATCGCGTTATAGTATATAGATATATAGATAATGGTTTTTTTTTTACATATATATACCATTAAAAAATATAGTATTTATTTCTTTATCATAAAAAATTTATGGATTTTTTATTTTTAAATCCCTATAAACCATCGGATTTAGTGATCGATCTTTCACTTCTTCATATTTTGATTTTAGTCATCAAATTTAAAAGATATGTTCTTTTTTAGTCTATGGGAGGGATCTATCCCTAAATTATTTAATTTTTTTTCCTGAGAGGGACTAAAAGGAACATATCTTTTAAATCTGCGAACTAAAACCAAAATATGAAGAAGTGAGTGATTGATCGCTAAATCTTATAGTTCATGGAGACTTAAAAATAAAAACCCATAATTTATTTATTTGTATACCATTAAACAATTTAACATTTATATCATCCTAATTAACTTTGGTTTAATTTTTCACTAACACCGTTAAAGTCATAGGAGAACAACTAAAATACTATTTATTTTTTATTTTCATATTTACCTTACAGAATACAAAATTTATTTTTATACCATTCAAAAATTATATTTCTTATTATACCATGTAAAAAATTAAAAATGTTAAATTTTACCATGAAAACAATTTAATTCATATGAAATAAAAAGATTGCTATGATAAAAAGAAACTATAGAAAATTTTTATTTTTAAATTAGATACGGCCTGCTAATGATAGAGAATCAAGTTAATAATCTAAGTTTGCATGCAGGTTTTTGGACTATCCATGTAGATTGAATTCACAAAAGGAGAAATCTATGTAACCCCTTCAAAACATATGAAAATCCATATAACCGCCCGCATTCTCCCTAGATTCAAATAATCCCCTGTAAACATACACAAAATGCAAATAACATATTATGTCAATTAAGAAAACCTCTCTTTAACCTCGATTCAACCATATATATAAAGTTACAATAATGCCCCTCCTCCCAATCCATCACAAACTAACCTAACACTCCCCTCCCCCAGAATCACAATCCACAAGCGCTGCCTATCATGAGCCCCAAAATCAAAATTTTCAAGAAAAGACAAATACATTTTTATCATTAAAATGATTAAATCAGATTGTTCATATTTTGTAAAGATTTATTTGAATGTATTTATCAAAATAATTTAACTCAGAGACTAAATTCGTTAATCATATATACTTTTTAGGAGTCTGTGGTCATTTTCAAGCAGGGGCTAAAACTGATTTACAATCTTTCTAAAGAGTTATATTGAGTTTTCCCAAAATAAAATCATGGTAGCGGTACCTGTAATTTTTTTTTTTTTTTTTGGTGATCACGTCCTATTAGGCTTACCGGGGATCTTGCGCTGATTTGGGAAGGAAGTTTTATTGGGGAGATTGCATTTTAATGTACTTCAAGACGTACGAGTTTATGCTACACTATTTGCAAATGCATTTTTTGGCGGGCTGAGTAAGTATAAAAATCCCTTCTATACGTTCCCAGCCTTTGTTTTATCCGCTTTCCCTTCAGCAGGTCGACTGGGTATGTTATTAGGCTTAAGACAATTAAATAATTTTTATTTTTATTTTAATTTTAAACTATTAATTTTTTATTTAAATATAATTTTCTAGTTTTTTGAGATGTAAAATTACTAGCTAAGTTTTTATATTCAAATTTTTATTTGATTTAAATAAAAAAAACCTTATTTTCTGTTGTCCACATCATAGAATTTTTAAGTTCAGAGAAACTTATTTTATATAAAGAAGAAATAAAGTGAGAAGAGTGATTTTTATTAAATAAAGAAAAAATATTGAAAAAAAAAAACGTGAAAAGGCACTTCTTTAGACTTTGCCGAATATATATCATTTTTTTTTATTCAAAAAAGCTTTTAAATCCTATTGATTATGTAAATTTTTTTTTTTGCTATTTTCTAGGTATCATAAAATGTTGTCAAATTTTTATTGGTTATTTTTTAAAAATATCAAAATGACTATTAATTTTTTTAAAAAATAAATATTTTTTTACAATATGTTAAGTTATGATTGGTCAATATCTGTACCAACTTATAAATAAAAAATATTTAGGAGCCTTAGACAATTGCCTAAATTGCCTAATAAAATAGTCGACCCTGCCTTTTTAGTCTTGCCGCACTTTTCCTTCTGCTTTCTTTTCCTATGTATGAATATCTAGGATTTTGTCACTTCAATATGATGAATATATTGGGGTAACATTGTCTACCGGTTTCAAGAAAAAAAAATGCAAATGCAAAATTAACAACTTCTAATTACAAATTAATTACTTACGAGACCACGTGTATTGTATATTCATGGACATACACAAGGATGTTTGTGTAATAATTTTTTTTTTTTTTACATTTACAAAGTAATATCCCACCAAACATTTACAAAAGTAATAATAATAAAAAAAATTACATAATTCATCTAACAAAACATGTATTATATTAGCAAAATGAGGCTACACATGCAACTTCTTACAAAAAACTGTGTATGATAGCATGAATAATTTTATAAACTGCTTGTAATGACGTCCAAAATTTTGTTTAATTTGTGAGTTGGTGATGCAATGAAACAAGTATGCAAAGAATACATCACATGACGATAAAAAAAATCTTGAAAGAGAGAGACCCCAACCAAATATTCCTCCAAATAAAGCTAGCTGGGAGACATTAGGAAGTGCTAATATCACCTCACTTTGATATATTTGAGGAATTGGTTATCTATGTCTTTGTAGATTTGCAATGTTCATCCGATCAGCTAATAAATGCAAACAATGCTGACGTGATATCTCAAACGGATTTGATGAACAATATAACCTCCGGTCATTTTTTCAAAAAAAGAGAAAAAGAAAAAAAAAGAAAAAAATCAAGAAACCTGCCCCAAATTATTACTCTACCTCTCTGACAGCTGTTGAGCTTGGACATATGGGCAACAGTTTAACAAAAATTATTACTTACTAAATTAATGCTACCATCCCTCTCAGAGAAGACCAAAAAATCCTTGGTGATGCTTTCAAGACTTTACTTTTTTCATTAATGATAGCATCATAATGACATTGTGGCACTGAGTTTTTAAAATCAGGTTGATACAAGGAAACATCATCTTTTTTTATTTTTAATGTACGTGCAGAATGCAAGGTTGCTCTATCTGCAATGACGATAATCTCTTTTATCATTTTAAAAAAAATTGCTGATGAATAAATGAAAAAAAAAAATCTATTTCTGACCACATGAATGAATAAACTAATGCCATGTGCAAAAGATGATTTAGCAGAGACAAGTTCAGATAATAATTTACTTGAAACAAAAATCTAGGCTGCCTCTTTCAATGAGCCTAAATCTGTAATATTTTGAGCCTGATTAGGTCAGCAGAGTATAAGAATTGAATGAGATCAAAATTTTCCCAAGATGAATATTCATAGAAAACACATCAATCTATTCTGCATAAGATTCAAATGTGGGAGGTTTTATTATCATCTTAAACTTAATGCCCAATTGTTTACATATAAACTGTAGAGCAATCAGTGCAGAAACACATTCTTTAACTGACTTTACAAGATACATTTGTAACTAGAATTTAATATTTTGTACAAAATACCACTCCAGGCATGCAAGCGAACCAAGATAAATATTGATCCAAAAACAAATGACAGAAATCAGATTTCAATTACCTTGTTGGTTGTATACATGGTTATAGTACAAGAATGTATGGTTATAGAATCTGCATGATGAGGTACGAGTTTCATCTCCCCTTTGGTAGAACTTCAGGAGGTTGTGCTTGTTGATGCATCGAAGGGACAAGATGGTGAGGAAGCCGCAACCGAGGACGAGGGAAGGGTTCTCAGTGAGAATGTGCTATGTGTGGTGGAAATGTGATTATCTGAAGCCTGGGATTGTGGCTCACGAGTCAAAAGAGGTGTAGGGGCATTAAGGTTACTACAAAGGCCAGGCATTCTTGTGGTTGATGTACCAGAACAAGCTGCTAACAAAGACATATAGAGCAAAGTGAGTCCCAAATGACTCCCTAACATGTGTCTTGTGTAATGTGGATGAGGAGATTATTGAGCATTTCTTCTATATATTCCCTGTGGCCCAACAGATTTGGGGTTTGATTGGCTCATCCATAAGCACCGGGTTACCTTCACGTCCATAGGGGAGGGAAGCGAGGAAGAGGTTATAAAGATAGATGATAGAATTGCGGAAGCGAAGATTTCTCAATCTATTATCCTATCAGTTGTGTGGTCAATTTAGCTTATGTGCAACAAAATCATCTTCAAGGGAACTTCATTGTATGTGGAAAATATTTGGGAGTCCATTGTTTGTTTTATAAAAAGATTGGGATTGCCATTGTGCAGGGGTAAATAGAGTGTTGTACATCGGGGGTAAATTTATTATAGAGTAGTAGTCCGTGCTTTTTTTTACAGATGGTGGGAAAGGTTTATGTAGATACATCTTCTACTGTGACCTAGGCTGTGGTTATTGGTTGTTTGTTCTTTATTTTGACAATTGTTTCTAATAAATAAAATGAAGGAGGATGCCCACCGTGTTCTTCAAAAAAAAATTACAGAGAGAAAGAACCTGATATTAGAAAAATTCAACCAAAAATTAAAAAACAGAGAAAGAAGCTGATGTTATAATGACTCAACTTTACAACAATGGGGATCAATTCTAATTGAGATCATTTCATATATTCCTTAAAAGAGAGGTGAGTTTCCTTAAAGATACCAATCTCAGTCGTCCGAGAGTAGATGAACTCAACAACAACCAACTAAAGATCAAATACAAATCCCATTACAATTGTAGCCTAAGAAGCCTTTCAAGACAAAATTTCCAGCCATAAGTAATGAAGAATGGTTATTGTGATATGCCACTGATAATTTTATAATTTTTGTACTGATCTTAGTCTGTAAATTAGAACTGATCCTATTCTATGCATATAGAAATTTAACCAGCGATATGTGGGACTATGTACACAATGTTCCTTAAGGAAAATATCATTTATTTATTTTACTAATTTAATTGGAGTGTGGAATTTCAAGAACAGATTCTATCCCAAAAAGTCTCTGCAGGAAGTTTTAAAGCCCCTGAATTCACTGAGACTTTCAGAAATTTCTTCTCTTTTACACCAAGCCCTGAAAGGTAAAACTAAGAACAGCATCAAAGAAGCAGCAACAGTGATGAGGAAAAATGAATCATTTGCTAATATTTATTTGATCATCTTGAGCAGCATAGCCATAGTCTAACTAATATTCATACTAAATTCATACAACAATTCTCAACTAGTACCAAGTGATTACCTCCAGGAATGTGATCTTCAACTGATTAAATGGACGAATAACCACGCTTAGAACTTCTGAGCTACATCACCACCAAGACAAAGTAAGAAAAGGCAACGAATAGGCCAATGAGGATAATGAAAAAAATGTAATAGTACCCATGACTAATGAAGGACTTTAAATCATTATTTTTTACGAAGATGGCATTGAATTTACTGAACCTGAATCATATAAATTTTGTTATGCAAACTTAAGAATGGGAATGATGTCTTTTGTGGTGGGTAACAAAAGTATTCCAAACGGGCCAGGAAGGGGAAGGATGTTGAATGGACGAGATCTTAAACTTTTTTTTTTTATTTATGAAAGAAGGGTAGGGATTCTATTACCAGATCCTATTAATAATTTTGGGGTACAATTCCAAACTGCATAAAAGGAAGAGGCAAAAAAAAAAAAAAAACACGAAAGAAAATGTAAAGGACATGTAGTAGGCAAGGGTCTACTAGGTCTGGCTTCAAGAAGCCAAACCAGAATTTTACACCTCTATTCTTATATTATACTCCTCAAAGACACCCTTTTAACCCCTGCACGGTTGGATCCCCAAGCTTTGATCAGGCCTTTGGCATCCTCCCAGGTCTTCTCCACATATGTCTGCTCCTTTTGAATATAATAACATCATTCCTGGTTAACTGCTGAGATGAAGGATTGAGAAATCATTTTTCTTTTACTTTTATTCCCTTGTGTCCTCAGAGCCCTACTTTCCTATAACTGATCCAGGTTGTTAAATGATGTGTTTAGGGGGTGCAGTGCATCACTTTCTTCAAATGCTCCCATACTGAGTCACAATGCCCAATACTTCAATTATAAATTCTGAGTTAAAATGCAAAGTCATATGCTACAGTCTATCAACTGCTCTCTATTTCCCAATCAATAATGATAGCATATTGGGCTGGTGGCAGATTTAAAAATAGATTTTTTTTCAATTGCATTAAAAAGCATGCATCCAAGGTTACATAAGAATATTGATCAATGTAGCTAAATTTTTAATATTACTAACATAGGTATGTGTCTGTTGGAGCTCATGCTTGATACACTGTATCATTGTAAATCCAAAAATCATAACATGGTCAATAAAGATTCATTAGAAGGCATCCTAATTAAGGAAATTTTAATGCTTTCCCATATCATATCCCTGCCAGATCCAATTTCCATTATTTTATCTGTAGCTGTACAGTGGAGATCAAAATATATTAAAAATCATTCCAATTTTATCTTAAATTTCATCTACCTGGATTTTCTCCTCAAATGCCAATCATAAGAGTTTTTTTTTTTTAGACAAGGTAGGAACCCCACCGTATCCATTGATTCCATTCTTTAAAGAAGTTTTGGGTACAGTTCCATCAAATACTAGATAGTAGTCTACTTGCTGACCCTCAAACTGAAAAAAAGAGACAATCAAATTCAGAAACCCATTGACCAAATCAAGAAGTCCTTATTCACTCAATTATTATTAATCACCCCTGAACTGCCCCCGCACAATTTTTGCCCAATCTTTGATGTGAGATGACATCCTTAAAAACCACCTCATTTTCTAGTGAGCCAAATGGCCCAACAGCCTCGGGGAATGAAGATTTGTAACCCTTGTCCTCAATGCTCCTACCCCATTTTTTCCTCAACACTTTCCCAGCTCTCCAACGGTTGTCCAGGTCATGAAAATCAGAACCCCATAGCGGCCCCCTCGCAGCTTAGCTCCTAGGATATCTAGCAAAGGGATAGAGCCAAAACAAGTGCTCGACAGTCTCACTTTCATAAGAGATTGTTGTTTGTTATATGTGGAAATATTATTTGATGTAATCAAATTTATAATTGTATTGGAACAAAATTGCACTTGATGCTGGAAGGTAATGCCATCAGCTTCTAAAAGTGTGATTATGGGAATTGATGTTCTCCTTCTAAACATTCTTTACCTCATTTGTTATACCAACTCAAGATGAACGACTCTAATTCGAAGGGATTGGTAAATTTCTGTGTTTTTTTTCCTTTTTCTTTTTTGAAAAGGAACCCTTACACTAGTTGGATTCATGGGGGAGTGTCGCGTATTCATTGTCTCTTATTTATGGGGAAGAATGGTCTCAGATTCATGGGGGAGTATGAAACGAGTGGATGAGACGGCTTCGATGCTGTCGAGTCATGTCCTTCCGACGATCAGGGGGTGGTGAGGTGAGTGGATGTTCATCACCAATGCAGTTGACTATAGTAGACACCAGGTCGATTTTTAGCGGGAGCGTGACTAGCCCGCAGATGTCTTTTCGTGTGTTGTCAAATGCATAGACGAATTCGTCCGATGGTTCTAGCTTGGGAACTTCACCTTCAGGTTTACCGTAAGCCGAATAAGTCATAATGTTGGTTTCCGCTCCTGTATCGATAAGGATATGCTTGAATTCTCTCCTCCCGAGGCTTGCGGTGATCATGAGGGGTGCAGAGCATGCTCCGGCTTTGGTAACCTCATGGGGGAGGAAGGCGATCAGGTTGGGCTCCATATGGTTGCTCACTGAATTCATGGTCCCAACCGATCGTTCGGAGAGGTATCTGTCATTGTAGGGGGATCCAGGTGAGCGGTCGCCTTCTAATTTGGCACCTGGGTGTAGAGTTAGAGCAAACATGTTTTGTAATACCCAGTTGTCTTCATTTTTGTACCTGAGGCACGCCTCCACCCATATGGTCAATACGTGACCCATAAAAGATAAGCGGAGGCATTGGTGTCGCGGGGAGCAGATAGCTTGGATGTTGTCTAGCCACGGTCATCCCAACATCAGTGGGTACCTTGTGTCGATGTCAGCTATGAAGCACTCTACTTCACAGATCAGGGGACCGATGGTTAAGTTGAACACTTCAGGACCGTAAATGGTCTTCCCGGAGTGGTTGAATGCTTGTATGGTGGAGTCCACTGGCTGGAGAAAGGGGCGGGCTCGCTTGGGCATCTGTTGGTAAGTGGGGCAAGTGATGATGTTCATCCCTGACCCTGGGTCGACGAAGATGTTGTTCAAGGGTATCATCTAGAGTCGCCCACGGACGTGGAGGGGGTACAATCGCAATCGTGGATCAGGGAGGTCTTGATCGGTGAAGCATATGGTCATTGGGCGGCGGGGGCCGTCAACTGATTCGGTGCTTTTGGAGGACCTATGATTATCTGGATGCAGATCATCCGAAGTGCATTCTCCCTCTTCTAGTCCTTAACTTGCCCCTTTAGGAACCCCTTCGAATGGCTCCTCTTCTTCTTTGGGCTCGACCTCCCCCGTGTCACTTTCATATGTTTCTAAGTCGATCACGGTTGATGATGGCCGGGGCCTCTTCTTCTTCTTCACCATAGACTATGGCGAGGTTGTGGTTGTCCAGGTTTAGCTCGAAGGGTTCCTCTTCCCTCTCTTCTTCGGATTCCTCAGACGAGCTACTTTCTGTTGAGCTGTCTAAGATACTCGGTATGGGCGACGGACGCCCCCCTTTCTTGACCGCATTGATGGCGTGGACCCTGGAGGTGGAGGTTGAGGCCTGACCGTGATTTGGCATGGGATTAGAATATATGCCAAGTGGCTTTGCAGTTCGAGGGGGACTGCCTTGGCTCAAATGGCCTGTGATCATGGCCCAATCGAGACGCCTGTCATTGTCGAGATCATAAAAAAAATCTCTAAAAACAATACATTGTTCTATGGTATGGGCAATAACGTGCAGTGCTGGCCCCTGAGAGTGAAGGTATGGCCATGGGGAGAGAGATGTTGGTTTACACCATCACCTTGAAAATGTTGGCAAACGTCTCTGGGAGTGGTGGGTAAGAGTCTTTCTTGCCTGTCCATCTTGGACCATAGGATGGCAGAAGAGAAACCTCATTGTAGGGGTTTTGTATGGGCTGCCTAGGAGTTGGATTTTGTGCTCTTGGGGGAGCAGAGTAGGGAGGAGTGTTTCTAGCTTGGCCCTGATTTTGGTTTGTGGGGCTTTGTCATGACGGCACAGGAGCAAGTATTGGTCGAGGAGTAAAGTTGTAAGAAGCTTGCCGAGGCGGCACATATCCGGATGAACCGGGTGTATACTGTCTCGGAGCTGGTCCTCGATTAGGGACTCACACTCCGTTCGGGTACAGTGCCGAGACATGTGGCGTGATCCCCTCTACCGTGGGGGTTTGCGCCTTTCGTGATGGTTGTCCAACCCTATGGCTGATAGGTGGGGATGCGGGTGGGGCTGCACAACGGGGGATTCTGTTGTGACGGTCGATCAAGAGCTGGTAGGTGGTGCAGTCTCCGTACGAAAGGCTCGTGGGGAGTTCCGGGTTTAGGTTCTATAGCATCATGTCAATTTCTTGACACTCAGTTAATTGTAGACCAGTCTTGTGGACCAAAGTGCGCCACCGGGACACATACTGCTCAAATTCCTCTCAGGGCCTCATCTTTTCAACTGTGAGCATATTTGTTTGGGCAGCTAGGCGAGCCTAGGCGGTGGCCAACCGCCTAGCCACCTAGGCGTGCCTAGGCGGTGCTTAATTAAGATTTTATTATTTAAATTGGTAATTATATTAAAGTTATTTATCTGTTTATCCATTTTTTAATTTTTCCAAGAATATTACTTAAAATGAAGAATGTTATTTATAAATAAAGAACACATGGATGTAATTTGTTAGTGAATGTCCATTTCAACAAAATCAATATATCTAACCCTAGTGGCATTAAAGAAGGAGAAAAGGGGGAAGAGATTGAGGGAGAATGAGATAAGAGTTCAGAAATTTTGAGGAGAGATAGGAGGGAGAGACAGAAAATCAATAGAGACTCACTTGGAACCGGGAGAATTCGCTCCACTTTAGTCGGCAAGGTAGGTGATGTTATAATATTTCGATTGTGTTTTTTTTGTCTTTTATTTTTAAGGTTAGGCGAGGGATTGGGCGGGCTAGGCGTAATTTAGGGGGGTAGGCGGGCCGAGGCGTCCGCTTAATTAACATGCTATTGGGCGGGCGGTCGCCTAGGTCCATCGGGACCGCCTAGTCGTCTAGGCAAGGCGTTGCCAGACAACTATGACTGTGACGTCAGAGATGGAGGGGATTCTAACTCTCTGATAGCCCTAGCGACCTAAGAATTTCTTGCTTACAGCTGAAAAGTTTAATAGGTGACCTACAGAGAGTGTGGCGAACCTCCTTCCAGTGATTTCTAAAATAGAAAAACAAGGAGGGGCTGATTGTCCAAGATGGGCCAAGATTCTAGGTAAAACACGGTTAGGTGGACATGAGGGTCTCCACGGCCATTATACCTTCGATATTTCAAGAATTTTAAATCCCCCAAGAAGGCTGACTGACGGAGTCTGATGTAAGTTGTGTAGGGACATGTGTTTAGGAGCAGAGGGGCTAGTCTCATAGATGATCCTTCGAATGGTTTCGTCCTACATTTTTGCCCTAGGTGGGTAATTTAGTGGTCCTGGACTGGATGTGGCTTGGTAGGGGCCTCGGGCAGAAGTTGTTGGAAATATTGGATTCGCGGGAGAAAGTGGGGTAAATGAAAATGTGACGGGAGGAAATGGAGTTGGATTAACTGAGAAACTGGGTGTTAGTGGGATAATGGGGGTGAGATAAGGCTTGGGTGTTTTAACAGGAGTTTCCTGTTTCAAGGGCTTAGATTGGTGAAGGTCAGCCAGGGCATGCCCTCTACCGACTGGTACTCTAGGGTGGCCATCTTTTCCTCTAGGAGGCCAAGGATTTGTCTGATTTGGTTTCCCTCATGTGTTTCCTCCTCTAGGATGTCATCAGGGTTATAATTCTCCATGAGGCGCGGATGTGGAATAAAAGAGTTATGTGGGGTGTGAATGGGTGCAAGTTCAAAGCAGTAAAATATAGTAAAGAGGTGCGCAGTTGTGTGTGGCTTAAAGCAGTAAAGTGGGGTGTGATTTAAAGCAATAAATGAGTGCGCAGCTGTGTGCGACTTAAAGCGGTAAAGGTGGTGTGATTTAAAGCAGTAAAGGAGTGCGAGCTGTGTGCGACTTAAAGCAGTAAAGGTGTGATTCATGGGCATGTCTCGAATTCATGGGCAGGTAGGTATGTCTTATAATCATGGGGGAGTATTTATATGATTCATGAGAGAGTATGTCTTGGATTCATGATTGGATTAATGGGGGGAGTATATCTCCCATTCATGTGGGAGCACGATGTTGGATTCAAGGCATTTCTCTTGGATTTATGGTATGGTCTTGGATTGCTAAGTAGTATGTCTCGGATTAAAGGGGGGAGTATGGTCTCAGATTCATGGGTGGCTACATCTCGGATTTATGGTGCAGTAAATCTAATATTTATGGGGTAGAATGTCTGGGATTCATGGGGATTATGGTCAGGGATTGATGGTATGGATCAGAATCAGGAAGTATGTCTTGCATTCAAGGGGGATATGTCTTGGATTCATGGGGAGGGGGGGATTCTTGGTTTTATACCCATGAATCCGAGACATATCCCACTTGAATCCATGACCATACTCCCCCCATGAATCCGGGATATACCCCTCATGAATCCAGGACATACCACCCCCGCATGAATCCGGATTCATGTGGGGGTATGTCTCAGATTCATGGGGGTATGTCCATGATTCACAGGGGAGTATGTCTCGAATTCATGGGTATGCCTCAGATTCATAAGTGGGTATTTCTCATGAGGATTCATGGGGGAGTGTCTGTTGTATTCATGATTGTATTCGTGGAGGGGAGTATGTTTCCCATTCATTAAGGAGTATGATCTCAAATTCCTGGATTCACGGGGGAGTATATCTCCGATTCATTGGGGTAATGTCTCCGATTAATACGTCGCTATGTCTCGGTTTTAAGGAGGAGTACGTTTCAGATTAATGGGGAGTATGTCTAGGATTTATTGGGGAGTATGATTAGAGCTTCATGGTGTATATTAGAATCATGTTGGAGTATCTCTCGGATTCATGTGGGGTTTGTTTCTGATTCAAGGGGGGTATGTCTTAGATTCATGTGGGGATTAAGTGTTGGATTCATGGGTCTCTATGTCTCAAATTCATTGTTATGTCACAGATTCATGGGGGGTATGTCTTGGATTCATGGGGGAGTGTCATGGATCAGGGATTGATGGTATGTATCAGAATTAGGTATCAAATTCATGATATGTCTTGGATTCATGGGGGAGTATGTCTTGGTTTCATGGGGGGAGTATGACCATGGATTCAAGGTAGGATATGTCTCAAATTCATGAGGGGATAAAACAAAGAATCCGGGATATACCCCTCATGAATCCAAGACATACAGATTCATGAGGGGTATGTCTTAGATTCATGGGGTTATGTCCAGATTCATATGAGAGTATGTCTCGAATTCATGGGTATGTCTCAGATTCATAAGCGGGTATTTCTCATATGGATGGGGGGAGTTTTTCTATGATTAATGGGGGAGTATGCCTCGGATTCATGATCGTATTCATGGGGGAGTATGTCTCCCATTCATTAGGGAGTATGATGTTAAATTCATGGCATTTCTCGGATTCATGGTATGATGTTAGATTCATGGGGAGTATGGTCTCAGATTCATGGGGGTTAGGTCTCGGATTAATCGGGGTGTCTTGGATTCATGAGGGTGTGTCGCATATTCATAATCTCTTATTCATGGAATCAGAATGGTCTCAGATTCGTGGGAGTTTATGTCTTAGATTCATGGGGGAGTGTCAGGTATTCATGATAGGGTACGTTGCAGATTCATGGAAGGATATCCCTCGCATTCATGAGGGGAGTATGGTCTCCAATTTAGGGAGTACTATGTCTTATATTAATGAGGGTTGTGTCAAATTTTATTATGGGTATGTCACGGATTCATAGGTATGTCTCAGATTCATGGTTCTATGTCTCCGATGGATTCATGGGTATGTCTCGAATTCATGGGCAAATAGGTCTGTCTTAGATTCATGGGGGAGTATGTATTTGATTCATGAGAGAGTATGTCTCGGATTGATCGGATAAATGGGGGGAGTATATCTCCCATTCATGTGGGAGCATGATGTCGGATTCATGGCATTTCTTGGATTCATGGTATGGTCTTGGATTCCTAAGTAGTATGTCTCGGATTAAAGGGGGGAGTATGGCCTCAGATTTATGGGTGTTATGTCTCAGATTCAAGGGTGGCTATGTCTCGGATTCATGGTGCGGTAAATCTCATATTGATGGGGTAGAATGCCTAGGATTCATGGGGGATTATGGTCAGGTATTGATGGTATGTATCAGAATCAAGAAGTATATCTTAGATTCATGGAAGGGGGGGGGGGGGTTCTCGGGTTTATACCCATGGATCCGAGACACATCCCACTTGAATCCATGACCATACTCCCCACATGAATCCGGGATATACCCACATGAATCCAAGTCATACCCCCGCATAAATCCGGATTCATGCGGGGGTATGTCTCAGATTCATGGGGGTATGTCCAGGATTCATGCGGGAGTATGTCTCGAATTCATGGGTATGTCTTTGATTCATAAGCGGGTATTTTTCTTATCGATATGGAGAGTTTTTCTAGGATTAATGGGGGAGTATGCCTCAGATTCATGATCGTATTCATGGGAGGAGTATGTCTCCCATTCATTAAGGAGTTTGATCTCAAATTCGTGGCATTTCACGGGTTTATGGTATGGTCTTGGATTCACTAGGGAGTGTCTTCACCTCAGGGGATATAGTCTATAATTCATTGGGGTTATGTCTCCGATTCGTAGGTAGCTTTGTCTCGGATTCATGGTGGAGTATGTATCATATTAATGGGGAGTATGTCTAAGATTCATGGGGGAGTATGGTTAGAGCTTCATGGTATATATTAGAATCATGGAAGAGTATCTCTCGGATTCATGTGGGGTATGTTGCTGATTCATGGGGGGTATGTCTTAGATTCATGTGGGGGCCAGTGTTGGATTCATGGGTCCATATGTCTCGAATTCATGGGTATGTCACAGATTAATGAGTGGTATGTCTTGAATTCATGGGGGAGTGTCGCGTATTCATACTCTCTTATTTATGAGGGAGAATGGTCTCATATTCGTGGGAGAGTATGTGTTGGAATCACGAGGGAGTGTCACGGATTCATGATAGCGTACGTCACAGATTCATGGTAGGATGCCTCAGATTCATGAGGGGAGTATGGTCTCAAATTCAAAGAGTATTATGTCTTATATCATGAGGGGTATGTCTTGAATTTGTTGTGGGAGTATGTCCCGGATTCGTGGGGTGGGGGGGGTTATGTATCAGATTCATGGTCCCGGATTTATGGTGGAGTACGTCTCTGATTCGAGGGGGTTATGTCTCATATTCATTTGGGGAGCATGCCTCATAATATTCATGCGGGAGTGTGCCTATTCATGGGTATGTCTTGGATTCATAGGGGTATGTCTCCAATGCATTCATGTGTATGTCTCGGATTCATAGGCCGGTATGGAGTACATCTCCCATTCATGAGGGTGTATAATCACGGATTTCTCATATTCATGGTATGATGTTAGATTCAATAAAGAGCATGTCTTGGATTCATGGGGGGGTGTCAGGGATTCATGAAGGGTATGTCTCGGATTCATGAGGGGAGTATGGTCTCAAATTGAAGGATTATTAGGTCTTATATTAATGAGGGGTATGTCTTGAATTTTTTGATAGTATGTCACGAATTCATGGGTATGTCTGAGACTCATGAGGGAATGTCTTCGAAGGATTCATGGGCCAGGGAAGGAATAATTCGAAGAGATATATTTTTTTCTAAAACTCAAGTACAATGATTCGTTGTCAATGAGATTCCCAAGTGAGGTGCCAGGGAAGGAATAATTCGAAGAGATATATTTTTTTCTAAAACTTTCACTTTGATATGTAAGGCTATAAGCATTAAAATCATGCAGGAGTATCTCTCGGATTCATGTGGGGTATGTATCCGATTGATGGGGGGTATGTCTGAGATTCATGCAGGGGTATGTGTCCTATTCATGGATCTGTATGTCTCGAATTCATGGGTATGTCGCAAATTCATGGGGGGCACGTCTTGGATTCATGGGGGAGTGTCGCATATTCATACTCTCTTAATCATGAGAGAGGAATGGTATCAGATTCGTGGGAGAGTATGTCTTGGTTTTATGGGGGAGTGTCACGATGTCAAGATAGGGTGCATCATAGATTCATGGTAGGATATGTCTCAGATTCATGAGGGGAGTATAGTTTCAAATTCGGGGAGTACTATGTCTTACATTAATGAGGGGTATGTCTAATTTTTTGATGGGTATGTCTCAGATTCATATAAGGTACGTCTCCGATGGATTCATGGGCGTGTCTCAGATTCATAGGCAGGTAGGTATGTCTTAGATTCAAGGAGTATGTATATGATTAATGAGAGTATGTCTCGAATTCATGATCGGATTAGTGGGAGGAGTATGTCTCCCATTAATGAGGGAGTATGATGTCGGATTCATGGCATTTCTAGGATTCATGGTATGATGTTAGATTCCATAGGGAGTATGGTCTCAGATTCATGGGGGTTAGGTCTCGGATTAATCGGGGTGTCTTGGATTCATGAGGGTGTGTCGCATATTCATAATCTCTTATTCATGGAATCAGAATGGTCTCAGATTCGTGGGAGTTTATGTCTTAGATTCATGGGGGAGTGTCAGGTATTCATGATAGGGTACGTTGCAGATTCATGGAAGGATATCCCTCGCATTCATGAGGGGAGTATGGTCTCCAATTTAGGGAGTACTATGTCTTATATTAATGAGGGTTGTGTCAAATTTTATTATGGGTATGTCACGGATTCATAGGTATGTCTCAGATTCATGGTTCTATGTCTCCGATGGATTCATGGGTATGTCTCGAATTCATGGGCAAATAGGTATGTCTTAGATTCATGGGGGAGTATGTATTTGATTCATGAGAGAGTATGTCTCGGATTGATCGGATAAATGGGGGGAGTATATCTCCCATTCATGTGGGAGCATGATGTCGGATTCATGGCATTTCTTGGATTCATGGTAAGGTCTTGGATTCCTAAGTAGTATGTCTCGGATTAAAGGGGGGAGTATGGCCTCAGATTTATGGGTGTTATGTCTCAGATTCAAGGGTGGCTATGTCTCGGATTCATGGTGCGGTAAATCTCATATTGATGGGGTAGAATGCCTAGGATTCATGGGGGATTATGGTCAGGTATTGATGGTATGTATCAGAATCAAGAAGTATATCTTAGATTCATGGAAGGGGGGCGGGGGCGGTTCTCGGGTTTATACCCATGGATCCGAGACACATCCCACTTGAATCCATGACCATACTCCCCACATGAATCCGGGATATACCCACATGAATCCAAGTCATACCCCCGCATAAATCCGGATTCATGCGGGGGTATGTCTCAGATTCATGGGGGTATGTCCAGGATTCATGCGGGAGTATGTCTCGAATTCATGGGTATGTCTTTGATTCATAAGCGCGTATTTTTCTGATCGATATGGAGAGTTTTTCTAGGATTAATAGGGAGTATGCCTCAGATTCATGATCGTATTCATGGGAGGAGTATGTCTCCCATTCATTAAGGAGTTTGATCTCAAATTCATGGCATTTCACGGGTTTATGGTATGGTCTTGGATTCACTAGGGAGTGTCTTCGATCCAAGGGGATATAGTCTATAATTCATTGGGGTTGTGTCTCCGATTCGTAGGCAGCTTCGTCTCGGATTCATGGTGGAGTATGTATCATATTAATGGGGAGTATGTCATGGATTCATGAGGGAGTATGGTTAGAGCTTCATGGTATATATTAGAATCATGGAAGAGTATCTCTCGGATTCATGTGGGGTATGTTGCTGATTCATGGGGGGTATGTCTTAGATTCATGTGGGGGCCAGTGTTGGATTCATGGGTCCATATGTCTCGAATTCATGGGTATGTCACAGATTAATGAGTGGTATGTCTTGAATTCATGGGGGAGTGTCGCGTATTCATACTCTCTTATTTATGAGGGAGAATGGTCTCATATTCGTGGGAGAGTATGTGTTGGAATCACGAGGGAGTGTCACGGATTCATGATAGCGTACGTCACAGATTCATGGTAGGATGCCTCAGATTCATGAGGGGAGTATGGTCTCAAATTCAAAGAGTATTATGTCTTATATCATGAGGGGTATGTCTTGAATTTGTTGTGGGAGTATGTCCCGGATTCGTGGGGTGGGGGGGGTTATGTATCAGATTCATGGTCCCGGATTTATGGTGGAGTACGTCTCTGATTCGAGGGGGTTATGTCTCATATTCATTTGGGGAGCATGCCTCATAATATTCATGCGGGAGTGTGCCTATTCATGGGTATGTCTTGGATTCATAGGGGTATGTCTCCAATGCATTCATGTGTATGTCTCGGATTCATAGGCCGGTATGGAGTACATCTCCCATTCATGAGGGTGTATAATCACGGATTTCTCATATTCATGGTATGATGTTAGATTCAATAAAGAGCATGTCTTGGATTCATGGGGGGGTGTCAGGGATTCATGAAGGGTATGTCTCGGATTCATGAGGGGAGTATGGTCTCAAATTGAAGGATTATTAGGTCTTATATTAATGAGGGGTATGTCTTGAATTTTTTGATAGTATGTCACGAATTCATGGGTATGTCTGAGACTCATGAGGGTATGTCTTCGAAGGATTCATGGGCCAGGGAAGGAATAATTCGAAGAGATATATTTTTTTCTAAAACTCAAGTACAATGATTTGTTGTCAATGAGATTCTCAAGTGAGGTGCCAAGGAAGGAATAATTCGAAGAGATATATTTTTTTCTAAAACTCTCACTTTGTTATGTAAGGCTATAAGCATTAAAATCATGCAGGAGTATCTCTCGGATTCATGTGGGGTATGTATCCGATTGATGGGGGGTATGTCTGAGATTCATGGAGGGGTATGTGTCCTATTCATGGATCTCTCTGTCTCGAATTCATGGGTATGTCGCAAATTCATGGGGGGCACGTCTTGGATTCATGGGGGAGTGTCGCATATTCATACTCTCTTAATCATGAGAGAGGAATGGTATCAGATTCGTGCGAGAGTATGTCTTGGTTTTATGGGGGAGTGTCACGATGTCAAGATAGGGTGCATCATGGATTCATGGTAGGATATGTCTCAGATTCATGAGGGGAGTATAGTTTCAAATTCGGAGAGTACTATGTCTTACATTAATGAGGGGTATGTCTAATTTTTTGATGGGTATGTCTCAGATTCATATAAGGTACGTCTCCGATGGATTCATGGGCGTGTCTCAGATTCATAGGCAGGTACATATGTCTTAGATTCAAGTTGTATGTATATGATTAATGAGAGTATGTCTCGAATTCAAGATCGGATTAGTGGGAGGAGTATGTCTCCCATTAATGAGGGAGTATGATGTCGGATTCATGGCATTTCTAGGATTCATGGTATGATGTTAGATTCCATAGGGAGTATGGTCTCATATTCATGGGGGTTAGGTCTCGGATTAATCGGGGTGTCTTGGATTCATGAGGGTGTGTCGCATATTCATAATCTCTTATTCATGGAATCAGAATGGTCTCAGATTCGTGGGAGTTTATGTCTTAGATTCATGGGGGAGTGTCAGGTATTCATGATAGGGTACGTTGCAGATTCATGGAAGGATATCCCTCGCATTCATGAGGGGAGTATGGTCTCCAATTTAGGGAGTACTATGTCTTATATTAATGAGGGTTGTGTCAAATTTTATTATGGGTATGTCACGGATTCATAGGTATGTCTCAGATTCATGGTTCTATGTCTCCGATGGATTCATGGGTATGTCTCGAATTCATGGGCAAATAGGTCTGTCTTAGATTCATGGGGGAGTATGTATTTGATTCATGAGAGAGTATGTCTCGGATTGATCGGATAAATGGGGGGAGTATATCTCCCATTCATGTGGGAGCATGATGTCGGATTCATGGCATTTCTTGGATTCATGGTATGGTCTTGGATTCCTAAGTAGTATGTCTCGGATTAAAGGGGGGAGTATGGCCTCAGATTTATGGGTGTTATGTCTCAGATTCAAGGGTGGCTATGTCTCGGATTCATGGTGCGGTAAATCTCATATTGATGGGGTAGAATGCCTAGGATTCATGGGGGATTATGGTCAGGTATTGATGGTATGTATCAGAATCAAGAAGTATATCTTAGATTCATGGAGGGGGGGAGGGGGCGGTTCTCGGGTTTATACCCATGGATCCGAGACACATCCCACTTGAATCCATGACCATACTCCCCACATGAATCCGGGATATACCCACATGAATCCAAGTCATACCCCCGCATAAATCCGGATTCATGCGGGGGTATGTCTCAGATTCATGGGGGTATGTCCAGGATTCATGCGGGAGTATGTCTCGAATTCATGGGTATGTCTTTGATTCATAAGCGGGTATTTTTCTGATCGATATGGAGAGTTTTTCTAGGATTAATGGGGGAGTATGCCTCAGATTCATGATCGTATTCATGGGAGGAGTATGTCTCCCATTCATTAAGGAGTTTGATCTCAAATTCATGGCATTTCACGGGTTTATGGTATGGTCTTGGATTCACTAGGGAGTGTCTTCGATTCAGGGGATATAGTCTATAATTCATTGGGGTTATGTCTCCGATTCGTAGGTAGCTTTGTCTCGGATTCATGGTGGAGTATGTATCATATTAATGGGGAGTATGTCATGGATTCATGAGGGAGTATGGTTAGAGCTTCATGGTATATATTAGAATCATGGAAGAGTATCTCTCGGATTCATGTGGGGTATGTTGCTGATTCATGGGGGGTATGTCTTAGATTCATGTGGGGGCCAGTGTTGGATTCATGGGTCCATATGTCTCGAATTCATGGGTATGTCACAGATTAATGAGTGGTATGTCTTGAATTCATGGGGGAGTGTCGCGTATTCATACTCTCTTATTTATGAGGGAGAATGGTCTCATATTCGTGGGAGAGTATGTGTTGGAATCACGAGGGAGTGTCACGGATTCATGATAGCGTACGTCACAGATTCATGGTAGGATGCCTCAGATTCATGAGGGGAGTATGGTCTCAAATTCAAAGAGTATTATGTCTTATATCATGAGGGGTATGTCTTGAATTTGTTGTGGGAGTATGTCCCGGATTCGTGGGGTGGGGGGGGTTATGTATCAGATTCATGGTCCCGGATTTATGGTGGAGTACGTCTCTGATTCGAGGGGGTTATGTCTCATATTCATTTGGGGAGCATGCCTCATAATATTCATGGGGGAGTGTGCCTATTCATGGGTATGTCTTGGATTCATAGGGGTATGTCTCCAATGCATTCATGTGTATGTCTCGGATTCATAGGCCGGTATGGAGTACATCTCCCATTCATGAGGGTGTATAATCACGGATTTCTCATATTCATGGTATGATGTTAGATTCAATAAAGAGCATGTCTTGGATTCATGGGGGGGTGTCAGGGATTCATGAAGGGTATGTCTCGGATTCATGAGGGGAGTATGGTCTCAAATTGAAGGATTATTAGGTCTTATATTAATGAGGGGTATGTCTTGAATTTTTTGATAGTATGTCACGAATTCATGGGTATGTCTGAGACTCATGAGGGTATGTCTTCGAAGGATTCATGGGCCAGGGAAGGAATAATTCGAAGAGATATATTTTTTTCTAAAACTCAAGTACAATGATTTGTTGTCAATGAGATTCCCAAGTGAGGTGCCAAGGAAGGAATAATTCGAAGAGATATATTTTTTTCTAAAACTCTCACTTTGTTATGTAAGGCTATAAGCATTAAAATCATGCAGGAGTATCTCTCGGATTCATGTGGGGTATGTATCCGATTGATGGGGGGTATGTCTGAGATTCATGCAGGGGTATGTGTCCTATTCATGGATCTGTATGTCTCGAATTCATGGGTATGTCGCAAATTCATGGGGGGCACGTCTTGGATTCATGGGGGAGTGTCGCATATTCATACTCTCTTAATCATGAGAGAGGAATGGTATCAGATTCGTGGGAGAGTATGTCTTGGTTTTATGGGGGAGTGTCACGATGTCAAGATAGGGTGCATCATAGATTCATGGTAGGATATGTCTCAGATTCATGAGGGGAGTATAGTTTCAAATTCGGGGAGTACTATGTCTTACATTAATGAGGGGTAAGTTTAATTTTTTGATGGGTATGTCACAGATTCATATAAGGTACGTCTCCAATGGATTCATGGGAGTGTCTCAAATTCATGGGCAGGTACATATGTCTTAGATTCAAGTTGTATGTATATGATTAATGAGAGTATGTCTCGAATTCATGATCGGATTAGTGGGAGGAGTATGTCTCCCATTAATGAGGGAGTATGATGTCGGATTCATGGCATTTCTAGGATTCATGGTATGATGTTAGATTCCATGGGGAGTATGGTCTCAGATTCATGGGGGTTAGGTCTCGGATTAATCGGGGTGTCTTGGATTCATGAGGGTGTGTCGCATATTCATAATCTCTTATTCATGGAATCAGAATGGTCTCAGATTCGTGGGAGTTTATGTCTTAGATTCATGGGGGAGTGTCATGTATTCATGATAGGGTACGTTGCAGATTCATGGAAGGATATCCCTCGCATTCATGAGGGGAGTATGGTCTCCAATTTAGGGAGTACTATGTCTTATATTAATGAGGGTTATGTGTCAAATTTTATTATGGGTATGTCACGGATTCATAGGTATGTCTCAGATTCATGGTTCTATGTCTCCGATGGATTCATGGGTATGTCTCGAATTCATGGGCAAATAGGTCTGTCTTAGATTCATGGGGGAGTATGTATTTGATTCATGAGAGAGTATGTCTCGGATTGATCGGATAAATGGGGGGAGTATATCTCCCATTCATGTGGGAGCATGACGTCGGATTCATGGCATTTCTTGGATTCATGGTAAGGTCTTGGATTCCTAAGTAGTATGTCTCGGATTAAAGGGGGGAGTATGGCCTCAGATTTATGGGTGTTATGTCTCAGATTCAAGGGTGGCTATGTCTCGGATTCATGGTGCGGTAAATCTCATATTGATGGGGTAGAATGCCTAGGATTCATGGGGGATTATGGTCAGGTATTGATGGTATGTATCAGAATCAAGAAGTATATCTTAGATTCATGGAAGGGGGGGGTGTTCTCGGGTTTATACCCATGGATCCGAGACACATCCCACTTGAATCCATGACCATACTCCCCACATGAATCCGGGATATACCCACATGAATCCAAGTCATACCCCCGCATAAATCCGGATTCATGCGGGGGTATGTCTCAGATTCATGGGGGTATGTCCAGGATTCATGCGGGAGTATGTCTCGAATTCATGGGTATGTCTTTGATTCATAAGCGCGTATTTTTCTGATCGATATGGAGAGTTTTTCTAGCATTAATGGGGGAGTATGCCTCAGATTCATGATCGTATTCATGGGAGGAGTATGTCTCCCATTCATTAAGGAGTTTGATCTCAAATTCATGGCATTTCACGGGTTTATGGTATGGTCTTGGATTCACTAGGGAGTGTCTTCGATTCAGGGGATATAGTCTATAATTCATTGGGGTTATGTCTCCGAATCGTAGGTAGCTTTGTCTCGGATTCATGGTGGAGTATGTATCATATTAATGGGGAGTATGTCTAAGATTCATGGGGGAGTATGGTTAGAGCTTCATGGTATATATTAGAATCATGGAAGAGTATCTCTCGGATTCATGTGGGGTATGTTGCTGATTCATGGGGGGTATGTCTTAGATTCATGTGGGGGCCAGTGTTGGATTCATGGGTCCATATGTCTCGAATTCATGGGTATGTCACAGATTAATGAGTGGTATGTCTTGAATTCATGGGGGAGTGTCGCGTATTCATACTCTCTTATTTATGAGGGAGAATGGTCTCATATTCGTGGGAGAGTATGTGTTGGAATCACGAGGGAGTGTCACGGATTCATGATAGCGTACGTCACAGATTCATGGTAGGATGCCTCAGATTCATGAGGGGAGTATGGTCTCAAATTCAAAGAGTATTATGTCTTATATCATGAGGGGTATGTCTTGAATTTGTTGTGGGAGTATGTCCCGGATTCGTGGGGTGGGGGGGGTTATGTATCAGATTCATGGTCCCGGATTTATGGTGGAGTACGTCTCTGATTCGAGGGGGTTATGTCTCATATTCATTTGGGGAGCATGCCTCATAATATTCATGGGGGAGTGTGCCTATTCATGGGTATGTCTTGGATTCATAGGGGTATGTCTCCAATGCATTCATGTGTATGTCTCGGATTCATAGGCCGGTATGGAGTACATCTCCCATTCATGAGGGTGTATAATCACGGATTTCTCATATTCATGGTATGATGTTAGATTCAATAAAGAGCATGTCTTGGATTCATGGGGGGGTGTCAGGGATTCATGAAGGGTATGTCTCGGATTCATGAGGGGAGTATGGTCTCAAATTGAAGGATTATTAGGTCTTATATTAATGAGGGGTATGTCTTGAATTTTTTGATAGTATGTCACGAATTCATGGGTATGTCTGAGACTCATGAGGGAATGTCTTTGAAGGATTCATGGGCCAGGGAAGGAATAATTCGAAGAGATATATTTTTTTCTAAAACTCAAGTACAATGATTCGTTGTCAATGAGATTCCCAAGTGAGGTGCCAAGGAAGGAATAATTCGAAGAGATATATTTTTTTCTAAAACTTTCACTTTGTTATGTAAGGCTATAAGCATTAAAATCATGCAGGAGTATCTCTCGGATTCATGTGGGGTATGTATCCGATTGATGGGGGGTATGTCAGAGATTCATGCAGGGGTATGTGTTCTATTCATGGATCTGTATGTCTCGAATGCATGGGTATGTCGCAAATTCATGGGGGGCACATCTTGGATTCATGGGGGAGTGCCGCATATTCATACTCTCTTAATCATGAGGGAAGAATGGTATCAGATTCGTGGGAGAGTATGTCTTGGTTTTATGGGGGAGTGTCACGATGTCAAGATAGGGTGCATCATAGATTCATGGTAGGATATGTCTCAGATTCATGAGGGGAGTATAGTTTCAAATTCGGGGAGTACTATGTCTTACATTAATGAGGGGTATGTCTAATTTTTTGATGGGTATGTCTCAGATTCATAGGGGGTATGTCTCCAATGGATTCATGGGAGTGTCTCAAATTCATGGGCAGGTACATATGTCTTAGATTCAAGTTGTATGTATATGATTAATGAGAGTATGTCTCGAATTCATGATCGGATTAGTGGGAGGAGTATGTCTCCCATTAATGAGGGAGTATGATGTCGGATTCATGGCATTTCTAGGATTCATGGTATGATGTTAGATTCCATAGGGAGTATGGTCTCAGATTCATGGGGGTTAGGTCTCGGATTAATCGGGGTGTCTTGGATTCATGAGGGTGTGTCGCATATTCATAATCTCTTATTCATGGAATCAGAATGGTCTCAGATTCGTGGGAGTTTATGTCTTAGATTCATGGGGGAGTGTCAGGTATTCATGATAGGGTACGTTGCAGATTCATGGAAGGATATCCCTCGCATTCATGAGGGGAGTATGGTCTCCAATTTAGGGAGTACTATGTCTTATATTAATGAGGGTTGTGTCAAATTTTATTATGGGTATGTCACGGATTCATAGGTATGTCTCAGATTCATGGTTCTATGTCTCCGATGGATTCATGGGTATGTCTCGAATTCATGGGCAAATAGGTCTGTCTTAGATTCATGGGGAGTATGTATTTGATTCATGAGAGAGTATGTCTCGGATTGATCGGATAAATGGGGGGAGTATATCTCCCATTCATGTGGGAGCATGATGTCGGATTCATGGCATTTCTTGGATTCATGGTATGGTCTTGGATTCCTAAGTAGTATGTCTCGGATTAAAGGGGGGAGTATGGCCTCAGATTTATGGGTGTTATGTCTCAGATTCAAGGGTGGCTATGTCTCGGATTCATGGTGCGGTAAATCTCATATTGATGGGGTAGAATGCCTAGGATTCATGGGGGATTATGGTCAGGTATTGATGGTATGTATCAGAATCAAGAAGTATATCTTAGATTCATGGAAAGGGGGCGGGGGCGGTTCTCGGGTTTATACCCATGGGTCCGAGACACATCCCACTTGAATCCATGACCATACTCCCCACATGAATCCGGGATATACCCACATGAATCCAAGTCATACCCCCGCATAAATCCGGATTCATGCGGGGGTATGTCTCAGATTCATGGGGGTATGTCCAGGATTCATGCGGGAGTATGTCTCGAATTCATGGGTATGTCTTTGATTCATAAGCGGGTATTTTTCTGATCGATATGGAGAGTTTTTCTAGGATTAATAGGGAGTATGCCTCAGATTCATGATCGTATTCATGGGAGGAGTATGTCTCCCATTCATTAAGGAGTTTGATCTCAAATTCATGGCATTTCACGGGTTTATGGTATGGTCTTGGATTCACTAGGGAGTGTCTTCGATTCAGGGGATATAGTCTATAATTCATTGGGGTTATGTCTCCGAATCGTAGGTAGCTTTGTCTCGGATTCATGGTGGAGTATGTATCATATTAATGGGGAGTATGTCTAAGATTCATGGGGGAGTATGGTTAGAGCTTCATGGTATATATTAGAATCATGGAAGAGTATCTCTCGGATTCATGTGGGGTATGTTGCTGATTCATGGGGGGTATGTCTTAGATTCATGTGGGGGCCAGTGTTGGATTCATGGGTCCATATGTCTCGAATTCATGGGTATGTCACAGATTAATGAGTGGTATGTCTTGAATTCATGGGGGAGTGTCGCGTATTCATACTCTCTTATTTATGAGGGAGAATGGTCTCATATTCGTGGGAGAGTATGTGTTGGAATCACGAGGGAGTGTCACGGATTCATGATAGCGTACGTCACAGATTCATGGTAGGATGCCTCAGATTCATGAGGGGAGTATGGTCTCAAATTCAAAGAGTATTATGTCTTATATCATGAGGGGTATGTCTTGAATTTGTTGTGGGAGTATGTCCCGGATTCGTGGGGTGGGGGGGGTTATGTATCAGATTCATGGTCCCGGATTTATGGTGGAGTACGTCTCTGATTCGAGGGGGTTATGTCTCATATTCATTTGGGGAGCATGCCTCATAATATTCATGGGGGAGTGTGCCTATTCATGGGTATGTCTTGGATTCATAGGGGTATGTCTCCAATGCATTCATGTGTATGTCTCGGATTCATAGGCCGGTATGGAGTACATCTCCCATTCATGAGGGTGTATAATCACGGATTTCTCATATTCATGGTATGATGTTAGATTCAATAAAGAGCATGTCTTGGATTCATGGGGGGGTGTCAGGGATTCATGAAGGGTATGTCTCGGATTCATGAGGGGAGTATGGTCTCAAATTGAAGGATTATTAGGTCTTATATTAATGAGGGGTATGTCTTGAATTTTTTGATAGTATGTCACGAATTCATGGGTATGTCTGAGACTCATGAGGGAATGTCTTTGAAGGATTCATGGGCCAGGGAAGGAATAATTCGAAGAGATATATTTTTTTCTAAAACTCAAGTACAATGATTCGTTGTCAATGAGATTCCCAAGTGAGGTGCCAGGGAAGGAATAATTCGAAGAGATATATTTTTTTCTAAAACTTTCACTTTGTTATGTAAGGCTATAAGCATTAAAATCATTCAGGAGTATCTCTCGGATTCATGTGGGGTATGTATCCGATTGATGGGGGGTATGTCAGAGATTCATGCAGGGGTATGTGTTCTATTCATGGATCTGTATGTCTCGAATGCATGGGTATGTCGCAAATTCATGGGGGGCACATCTTGGATTCATGGGGGAGTGCCGCATATTCATACTCTCTTAATCATGAGGGAAGAATGGTATCAGATTCGTGGGAGAGTATGTCTTGGTTTTATGGGGGAGTGTCACGATGTCAAGATAGGGTGCATCATAGATTCATGGTAGGATATGTCTCAAATTCATGAGGGGAGTATAGTTTCAAATTCGGGGAGTACTATGTCTTACATTAATGAGGGGTATGTCTAATTTTTTGATGGGTATGTCTCAGATTCATATAAGGTACGTCTCCGATGGATTCATGGGCGTGTCTCAAATTCATGGGCAGGTACATATGTCTTAGATTCAAGTTGTATGTATATGATTAATGAGAGTATGTCTCGAATTCAAGATCGGATTAGTGGGAGGAGTATGTCTCCCATTAATGAGGGAGTATGATGTCGGATTCATGGCATTTCTAGGATTCATGGTATGATGTTAGATTCCATAGGGAGTATGGTCTCAGATTCATGGGGGTTAGGTCTCGGATTAATCGGGGTGTCTTGGATTCATGAGGGTGTGTCGCATATTCATAATCTCTTATTCATGGAATCAGAATGGTCTCAGATTCGTGGGAGTTTATGTCTTAGATTCATGGGGGAGTGTCAGGTATTCATGATAGGGTACGTTGCAGATTCATGGAAGGATATCCCTCGCATTCATGAGGGGAGTATGGTCTCCAATTCAGGGAGTACTATGTCTTATATTAATGAGGGTTGTGTCAAATTTTATTATGGGTATGTCACGGATTCATAGGTATGTCTCAGATTCATGGTTCTATGTCTCCGATGGATTCATGGGTATGTCTCGAATTCATGGGCAAATAGGTATGTCTTAGATTAATGGGGGAGTATGTATTTGACTCATGAGAGGGTATGTCTCGGATTGATCGGATAAATGGGGGGAGTATATCTCCCATTCATGTGGGAGCATGACGTCGGATTCATGGCATTTCTTGGATTCATGGTAAGGTCTTGGATTCCTAAGTAGTATGTCTCGGATTAAAGGGGGAGTATGGCCTCAGATTTATGGGTGTTATGTCTTAGATTCAAGGGTGGCTATGTCTCGGATTCATGGTGCGGTAAATCTCATATTGATGGGGTAGAATGCCTAGGATTCATGGGGGATTATGGTCAGGTATTGATGGTATGTATCAGAATCAAGAAGTATATCTTAGATTCATGGAGGGGGGGAGGGGGCGGTTCTCGGGTTTATACCCATGGATCCGAGACACATCCCACTTGAATCCATGACCATACTCCCCACATGAATCCGGGATATACCCACATGAATCCAAGTCATACCCCCGCATAAATCCGGATTCATGCGGGGGTATGTCTCAGATTCATGGGGGTATGTCCAGGATTCATGCGGGAGTATGTCTCGAATTCATGGGTATGTCTTTGATTCATAAGCGGGTATTTTTCTTATCGATATGGAGAGTTTTTCTAGGATTAATGGGGGAGTATGCCTCAGATTCATGATCGTATTCATGGGAGGAGTATGTCTCCCATTCATTAAGGAGTTTGATCTCAAATTCATGGCATTTCACGGGTTTATGGTATGGTCTTGGATTCACTAGGGAGTGTCTTCGATCCAGGGGATATAGTCTATAATTCATTGGGGTTATGTCTCCGATTCGTAGGTAGCTTTGTCTCGGATTCATGGTGGAGTATGTATCATATTAATGGGTAGTATGTCATGGATTCATGGGGGAGTATGGTTAGAGCTTCATGGTATATATTAGAATCATGGAAGAGTATCTCTCGGATTCATGTGGGGTATGTTGCTGATTCATGGGGGGTATGTCTTAGATTCATGTGGGGGCCAGTGTTGGATTCATGGGTCCATATGTCTCGAATTCATGGGTATGTCACAGATTAATGAGTGGTATGTCTTGAATTCATGGGGGAGTGTCGCGTATTCATACTCTCTTATTTATGAGGGAGAATGGTCTCATATTCGTGGGAGAGTATGTGTTGGAATCACGAGGGAGTGTCACGGATTCATGATAGCGTACGTCACAGATTCATGGTAGGATGCCTCAGATTCATGAGGGGAGTATGGTCTCAAATTCAAAGAGTATTATGTCTTATATCATGAGGGGTATGTCTTGAATTTGTTGTGGGAGTATGTCCCGGATTCGTGGGGTGGGGGGGGTTATGTATCAGATTCATGGTCCCGGATTTATGGTGGAGTACGTCTCTGATTCGAGGGGGTTATGTCTCATATTCATTTGGGGAGCATGCCTCATAATATTCATGGGGGAGTGTGCCTATTCATGGGTATGTCTTGGATTCATAGGGGTATGTCTCCAATGCATTCATGTGTATGTCTCGGATTCATAGGCCGGTATGGAGTACATCTCCCATTCATGAGGGTGTATAATCACGGATTTCTCATATTCATGGTATGATGTTAGATTCAATAAAGAGCATGTCTTGGATTCATGGGGGGGTGTCAGGGATTCATGAAGGGTATGTCTCGGATTCATGAGGGGAGTATGGTCTCAAATTGAAGGATTATTAGGTCTTATATTAATGAGGGGTATGTCTTGAATTTTTTGATAGTATGTCACGAATTCATGGGTATGTCTGAGACTCATGAGGGAATGTCTTTGAAGGATTCATGGGCCAGGGAAGGAATAATTCGAAGAGATATATTTTTTTCTAAAACTCAAGTACAATGATTTGTTGTCAATGAGATTCCCAAGTGACGTGCC
The DNA here is from genome assembly GCA_030737835.1 of Acorus gramineus. Lineage (NCBI taxonomy): Eukaryota > Viridiplantae > Streptophyta > Magnoliopsida > Acorales > Acoraceae > Acorus > Acorus gramineus. Next base: position 5,909,677 of record CM060850.1, read on the forward strand.
AAGGAAGGAATAATTCGAAGAGATATATTTTTTTCTAAAACTTTCACTTTGTTATGTAAGGATATAAGCATTAAAATCATGGAGGAGTATCTCTCGGATTCATGTGGGGTATGTATCCGATTGATGGGGGGTATGTCAGAGATTCATGCAGGGGTATGTGTTCTATTCATGGATCTGTATGTCTCGAATGCATGGGTATGTCGCAAATTCATGGGGGGCACATCTTGGATTCATGGGGGAGTGCCGCATATTCATACTCTCTTAATCATGAGGGAGGAATGGTATCAGATTCGTGCGAGAGTATGTCTTGGTTTTATGGGGGAGTGTCACGATGTCAAGATAGGGTGCATCATGGATTCATGGTAGGATATGTCTCAGATTCATGAGGGGAGTATAGTTTCAAATTCGGGGAGTACTATGTCTTACATTAATGAGGGGTAAGTTTAATTTTTTGATGGGTATGTCTCAGATTCATATAAGGTACGTCTCCGATGGATTCATGGGCGTGTCTCAGATTCATAGGCAGGTAGGTATGTCTTAGATTCAAGGAGTATGTATATGATTAATGAGAGTATGTCTCGAATTCAAGATCGGATTAGTGGGAGGAGTATGTCTCCCATTAATGAGGGAGTATGATGTCGGATTCATGGCATTTCTAGGATTCATGGTATGATGTTAGATTCCATAGGGAGTATGGTCTCAGATTCATGGGGGTTAGGTCTCGGATTAATCGGGGTGTCTTGGATTCATGAGGGTGTGTCGCATATTCATAATCTCTTATTCATGGAATCAGAATGGTCTCAGATTCGTGGGAGTTTATGTCTTAGATTCATGGGGGAGTGTCAGGTATTCATGATAGGGTACGTTGCAGATTCATGGAAGGATATCCCTCGCATTCATGAGGGGAGTATGGTCTCCAATTTAGGGAGTACTATGTCTTATATTACTGAGGGTTGTGTCAAATTTTATTATGGGTATGTCACGGATTCATAGGTATGTCTCAGATTCATGGTTCTATGTCTCCGATGGATTCATGGGTATGTCTCGAATTCATGGGCAAATAGGTATGTCTTAGATTCATGGGGGAGTATGTATTTGATTCATGAGAGAGTATGTCTCGGATTGATCGGATAAATGGGGGGAGTATATCTCCCATTCATGTGGGAGCATGACGTCGGATTCATGGCATTTCTTGGATTCATGGTAAGGTCTTGGATTCCTAAGTAGTATGTCTCGGATTAAAGGGGGGAGTATGGCCTCAGATTTATGGGTGTTATGTCTCAGATTCAAGGGTGGCTATGTCTCGGATTCATGGTGCGGTAAATCTCATATTGATGGGGTAGAATGCCTAGGATTCATGGGGGATTATGGTCAGGTATTGATGGTATGTATCAGAATCAAGAAGTATATCTTAGATTCATGGAGGGGGGGAGGGGGCGGTTCTCGGGTTTATACCCATGGATCCGAGACACATCCCACTTGAATCCATGACCATACTCCCCACATGAATCCGGGATATACCCACATGAATCCAAGTCATACCCCCGCATAAATCCGGATTCATGCGGGGGTATGTCTCAGATTCATGGGGGTATGTCCAGGATTCATGCGGGAGTATGTCTCGAATTCATGGGTATGTCTTTGATTCATAAGCGGGTATTTTTCTGATCGATATGGAGAGTTTTTCTAGCATTAATGGGGGAGTATGCCTCAGATTCATGATCGTATTCATGGGAGGAGTATGTCTCCCATTCATTAAGGAGTTTGATCTCAAATTCATGGCATTTCACGGGTTTATGGTATGGTCTTGGATTCACTAGGGAGTGTCTTCGATTCAGGGGATATAGTCTATAATTCATTGGGGTTATGTCTCCGAATCGTAGGTAGCTTTGTCTCGGATTCATGGTGGAGTATGTATCATATTAATGGGGAGTATGTCATGGATTCATGGGGGAGTATGGTTAGAGCTTCATGGTATATATTAGAATCATGGAAGAGTATCTCTCGGATTCATGTGGGGTATGTTGCTGATTCATGGGGGGTATGTCTTAGATTCATGTGGGGGCCAGTGTTGGATTCATGGGTCCATATGTCTCGAATTCATGGGTATGTCACAGATTAATGAGTGGTATGTCTTGAATTCATGGGGGAGTGTCGCGTATTCATACTCTCTTATTTATGAGGGAGAATGGTCTCATATTCGTGGGAGAGTATGTGTTGGAATCACGAGGGAGTGTCACGGATTCATGATAGCGTACGTCACAGATTCATGGTAGGATGCCTCAGATTCATGAGGGGAGTATGGTCTCAAATTCAAAGAGTATTATGTCTTATATCATGAGGGGTATGTCTTGAATTTGTTGTGGGAGTATGTCCCGGATTCGTGGGGTGGGGGGGGTTATGTATCAGATTCATGGTCCCGGATTTATGGTGGAGTACGTCTCTGATTCGAGGGGGTTATGTCTCATATTCATTTGGGGAGCATGCCTCATAATATTCATGCGGGAGTGTGCCTATTCATGGGTATGTCTTGGATTCATAGGGGTATGTCTCCAATGCATTCATGTGTATGTCTCGGATTCATAGGCCGGTATGGAGTACATCTCCCATTCATGAGGGTGTATAATCACGGATTTCTCATATTCATGGTATGATGTTAGATTCAATAAAGAGCATGTCTTGGATTCATGGGGGGGTGTCAGGGATTCATGAAGGGTATGTCTCGGATTCATGAGGGGAGTATGGTCTCAAATTGAAGGATTATTAGGTCTTATATTAATGAGGGGTATGTCTTGAATTTTTTGATAGTATGTCACGAATTCATGTGTATGTCTGAGACTCATGAGGGTATGTCTTCGAAGGATTCATGGGCCAGGGAAGGAATAATTCGAAGAGATATATTTTTTTCTAAAACTCAAGTACAATGATTCGTTGTCAATGAGATTCCCAAGTGAGGTGCCAAGGAAGGAATAATTCGAAGAGATATATTTTTTTCTAAAACTCTCACTTTGTTATGTAAGGCTATAAGCATTAAAATCATGGAGGAGTATCTCTCGGATTCATGTGGGGTATGTATCCGATTGATGGGGGGTATGTCAGAGATTCATGCAGGGGTATGTGTTCTATTCATGGATCTGTATGTCTCGAATGCATGGGTATGTCGCAAATTCATGGGGGGCACATCTTGGATTCATGGGGGAGTGCCGCATATTCATACTCTCTTAATCATGAGGGAAGAATGGTATCAGATTCGTGGGAGAGTATGTCTTGGTTTTATGGGGGAGTGTCACGATGTCAAGATAGGGTGCATCATAGATTCATGGTAGGATATGTCTCAGATTCATGAGGGGAGTATAGTTTCAAATTCGGGGAGTACTATGTCTTACATTAATGAGGGGTATGTCTAATTTTTTGATGGGTATGTCTCAGATTCATATAAGGTACGTCTCCGATGGATTCATGGGCGTGTCTCAGATTCATAGGCAGGTAGGTATGTCTTAGATTCAAGGAGTATGTATATGATTAATGAGAGTATGTCTCGAATTCAAGATCGGATTAGTGGGAGGAGTATGTCTCCCATTAATGAGGGAGTATGATGTCGGATTCATGGCATTTCTAGGATTCATGGTATGATGTTAGATTCCATAGGGAGTATGGTCTCAGATTCATGGGGGTTAGGTCTCGGATTAATCGGGGTGTCTTGGATTCATGAGGGTGTGTCGCATATTCATAATCTCTTATTCATGGAATCAGAATGGTCTCAGATTCGTGGGAGTTTATGTCTTAGATTCATGGGGGAGTGTCAGGTATTCATGATAGGGTACGTTGCAGATTCATGGAAGGATATCCCTCGCATTCATGAGGGGAGTATGGTCTCCAATTTAGGGAGTACTATGTCTTATATTACTGAGGGTTACGTGTCAAATTTTATTATGGGTATGTCACGGATTCATAGGTATGTCTCAGATTCATGGTTCTATGTCTCCGATGGATTCATGGGTATGTCTCGAATTCATGGGCAAATAGGTATGTCTTAGATTCATGGGGGAGTATGTATTTGATTCATGAGAGAGTATGTCTCGGATTGATCGGATAAATGGGGGGAGTATATCTCCCATTCATGTGGGAGCATGACGTCGGATTCATGGCATTTCTTGGATTCATGGTAAGGTCTTGGATTCCTAAGTAGTATGTCTCGGATTAAAGGGGGGAGTATGGCCTCAGATTTATGGGTGTTATGTCTCAGATTCAAGGGTAGCTATGTCTCGGATTCATGGTGCGGTAAATCTCATATTAATGGGGTAGAATGCCTGGGATTCATGGGGGATTATGGTCAGGGATTGATGGTATGTATCGGAATAAGGAAGTATATCTTAGATTCATGGAAAGGGGGAAGGGGCGGTTCTCGGGTTTATACCCATGGATCCGAGACACATCCCACTTGAATCCATGACCATACTCCCCACATGAATCCGGGATATACCCACATGAATCCAAGTCATACCCCCGCATAAATCCGGATTCATGCGGGGGTATGTCTCAGATTCATGGGGGTATGTCCAGGATTCATGCGGGAGTATGTCTCGAATTCATGGGTATGTCTTTGATTCATAAGCGGGTATTTTTCTGATCGATATGGAGAGTTTTTCTAGGATTAATAGGGAAGTATGCCTCAGATTCATGATCGTATTCATGGGAGGAGTATGTCTCCCATTCATTAAGGAGTTTGATCTCAAATTCATGGCATTTCACGGGTTTATGGTATGGTCTTGGATTCACTAGGGAGTGTCTTCGATTCAGGGGATATAGTCTATAATTCATTGGGGTTATGTCTCCGATTCGTAGGTAGCTTTGTCTCGGATTCATGGTGGAGTATGTATCATATTAATGGGGAGTATGTCTAAGATTCATGGGGGAGTATGGTTAGAGCTTCATGGTATATATTAGAATCATGGAAGAGTATCTCTCGGATTCATGTGGGGTATGTTGCTGATTCATGGGGGGTATGTCTTAGATTCATGTGGGGGCCAGTGTTGGATTCATGGGTCCATATGTCTCGAATTCATGGGTATGTCACAGATTAATGAGTGGTATGTCTTGAATTCATGGGGGAGTGTCGCGTATTCATACTCTCTTATTTATGAGGGAGAATGGTCTCATATTCGTGGGAGAGTATGTGTTGGAATCACGAGGGAGTGTCACGGATTCATGATAGCGTACGTCACAGATTCATGGTAGGATGCCTCAGATTCATGAGGGGAGTATGGTCTCAAATTCAAAGAGTATTATGTCTTATATCATGAGGGGTATGTCTTGAATTTGTTGTGGGAGTATGTCCCGGATTCGTGGGGTGGTGGGGGGTTACGTATCAGATTCATGGTCCCGGATTTATGGCGGAGTACGTCTCTGATTCGAGGGGGTTATGTCTCATATTCATTTGGGGAGCATGCCTCATAATATTCATGCGGGAGTGTGCCTATTCATGGGTATGTCTTGGATTCATAGGGGTATGTCTCCAATGCATTCATGTGTATGTCTCGGATTCATGGGCCGGTATGGAGTACATCTACCATTCATGAGGGTGTAAAATCTCGGATTTCTCATATTCATGGTATGATGTTAGATCCAATAGGGAGCATGTCTTGGATTCATGGGGGAGTGTCAGAGATTCATGAGGGGAGTATGGTCTCAAATTGAAGGACTATTAGGTCTTATATTAATGAGGGGAGTACTATAGGATTCATGTGTACGTCGCAGATTCATAGTAGGATGTCTTATATTCATGAGGGGAGTATGGATTGATATTGAAAGAGTACTATGTCTTTGATTCATACGGGGTATGTCTAGAATTCGTAGGGGGAGTATGTCTCAGGCTAACGGGGGTTTGTGATTGAGATTCATGGGGGTGTATGTATCTATGTGATGGATTCCATGAGGTGGTCTCGTCCTCTTCGAAAGAGCTAGTTCCTTTGTTCTCTGGTGCAAAAATGGTGACTTTATAAGCTTAGGAAACTAAAAGGGGTTCTAAAAAGGGCACAAGCAGCAAACAACAGCAGGAAGATGGAGCAACGAACTGCTAGAACAGGATGTGAGTCTATTAGATCACAAGGAGTTAGCCTCCCTCTCTGCTGAAGAGAAAGATCAGCAATCAAAGTGTCGAGATCAATTGTCCAAGATTGCTAAGATGGAAGTAATGGAATGGAGGCAATGGTCAAGGGAGATATGGGCTTCAAGAGGAAGACAACAATACCAAGTTTTTCCACAAGGCGGTGAACCAAAAGAGGAGATTCAATAGGATCAGCAAAATCAGATTGAATGAATCTCTATTTGAGTCTTCTTCGGACATCGAAAGGTAATATTGTTGTACATTCAACAAATAGAGAGGATGGTTTCTGCAGTGGATGGATGAGGACCTTCGTAGGGTGCCTGATGTTTTGTGGGCGGACCTCGAGGCCCCCTTCTCCGAGGAGGAGATAAAGATAGTTGTTTACAAGGCAGATCCGAATAAGGGTCCTCCGTGGTGAAGGAGGATGTCTTGGAAATGTTCTAAGAATTCCATTAAGGTTCGCAAGGTTTGGGCAGCTTGTTGCCACGTTTTTTGCGCTAATTCCTAATAAGGAAGGGGCTGTTGAGGTGGGAGATTTTCATCCCATCAGTTTGGTCAACGGGGCATATAAAATAATTGCGAAGGTCCTTGCTAATAGATTGAAGACTGCTATAGGCTATATGGTGGAAGAGAATCAAACCGCATTCATTCCGGGTGTCTTCTTCTTGATGGTTTTATGCAGTTCAAAAATGCATCACTTCAGCCCACAAAGATAAAGAGAAAGGCATGCTTAACAAACTTGATTTCTCTAAGGCCTATGATAATATTAGGTGGGATTTCCAGTTGCATCTGCTTCAGTGCCATGGATTCAAACCGAATTGATTAAGGATGGTGAGGGAGTGCATCTCCACTGCGAAGGCCTCGATCCTTGTTAATGGCAAGCCATGTGGTTTCTTCCACCTTAGCAAAGGGATTCGTAAGGCGACCAATGCTTTAAATAGAATGATCAAGGTGGCAAAAGAGGATGGGTGGATTCAAGGACTCAAGGTCAATAGCAGGGGGCCATCTCTTTCACACATTCAGTATGCGGACAACGCGATCATCCTTTGTCCAACAAGGGCGTCCTTCATCCGAGGTATCAAATTCGTGTGCAAATGTTTTGAACTCCTCTCTGGCCTGAAGATAAATTTTCAGAAGAGTGCAATGCTTGGCACTCATTTGGAGGAGGGGGAGCTCGGTGCTCTAGCTCGTATATTTGGATGCCAGACACAATCATTCACCATTCCCCTGACAGTATCTCGGTCTCCCCTTGCACCCGGGGAAATTCTAAAAATCAAAATGACTCCCGTTTATCAATAGGTTTGAGAAAAAGTTGAAGGGTTGGAAAGGACAGAATCTTAGCTCAGGTGGACGACTTATCCTCCTTCAAGCTGCTTTATCAAACCTGCCAATCTTCTTTCTCTCCCTTTTCAAGGTTCCGGTGGGGATCCTATAGAAGACTGATAGCATTTGAAGAAGGTTTTTCTGGTGTGGGGCAGAGATCGACCGAAAGAAGCCTTTTTTGGTGAAATGGGATCTCGTTTGCTGCAGGAAAAACAAAGGAGGTGTTGGTGTCCTTAATTTGGCTGACCACAATAAGGCCCTACTTAGCAAATGGCGAAGGAGGTGGCTCACGTCTCATCCCTCAGCGTGGTGTCCGTTGGTGGAAGCAATCGCTGTAGAGGGGAACTAATTAACAAGTTTCCCATTCAGTCTCCTAGACTTTCATGTATATGGACAGATATTCTGAGGCTAATAGAGCCAATTATGGAGGCCTTTGCATGGTCGGTGGGAAATGGATAGTTGTTGCGGTTCTGACAAGATTGCTGGCATGGTACTAGTGCATTGAAGGATCGGTTTGCAACCATCTATGACCAATCGACAAACAAAGAGGGTCGGATGAAGGAGTTCTGGACTCCGCACGCAGATGGGGGAGTGTGGGATCTGAGATTGATGCGTAACCTACGAGACAAGGAAGTTTTGCTATTGGTAAGCCTTTTAGGGGAACTCCAAACTATCACCCTTCAAGAGAGGACTACTGATTCAGTAGTCTGGCATTCCAAACCCAATCAAGGATTTTCTGTTAGGCGCTGTTATGATCAGTGGAGGAGAGAGCGACCCATTCAGCAATCAACGTGGATGAAGGCCCCACAAATCCAGAGGGCTACAAATAAGGTGTTTTCGCTAAAAGTTTTGGCATTCCACTAAAAGTTAGGGGGTTTTCTTGGCTCATGTATCAAAATCGTCTTCTCACTAAATCATATAGAGCGAAATGGTCGAACCAAGCAAATATTTTATGTCCTATGTGCGGGGGCAGGGGGGGGCGCTCAAGAAACAACTGAACATCTTTTGGTGACATGTCTTGTGGTTGCCCAAGTGTGGAAATTGCTTCGAGAGGTTATAGGCATAGATGCTTCCTTTATGTGGAAGGCTAGGAAGGTTTTAATGCCATGAGGAGATAGAAGCCACAAGGCAAAAGCCACTCAAACCTTCGTCCCCGCTGTTGCATGGGCCCTATGGTTAAACACGAACCAAGCTATTTTCCAAGGATAAAGGGTGTATATCAAAAACATTCGGGAGATGGTGGTCCATTTTATAAAACACTGGGGCAAGTCTCTCACGGGTTACCTTTTCAAGGGAGGAATTTTAATTGAGTAGTTCTAAGTGGTATTTGGGGCATGCTGGTAGAGTCCTCGTCTACCGCTGCCCGGGCAGCCTTATGGCTATTGTAATGCTCTTATGTAACTCTCTTTCCGGGCATTTGCCCTAATCAATATAATCATGGCATATATGTCTACCATTTCCATAAAAAAAAAATACACAAGAAGTACAATAATTTGTTGTCAATGACATTCCCAAGGGAGGTGCTGGGGAAGGAATTCGAAGAGATATATTTTTTAAAAAAACTTTCACTTTGTTATGTAAGGCTATAAGCATTAAAATCAATATAAGGAGACAAACTCCATGGTCTAGTGATCTTCTCTAAAAAAAAAATTATTACACAAGGTAGCCACCATCTTATAGAATAGCAAATTAATTTTAAAATGGAGCATTCTATAGTGCTGGGCTCCAAAATCAGAAATTGACATTTATAAAAAGAGTATATACATCAATTGACTATATTTGTGTTTTTTTTATCAAAGAATGTACTTTCACGGTTTATAGAAATTTGAAGAAACAAATTTTTCTAGTCATCCAATATCATTAGATAATGTATTTGCATAAAAAATGCAAGAGATACAATTTTTCCTAAATCTTCATGATACTAGGCAATTGATCATCAATAACTTCGAATGAATGGGAGTGCACAGATTGTAAAGTAAATGTAGGTATTCTTTTGATTTATTTAAACATCGAAAGGTCATAAGGAAGCATATGATTATTACCACAGAATTTGTATGAGAGTCCATGGATGTCCTGTAGAATAATTCCATTGCACGAGGGAGGACCGTATAAAAGAGACGTTCCTGCAAAAGTGAAAATTAGAGTTAATAGACGCATCAATAACTTCGAATTAATGGGAGTGTACTGATCGTAAAGTAAATGTAGGTATTCTTTTTATTTATTTAAACATCGAAAGGTCATAAGGAAGCATATGATTATTACCACAGAATTTGTATGAGAGTCAATAGATGTCCTCTAGAATAATTCCATTGCACCTGGGAGGACCATATAAAAGAGACGTTCCTGCAAAAGTGAAAATTAGAGTTAATAGACACCCAAGAAAGTGTTTTTTCCACATATCTCTTGCTGACTCAAGGGCATGATCACACAAAATATTTTGTAGCTCAAAGTGCAGATATAAGTATATAACATATTCAGATTTCATATTGCAGTTTGTTCTATAACACGCAATCTCCATAAATATCCAGCAGTTAATATAATCGTTGTGCCATCAAATCCAATTGCATTTCTTCAACCATTAGATATATGTAAATGTAAATCCTCATAAAACAGATACACTAAAAATAGATGGAGTTAGGCAGAGCAAACAGATTCTCGCTAAGATCACATAAAACCAGAAAGGGAGTTAGCTCATACTTCTGAAAGTAAATCTTCCCAAGACATTGACAAATTGCCAAGATCAAACATTCTGTCTGGGGTAGTTTGTGCTTCAGGCACTGCGGCACCATCGGCAGAGTGATCATATTCCAAAAACCTCACAGCATATTTTTCAATGGGGAGCTGAGCACTGGCATAAACGTATTGTCTGTCTTTGCATTTGACAGTATCCTGCATGAAACCACTATGACATGTCAGTTGCACAAATAAAATCATATTAAATGATCATCTAGTCCACCTACATTGATTAAAATAATAAAGAGATCATAAAAAAGGGTCGTGTATTCATATAATCTAGGTACTGAAAATGTTCAAAAAGATTAAAATATGTATCTCAGATAAGAATCCCACACCTGTGATATATCCAAATGTTTTTAGTAGAACCCCATAATCAAGCATGATGTAACTCAAGAATTATGATGTATAACACTATGCACAATATTGAGAATTAATCAATGGTCCTACAATGATTATTCATAAGAAATGCCCTACAGAATAACAAAGAAATTCACTTGATTCCCCACTCCAATGGATCCTCTTTGTGAAAATGGATTATGTCCCTTCTCAATAAATGAGTCGCCAAATCTTTTAACATACTGACCACAGAGGACCGGCTGTTGACTGGTTCTTCATTGTGAATGACCGATTACAAAAAAAAATTGCAGAACCACAAAATTTATCGACTTGAGACGATCAAAACTGAACTAGGAACAAAAAATCGTGACAAACTCTTACACACAATTGTATGAAATCTTACCAGCCAAAACCCCCAGTGAGGGGGGGGGGGGAACTCTCTCAAGGCATTGCTGATGAATATAGCTGAATCCAGGGGAATTCCTCTTTGTATGAGACACTGCTGCTGTCTTCACACGAAGCAGAGCAGCTGTAAACGACTATGGTTGCCCAGTCGAGAGAGTCTGCTTCATTCTTCACATTGAAAAAGTACAGCAACTGGGGCACTATCTACAAATCCACAGGATGTAGAAACATGTGGTCAATTAATTACTTGAGGTTTCCGCCTAGTAGTTCATCAATAGTCTGGGGGAACTATGAATCACAATCAGTTTGCATATGTATAAAACATGAGGATGGTTGGAGGGAAAAGAAATAATAAATGGGCAAATGCATTCACAGATTTCACAAAGGGTGTAAAGATTTATATTCTTCTACTAAAGACCTCTTTATTTTAATAACAAGATTTAAATAATATTTAACTAATTATAAAGGCAAGGACATTTCAGTCATCAGTCTTTCAAGAAGTACCTTCTAAAAATATTGAAAAACATTCACCGATTTATATTTCCAAAAGCTGTTACTTTTGAATATAAGTTCTTTCCACCGAGAAGTGATTTCTTATAAAGGTACTCCGTGAATGTTCCCACATTCACCTAATTCTCTACATGCAGATTTAACTTTCATGTAAAACAAGATAAATTTTGGTTTGTACCTGGAACTCATAAGACAAAGGGCCATTGCAGTAGCTGCATTTAGGGATGTTTGCTTTAGCTGGCTGACCAGCTGACAAGGGCCACAATGGTTTAGCTTTTGTATCCCTGCAATATCTGTGGGCGAAGTAGATGAGAATCTAAAAGAGACATTCAGAAAGATGAAACAGAATGCATGAAGATAAAGAAAACATAGTCAATTTCAACACTGAGTTGAGGCACTCAAACAAACAATAGGGCACTTATTATGCAAAAACTGAACCCTACAATTGCTGCAAACCTTCAAAAAAAAAAATAGTACCTGAAAGAAAAATCATTCACTAACAATAAAATAAAGGGTGTACTAGCTGCTCCATTCATCTAATCAGTTTTGCTAGACATGCATACCTCAAATAGCCATTACGAGTTCTTGTGTGGCGGCATATGTGCAAAGACTTCAATGTAGACAAATAATTTGATAAATCAAAAAAATCAGTTGAGATAACTAGTCTTCACCGACTAAGTATAAGGTTTAGGCTAGCTGACATTAACAAATCCTAGCCTGGATATCAGAAAAAAAATTTCCTTTAATGTTTTTATCAACATCTAATGAATCAAGTCCGAGGAGGTTGACTTGCCTCATGCCCTTCTCAATTTATCACAAATCAAATTGCATCACCAGATAAACAATCACAGAGTTCGTCTACCTCATGGAAGAGCTTTCCACAAATCTAGCCTTTGTAAATGTTTTTAAATAAAAATCACAGGATGAAATTGTACCAATTGCAGTCTTGATACATAATACCTTAAAAAGTGATCTCAAGAAAAATTAGATATCAATAACCAAAAAAACAAACCTTGAAGAGCAAGTGATTGCGTGGTGTTCCTCCTCCGGGAGGGGGTTCCGGAGACCACCAGCCGTATCAGCGATAGAACCCTCCCCTTCTCGCTGGACTCCCTCAGCCTCCGAGCAAGGTCAGGAATTCCGATCCCTTCAATCGATGAGTTTCCGCCGCCGAGCCCTTCGTCGCAACCATCTCCTCATTTCTCTCTGCAATGGTCGAGATGGGGTTTGGTTTATATTGCTTGTCTCTCCAAATGGTCCGGAGAAATTGAGAAGGGTGAATCATAGGGTACCCTAAATCCAAAGATCAACAGAAATCAGGACCGAATCAATCAAAACTCACGTTGTAGGTGACGTCGGGCTTCTCCGACTGGCTGAGAAGTGAAATGCTCGAGTCGGCCTCGGGCGGGAGGACGTCGACGAGGGCGTTCGAGTGGTGGTGGAGCGCGATCGACGCCGAAGGCTTCAAGAGCTCCCTGTTGATGGTGCTAAGGATCCTCACGTAGTAGTTGGAGCCCGTCGTAGACCCGACGATCCCGTTGTTCTGATCGACCATCTCCATGAACTGCCCGATCACGAGCGGCACCGACTGGATCCGCTTCACCTCCTCCTGCGCGCGGAGGAGCTCCCTCTTGAGGTTCTTCTGCTCATCCTTCACACTCCTCCTGGATCCCGAGGAACTCGATTTTCCGCCGGAGCTCGATCGCCATCGCTGCATTGTTAGGTTTAGAGAGAGAGAGAGAGAGAGAGAGAGACCTCAACAGGGGCTCTCTGCGTGCTTTTATGGATGGGTTTTAGGCGGTGTAATAACCGGGTTGAAGCTTTTTGTTTGGGCCTCGCTTAAACCCGGCCCATGATCCTGTGTTTCCGTGGATACATCTCACGTACTGGGCACGTGATTGTTCTTTCAGCGGAAAATAAAAAATAAAGGGTAATGCATTTTGATCCCTCAAGTCTGGAAAACCTACAGTGACACCCCTTGTATTTTAAAAGGATAATGTTACATCCAGTCCTATTTCCAGCCTCGATTCCAATTTGTATGTTTTTCGAATTTTTTAAAAATAGTATACTTTATCTAATGAGGTACATACTTTTATAAAAAATGAATTATATACTCTAATAAATTGTATTGATGTATTTATAAAAAATGTAAAAAAATTCTTTCAAAGCCTATGCCTTGTTAACAAGAGCATATGAGTCGATAGATATAGGGTTGAAAATAGATCTGAGTATAACAGCGCCCATTTTAAAAATACCCACTTACACTCCATATTATTAAATCACATGGTTATATAAGAAAAATGATAAAACAAAAAAAATATCGTTACTTGAAATATATGAATGGTTTATATTAATTAAGATATATGGGTGGTAAATTTGAGATTTAAGAATGCTTAATATGTATTTTTATTCTTTAAAACACATGGATGATAAGTATGAAATATTATTTTGAGTGAGAAAGTAATAGTTTCTAGTTATTGATTTTCCTATTTAAATGAGAAGCATAAGTGTATGTTTTTAAATTACTGGGGTGATAGTGTATATTATTAAAATATAGATGGTGTTTTAATAGGTTTCATAAATTTGAGAGGTGCAATGCATTGTAGGCCCGTCTATCCCCATCAACACATTTTCTTAATACACCACTGGTCTGTACCCACCACCTACCACTTACCAAGTGATTGAGCCCACCATGTGATAAATATATCTTCCCTAAACCACTAACCCCACCATACCCTATTTTCAAAAACCTTTTTCTCTCTCTTCCCTGAACCCATCTCATTTTGAAGTCTTCTCTTTCTCCCGACTCACCCCTCCTGTCAACCTCCAACCACTTCCCGGTGCCGCCCGCCGTTCGTCTCGTGCCGCCTGCTGTCCCGTGTCGCCGGCGAAAATTGATCACTCCATCGACGACTACCATTTCCTCCGTCGTCCTGTGCCGCCAGCGAAGAGGACCACTGCTCCCAAACCTTTCCGCACCAGGTCTTGCAATATGGGTCCCATGAAGTGATCAATGCATCTTTTAAAAGAGATTAAATTTCAAATTTCATCATTTTAAAAATACAAACTAAGATGTATTGTAGATTTTTAAATATGAAAAATCCTGGACTGTTTGACTGCTATATATCTTTGTGATCTCTTCATAAGAAGAATAATCATGTGTCAATGGTGCAGAACAAGCTGTACTACATGCCATCAAAATTATTAAGTTCCTTATTCGGGATAGAAGCTAGCTACCATAGATACACACACTTTATTGTAACCTAAATGAAAGGCAGGCAACAAAAATCAGATAATAATTTCTAACATGCAAACCATGAATCAGAACCAATCAAAAGCTAAGAAGCTAAAATAATTCCACCAAAAAAATAAAAAAAATGTAAGCATCACAACCACCTTCGTTCTCGCTCATGGTTCTCACTATGGCACAAGCGAACAAAGGAGCCATATTATCCCAATCTTATACCCTCTTCCATTCCCACTCAGTGGGTGCACAACACCCACTCATCAAATAAAAAATAAAAAATTAATAATTTTTTTTAACATAGAATTCTATTAATAAATAAATCCAACATTCAAACTAATAAAAGAAACTCAAGCCTGCAAATCCTTGTGATTGAAGATGTACAAAGTCAGGAATTCGTTTCCTTATTGGAATGCACTCATGCAGAACAATGTCTAAGATAATTTAGAGCGTGATCCACAGTACTTCAGCTACTGACAGGTATATATGCACATGTAAAAGAGCAGATAGAATAAAGAAACATAAACTAAGATGAATTGCCATTTCTCTTTTTCACCAACAAATTACCATCATCAATTTACCTGTTTCAACCACAAAAACAACAAAATTAGAAATAGGAAAACTAATTAACCAAGAGTGTAAAAGAAACACACGTACTACAAAGAAGTAGCGCGTGGTCATTAATAAGACATACAATAATACAATTGACAGAAACATTCAAATTATGCATTTCATTAGCATACCACAAAACAATCGAAGGATCTCTCAAAGGGAATCTGCTACCAGAAGAAATGTTAGTATCGACTGACAAAAGACAAACTAATTTTCATTTTATTTGTATTTATATTCACACATAAACATGTATATAGAGTCCAAACATGATAGAATCCACAGTCAAACGGAAAAAATAATTGAAAACCTACATTAACCAACAAAAGTAGGATTATTAGCCACTAAGATTTTCATTGAGGGTAGTTCATTCTACACTTTGAAAATCGGGGCATACCTTAAAACCAAAATAAATATTTATAGTTTATTTGGTGATGAAGATAGAATATCTTGCATGCCAACTATGCATCTAGTGGAAAAACATGTAGTAAAAATCATTAAGATAAAGAAAACATCACAGTTAAAGATATCAACAACAAAACATAATAACATCACAAATAAAGATATCTTTCAAAAATATTATTTTATAAATTTGTCCCGGCAAATAATAGCATCATACGGAGAATATGGGTGTTTAGAATACTCACACCTGGTAGATATTCCAGTAGAGCTTGACATCTTTTTCATAATTTTTTTGCCTGAAAAAAAAATTGATAGATTTAATTCCCAAAGTTCATTTGAACATTAAAAGATTACACCTATGATACAACTTTAATTTATATCTCTATGTTACTACATATGTTAAACAAATTAATTAACAATCAAGCAAAGGTTATTGTTCTGTACAACAGCAACAAAACTACAGGAAACTTAAGAATAATGACATATATAACATTGAAGTTAGGAGGTAATCTAGGAAAAGTAGTAGAGTAAATTAATTTCAAAATCTGAACAAATAACAATTGAGAATCAACGAAAACCAATGCATTGAAAAAAACATCTCAATAGGGCATGAAACAGTGAAAAGCAAACTTCTTTCAAGCACCTTAACAAACATTTTATATACATCCATTACAAACACACACAAAAAAATTGCAATTTTGAATTCCACTATAACTACACCATCATCTTTTTATTTTTAAATCTCTATAAACTATAGGATTTAGTGACCGATCCCTCACTTCTTCATATTTTGATTTTAGTCCTAGATTTAAAAGATATGTTCTTTTTTAGTCCCTAGAGGGGATCTATCCCTAAATTATTTAATTTTTTTTCCTTGAGAGGGACTAAAAGGAACATATCTTTTAAATCTGCGAACTAAAACCAAAATATGAAGAAGTGAGTGATTGATCGCTAAATCTTATAGTTCATGGAGACTTAAAAATAAAAACCCATAATTTATTTATTTGTATACCATTAAACAATTTAACATTTATATCATCCTAATTAACTTTGGTTTAATTTTTCACTAACATCGTTAAAGTCATGGGAGAACGACTAAAATACTACACCATCATCGCAAGGACTCTGCGCTGCCGTGGCACCACCGACCTCGCATGAACCGCCGCAGCACCATCGTCGCAACAGCCCCAGGCCCGTGTGGTCGCCGAAATACCCCCGACCCGTGTGAATCCCTTCGCGACCTCACTGAACAGCAAAAAAAAGCACCAAATCATAAAATCCATGACCTGTGAAAAAAAAAAGTATGGTTTTTAAGTCCCCATAAATTATATGATTTAGTGATAGATCATTCACTTTTTCATATTTCGATTTAAGTCCCTGATTCAAAAGATATGTTTCTTTTTAACGGACTAAAAAGAAAACTAAATAATTTAGAGATAGATCTTTTCCAGGGACTAATAAGAAACATACTTTTAAATCTAGAGACTTGAACTAAAATATAAAAAAATGAGGGATAAATCATATAGTTTACAGTAACTATAAAATAAATAAAAAAATTAAAAAAAAAAATTATGTAGGGCCACTTGAAGATTGAAGCTCCACTTTCATTTCATTTTTTTTTCCGTCGCCCCATAAAAAAAAAAAAACAAAAAGGCTCTAGACTAGAGACCCACCAGAACAGCTATCCATAACCTCAATCCTATTACCCATTTGCCCCAATAGAAATACACAAATTACATAAACATCTATCTCATCCAAGCTCTCGTTATCATACAACCCAAATCTGACCGTTCAAAAAACCAAAAAACTATTGATCAAACGACTACAACGCACGGAGAATTTACCAAAAAACCTCGTTGGCAAAATTTTGTCGCGTTATAGTATATAGATATATAGATAATGGTTTTTTTTTTACATATATATACCATTAAAAAATATAGTATTTATTTCTTTATCATAAAAAATTTATGGATTTTTTATTTTTAAATCCCTATAAACCATCGGATTTAGTGATCGATCTTTCACTTCTTCATATTTTGATTTTAGTTCTCAGATTTAAAAGATATGTTTCTTTTTAGTTCCTGAGAGGGATCTATCCCTAAATTATTTAATTTTTTTTCCTGAGAGGGACTAAAAGGAACATATCTTTTAAATCTGCGAACTAAAACCAAAATATGAAGAAGTGAGTGATTGATCGCTAAATCTTATAGTTCATGGAGACTTAAAAATAAAAAACCCATAATTTATTTATTTGTATACCATTAAACAATTTAAAATTTATTCATTTATATCATTCTAATTAACTTTCGTTTAATTTTTCACTAACACCATTAAAGTCATAGGAGAACGACTAAAATACTATTTATTTTTTATTTTCATATTTGCCTTACAAAATACAAAATTTATTTTTATACCATTCAAAAATTATATTTCTTATTATACCATGTAAAAAATTAAAAATGTTAAATTTTACCATGAAAACAATTTAATTCATATGAAATAAAAAGATTGCTATGATAAAAAGAAACTATAGAAAATTTTTATTTTTAAATTTGATACGGCCTGGTAATGATAGAGAATCAAGTCAACAATCTAAGGGTCCGTTTGGAAACACAGATTGAAAAGTAGCTTTTGGAATAAAGCTGCTTTTTAAGATGATTTTAGACCTTGACTTTTTTAGGATGTTTTTTTTTAATTCAGGAATCAATATTTGAAAGGAGTTTAATGTTTGGTAGAAAAAGTTGCTTTTCAATTTAAAAAATCGATTCCGACCAAAAAGCATTGTTTCTGAGCTTTTTAAAACACAGATTTCGAGGAAAAAATTAAAAGGAATCCAGCTTCCGATTCTGCAAAAAGCTGCCCCGTTTGGCTGCACGATTTTAGCTTTTCAGCTTTTCAAAAAGCAAAAGCGCGTCCAAACGCGCAACCAAACGGGGCCTAAGTTTGCATGCAGGTTTTTGGACTATCCATGTAGATTGAATTCACAAAAGGAGAAATCTATGTAACCCCTTCAAAACATATGAAAATCCATATAACCGCCCGCATTCTCCCTAGATTCAAATAATCCCCTGTAAACATACACAAAATGCAAATAACATATTATGTCAATTAAGAAAACCTCTCTTTAACCTCGATTCAACCATATATATAAAGTTACAATAATGCCCCTCCTCCCAATCCATCACAAACTAACCTAACACTCCCCTCCCCCAGAATCACAATCCACAAGCGCTGCCTATCATGAGCCCCAAAATCAAAATTTTCAAGAAAAGACAAATACATTTTTATCATTAAAATGATTAAATCAGATTGTTCATATTTTGTAAAGATTTATTTGAATGTATTTATCAAAATAATTTAACTCAGAGACTAAATTCGTTAATCATATATACTTTTTAGGAGTCTGTGGTCATTTTCAAGCAGGGGCTAAAACTGATTTACAATCTTTTTAAAGAGTTATATTGAGTTTTCCCAAAATAAAATCATGGTAGCGGTACCTGTAATTTTTTTTTAAATTTTTTTTTTTTTTTTTTGGTGATCACGTCCTATTAGGCTTACCGGGGATCTTGCGCTGATTTGGGAAGGAAGTTTTATTGGGGAGATTGCATTTTAATGTACTTCAAGACGTATGAGTTTATGCTACACTATTTGCAAATGCATTTTTTGACGGGCTGAGAAAGTGTAAAATCTCTTCTATACATTCCCAGCCTTTGTTTTATCCGCTTTCCCTTCAGCAAGGTCGGCTCGGTATGTTATTAGGCCTAAGAATATTAAATAATATTTATTTTAAACTATTAATTTTTTACTTAAATATCATTCTTCTAGTTTTTAGGATTTAAAATTATTAATTAAGTTTTATATTCAAGTTTTTATTTGATTCAAATAAAAAAAAACCTTATTTTTTGTTGTCCACATCATAGAATTTTTAAGTTCAGAGAGACTTGTTTTATATAAAGAATAAATAAAGTGAGAAGAATGATTTTTATTAAATAAAGAAAAAATATTGAAAAAAAAAAAAACACGTTAAAAGACACTTCTTTAGACTTTGCCGTTTCATATATCATTTTTTTTTTATTTAAAAAAGCTTTTAAATCCTATTGATTATGTAAATTTTTTTTTTTTTTGCTATTTTCTAGGTATCATAAAATGTTGTCAAATTTTTATTGGTTATTTTTTAAAAATATCAAAATGACTATTAATTTTTTAAAAAATAAATATTTTTTTACAATATGTTAAGTTATGATTGGTCAATATCTGTACCAACTTATAAATAAAAAATATTTAGAAGCCTTAGACAATTGCCTAAATTGCCTAATAAAATAGTCGACCCTGCCTTTTTAGTCTTGCCGCACTTTTCCTTCTGCTTTCTTTTCCTATGTATGAATATCTAGGATTTTGTCACTTCAATATGATGAATATATTGGGGTAACATTGTCTACCGGTTTCAAGAAAGAAAAAAAATGCAAATGCAAAATTAACAACTTCTAATTACAAATTAATTACTTACGAGACCACATGTGTATTGTATATTCATGGACATACACAAGGATGTTTGTGTAATAATTTTTTTTTTTTTTACATTTACAAAGTAATATCCCACCAAACATTTACAAAAGTAATAATAATAAAAAAAATTACATAATTCATCTAACAAAACATGTATTATATTAGCAAAATGAGGCTACACATGCAACTTACAAAAAACTGTGTATGATAGCATGAATAATTTTATAAACTGCTTGTAATGACATCCAAAGTTTGTTTAATTTGTGAGTTGGTGATGCAATGAAACAAGTATGCAAAGAATACATCACATGACGATAAAAAAAATCTTGAAAGAGAGACACCCCAACCAAATATTCCTCCAAATATAGCTAGCTGGGAGACATTAGGAAGTGCTAATATCACCTCACTTTGATATATTTGAGGAATTGGTTATCATGAATTGGTTATCTATGTCTTTGTAGATTTGCAATGTTCATCCGATCAGCTAATAAATGCAAACAATGCTGACGTGATATCTCAAACGGATTTGATGAACAATGTAACCTCCGGTCATTTTTTCAAAAAAAGAGAAAAAGAAAAAAAAAGAAAAAAATCAAGAAACCTGCCCCAAATTATTACTCTACCTCTCTGACAGCTGTTGAGCTTGGACATATGGGCAACAGTTTAACAAAAATTATTACTTACTAAATTAATGCTACCATCCCTCTCAGAGAAGACCAAAAAATCCTTGGTGATGCTTTCAAGACTTTACTTTTTTCATTAATGATAGCATCATAATGACATTGTGGCACTGAGTTTTTAAAATCAGGTTGATACAAGGAAACATCATCTTTTTTTATTTTCAATGTACGTGCAGAATGCAAGGTTGCTCCATCTGCAATGACGATAATCTCTTTTACCATTTTAAAAAAAATTGCTAATGAATAAATGAAAAAAAAAATCTATTTTTGACCACATGAATGAATAAATTAATGCCATGTGCAAAAGATGATTTAGCAGAGACAAGTTCAGATAATAATTTACTTGGAACAAAAATCTAGGCTGCCTCTTTTAATGAGCCTAAATCTGTAATATTTTGAGCCTGATTAGGTCAGCAGAGTGTAAGAATTGAATGAGGTCAAAATTTTCCCAAGATGAATATTCATAGAAAACACATCAATCTATTCTGCATAAGATTCAAATGTGGGAGGTTTTATTATCATCTTTAACTTAATTCCCAATTGTTTACATATAAACTGTAGAGCAATCAGTGCAGAAACACATTCTTTAACTGACTTTACAAGATACATTCGTAACTAGAATTTAATATTTTGTACAAAATACCACTCCAGACATGCAAGCGAACCAAGATAAATATTGATCCAAAAACAAATGACAGAAATCAGATTTCAATTACCTTGTTGGTTGTATACATGGTTATAGTACAAGAATGTATGGTTATAGAATCTGCATGATGAGGTACGAGTTTCATCTCTCCTTTGGTAGAACTTCAGGAGGTTGTGCTTGTTGATGCATCGAAGGGACAAGATGGTGAGGAAGCCGCAACCGAGGACGAGGGAAGGGTTCTCAGTGAGAATGTGCTATGTGTGGTGGAAATGTGATTATCTGAAGCCTGGGATTGTGGCTCACGAGTCAAAAGAGGTGTAGGGGCATTAAGGTTACTACAAAGGCCAGGCATTCTTGTGGTTGATGTACCAGAACAAGCTGCTAACAAAGACATATAGAGCAAAGTGAGTCCCAAATGACTCCCTAACATGTGTCTTGTGTAATGTGGATGAGGAGATTATTGAGCATTTCTTCTATATATTCCCTGTGGCCCAACAGATTTGGGGTTTGATTGGCTCATCCATAAGCACCGGGTTACCTTCACGTCCATAGGGGAGGGAAGCGAGGAAGAGGTTATAAAGATAGATGATAGAATTGCGGAAGCGAAGATTTCTCAATCTTTTGTGTGATCAATTTAGCTTATGTGCAACAAAATCATCTTCAAGGGAACTTCATTGTATGTGGAAAATATTTGGGAGTCCATTGTTTGTTTTATAAAAAGATTGGGATTGCCATTGTGCAGGGGCAAATAGAGTGTTGTACATCGGGGGTAAATTTATTATAGAGTCCGTGCTTTTTTTTACAGATGGTGGGAAAGGTTTATGTAGATACATCTTCTACTGTGACCTAGGCTGTGGTTATTGGTTGTTTGTTCTTTATTTTGACAATTGTTTCTAATAAATAAAATGAAGGAGGATGCCCACCGTGTTCTTCAAAAAAAAATTACAGAGAGAAAGAACCTGATATTAGAAAAATTCAACCAAAAATTAAAAAACAGAGAAAGAAGCTGATGTTATAATGACTCAACTTTACAACAATGGGGATCAATTCTAATTGAGATCATTTCATATATTCCTTAAAAGAGAGGTGAGTTTCCTTAAAGATACCAATCTCAGTCGTCCGAGAGTAGATGAACTCAACAACAACCAACTAAAGATCAAATACAAATCCCATTACAATTGTAGCCTAAGAAGCCTTTCAAGACAAAATTTCCAGCCATAAGTAATGAAGAATGGTTATTGTGATATGCCACTGATAATTTTATAATTTTTGTACTGATCTTAGTCTGTAAATTAGAACTAGAACTGATCCTATTCTATGCATATAGAAATTTAACCAGCGATGTGTGGGACTATGTACACAATGTTCCTTAAGGAAAATATCATTTATTTATTTTACTAATTTAATTGGAGTGTGGAATTTCAAGAACAGATTCTATCCCAAAAAGTCTCTGCAGGAAGTTTTAAAGCCCCTGAATTCACTGAGACTTTCAGAAATTTCTTCTCTTTTACACCAAGCCCTGAAAGGTAAAACTAAGAACAGCATCAAAGAAGCAGCAACAGTGATGAGGAAAAATGAATCATTTGCTAATATTTATTTGATCATCTTGAGCAGCATAGCCATAGTCTAACTAATATTCATACTAAATTCATACAACAATTCTCAACTAGTACCAAGTGATTACCTCCAGGAATGTGATCTTCAACTGATTAAATGGACGAATAACCACGCTTAGAACTTCTGAGCTACATCACCACCAAGACAAAGTAAGAAAAGGCAACGAATAGGCCAATGAGGATAATGAAAAAAATGTAATAGTACCCATGACTAATGAAGGACTTTAAATCATTATTTTTTACGAAGATGGCATTGAATTTACTGAACCTGAATCATATAAATTTTGTTATGCAAACTTAAGAATGGGAATGATGTCTTTTGTGGTGGGTAACAAAAGTATTCCAAACGGGCCAGGAAGGGGAAGGATGTTGAATGGACGAGATCTTAAACTTTTTTTTTTTATTTATGAAAGAAGGGTAGGGATTCTATTACCAGATCCTATTAATAATTTTGGGGTACAATTCCAAACTGCATAAAAGGAAGAGGCAAAAAAAAAAAAAAA
>CM060850.1:7383908-7576757 GCA_030737835.1 Acorus gramineus
TTGGGGTGTACCATTTAAACAGGGTGGGAGAAATTCTAAGAAAGGGCAATTAAGTTTTTGTTGTAAGTTATGAGATTGTTTAATGCAACTTTTTTAGGTAGAATTCTTTAATTTAGAAAAGTTTTTGGTTATTTTCCCTTTATGTTAAAATATGATATTTCATTTATTCATAAATGAAGAGGAGAAATATTGAAATACGAAATCCAACACCCATATGTAAAGGGAGTTATATATCTTTTCTCATCTCCTCAATTTCAATGACCACATATTTTAAATCTCAGTTGGGGCCCGTTTGGAAACGAGTTTAGACAGTTTTTGGGTTTGTTGGAAGTTGTTTTTTCCAAACCTGTTTCTAAACAAAAAAACCTGGGATCAAAAGATTCAGATAGAGTTCTGTGATAAAGTGTCCAAAACTTGAGTTTTTCATAAGATATGGAAGAATAGCTTCCTGCAAA
Source organism: Acorus gramineus (assembly GCA_030737835.1). Classification (NCBI taxonomy): domain Eukaryota; kingdom Viridiplantae; phylum Streptophyta; class Magnoliopsida; order Acorales; family Acoraceae; genus Acorus; species Acorus gramineus. The sequence goes on from CM060850.1 coordinate 7,384,364, forward strand.
ATCATTTTTAAATCAAGTTTTTACCTAAAATCAGTTTTGCAATCGTGCAATCAATGCAGCCTTAGGCACAAACACGACATGGGACAATGTAAACCATTATTAATTTTCATGTTTATTTTTGGACAAATGAATCTCTTGGGGTTTTTAAAGACTCAAACAATTTTATTTTATTATTTTATTTTTTTGATATTAGAGGGACTCCCGTGGTCGATTTTACAGTAAAACTAGGAAGGCTACCTCCGCATGTTACCATATTATAGATCTAGTATACAAGTATGAGAAAAAGAGAAAAAATAGATCAACAATAACACAATAATAAGAAATGATTTATATGATTTGGTAAGATTATCTATGTTCATAGATGATGATGATGATGAATTTTATTGAAGATCTTAAAGTGTCGTGTAGTTCGCAATTATTTTGTTGAAGAAAATGGGAAATAATATGATTGTTTATTTCACAAAATCCTGATTGTAAATTTTTTTCTGATGATCTAAGCGACAGAAAGTCATTCTCAAAAACCGCCCGAATGAGTTTCCAAACAGCCCCTAGATAATAAATTGTTTGTAATGTATAAAAACAAATATAAAAAATTTGGATGGTATATACACAAAAAAAAAAAAAAAACCTTCTTATTTATTCATATCTCGCTTGTGTGACTCTACTTATAGAGATAAATCATCAGAAGTTCTTGTTTTTGTATTCCATTCAACAGTTAAAAATATCAATAAGCAGATCAAAGATTCAAAATGCGAGATGGTTCATACCTCAAAACTCCTCTGTTTGCCTCAAGATAGCTGTCTCTGCTTCCATCTCAAGTTTCTCTCTCAAGTTGACTTGTTTATGTAGAATTGCAATGGGTGACTCTACTTACATATAGATAAATCATTAGAACTGTTACAAGTTGGACTAATCCCTTCATACAGATCAGATCCAGCCTTTCATTTATTTTTTTATTTTTTTTTGGTGGGGAAGGGGTCAGTCATTTATTGATTTTTATTAATAATACCAATGTCTTCATACAGATCAGATCCAGCCTTTCATTTATTTTTTTATTTTTTTTTGGTGGGGAAGGGGTCAGTCATTTATTGATTTTTATTAATAATACCAATGTCTTCAAATCGGTTGGTCAGAGATAGAATATGAAAAATATGTACATGTGACAATTTTCTGTGTGTGGTGTTTCTCAGTAAAGAGTTCTATTTGGGGTGCATTTGGTTGCGCGATTACAAAACTGATTCTGCAGGAAACTCACTCCCCCAGTTTTTAGAATTGCAGTTTTTTAACATTATTTATCTGAAATCTGTATGTAAGAAATTGCTACAGTAAAACTATTTGTTTACACGATTAGACAACTTTTGCGTTTGCAGGAAGTTGCTTTTAAGACGGGCATATTTTTGTGTATGAATTCCATGCACCTTTGATGCTAGGATATCTATTTAAGTGGAACTCCATCGACGATATCTAGCTTCTCGTGCTAGTTGATCAGCTACCATGACATAACGATTATGAACCTTATACCAACCTGTGCATGAATCATGTTGAAGAGCCCGCATGTATTGGCAGTCCATCTATAGGGCTGCAACTTGGACGGGTTGAACCGGACCCAATCCGATGCGTGTTTAAGTTGGAGTTTTTAGTCATCGGGTTCATCTAGATTCAAATTCGAGATAATTCAAACCCAATTCGAATCCGGGTGTACATCACTTGCATCCATCATTACATACACATACACATACACATACACTACACCTCAGATATATGAGAAGTTTTGCAATATATGAGCACTGAATAATTAAATGCTGGATCAGCAACTAAAATACCCCGTATGATTCCTTTATGAGAAGAGGACTACTGTACTCCTGGTAATGTTTAAAATGTCAGTCCAGTCTAAATTATTCCAAATCCAAACCAGTGGTATATCACAAGGCAAACAAATGGAAAATAGTCTCAATTCGAGGCACAATCTGGATTTTTTCAATCTTGTTTTATAGCATATTCGTCCTTCACAGAAATTAGTAATCCACAAGCCTGTTTAGGATTTTTTTATATGAAATCAACATTTAAGTTGGTGAGATCCGAAAGCTATATAGTATACATTTTGTTCCGGGTTAGAGATTTAAAAAAAATAATTTATGAGATCCATAGTTTAATGATGAATTTTTTTTAATTAACTCTTTGATGGACAAATGTGATCCATTCAAACATGTATTATATTGATGAGATTCTCATTATTAGTATATAATGATCCATGTGTATTGATGAGATTTTCTTCTATGCATGTTGATAATGATATAAAAATATCAAGTCATTCTCATATCCTGAATCTAGGTTTGTAACTCAATCATCTTTGATGAAAACTATTGACGATGAGCACGTTTAGTTTTTTTTGAAAATGTTCATTTAAAATTATCAAAGTCTTGTCTTTTTTAAATTCAAAATGGAATTTTTTCACATGATACAAAACATTACATGTTGGCATAAAAAAAAAAGCATCTTTGAATTCAAAGTAGAATATTTTAATATGATATATAATATTACAAGTTGGCTGGATGAACATCAATTCTGTCTGTCACTTAAGTTGCCTTGAAAGATCCACATCGTGTTAATTGGATCTTTGTCTGCAAGCCAAATGACGAAGGGGGTTTGGGTATCAAACGAATTCAAGATTGGAATAAAGGGGCTCAGGGAGTCCATTTCTGGGACCTTGCTAGTGAGAAGCCCTCGTTGTGGTCCACATGGGTCAAAATCAGATATTTCAGAAGAGCTAGTATATGGAACTATATCCCACCTTCTAGTAGCACCAACTCTTGGAAGCAGATCATTGCAACAAGACCTTGGATTGTGGAAAAAGATAGATATATAATCTTTGAAGGCAAGTCCATAAATGTCTTGTATGACCCATGGATCAATGGAAAGAGTCTCAAGGAATTATTTGGCAGAGAGTTACTAATATGGGGTCCTCCTCACTCAACATCTTTGAGTGTTCTTATCCAAGATGAGAAATGGACCAAACCAACTAGATGGCACTCTGATCTGGATGGCTTTTGGGATGAAATTCAGCAACTTGATGTTGGAGGTTATGGACCAGATATACTAGTGTGGTCGTCTAGCAGAACCGGAGTTCTAACTTCCCGAGAGGCTTGGAAGGCACACTCTGCTCCAGTGAATCCAATCTCTTAGGCAGACTGGCTATGGCACTCAACTCAGTCCCACAGACACAGCTTTTGTGCTTGGCAATTTTTCCATAACAAACTCCCCACAAGGGATCGGTTATTCCGGAAAGGTTTAGTCCAAGACATGGGTTGTCCCCTATGTAAGTCTTCCTCTGAAAGCTCAGATCACTTAGCCATTCAGTGTTCTTATTCTTGTTACATCTGGCGTTCTCTTCTATGTGACCTGCTCATTCGGCAGTCACCTCCAAGGTCTGTCCAGCAGTTCCATCCTTGGATAAAAAATCTCAACCTTCACCCGATACAAGGCATAATCTTCAAAACTCTCCTCACCAGTATTTTGTGGGCGTGTTGGCAGGAATGCAATTCCATAATTTTTAGAGGGAAATCGATTTCCAAGAGTAGTGTCCTCCAATTTATCAAAGCAAAAATCCGTTTACGCTTCAAAGAAACTACTTTTAAAGCAATTCTTTCTCCGGATCTACTACAAATTTCTGATAATTTTGGTATTACCATCACTGAACCAATCGAAGCTCATTGTTCTGTCCTTTGGGACCCTTCTCCTTTAGGCTGGATCAAATCTACATTGTTGGAGTTACTGGTCGATCCCCTCTCCCATCAATCAATCTTCTAGAGCTGCGAGGACTAGAAGCGGGTCTAACATTGAGCATTCATCGAGGTTACAAGAGTGTATGGTTTGAGAGTGACTCCACAACGGCTATAGCTTGGGTGAAAGGCAAAGGTCAGTTGCCATGGTCTGCTACTAGACTAATGAGGAGGCTAACAAAAGGCTTTAAATGCTTAGAAAAATGGAAGATCACACACATTTATCGCAAAGGTAATAGCCCAGCGGACATCTTGGCATCAAGACGACAGCAAATGGGCAAGCATGGGATCCCTCCCCATCTTGTATGGTCTGAGTTGGAAGATTCAATACAATCAGATAAAATGGGAATCCTATACTCCCGCTGCAAGTAGATGACATCCCCGACAATCATATACCTTTTTGGTCTAAGCTGTCATTTTGATGTTGCTTTTTCATGCAGTTTCTTTTACAAGGTTGCATCTTCTAAGGGAGGGGAAAGAGCTAGGCAGGATGCATGGTGATCAAAGTCATCTTTCCCTCTGTTTGGCTTAATCTTTCACTCTTAGAACCTAAGTAACTCTTGCACATTTTGTACATTTGTTTATTCATAGCAATATATAGTTCTCAATTACCAATAAAAAAAAGATCCACATCATTTGAATTTGATAAATGTTAAGAATAACAATTCTTCCATTTCTTAAACGCAAATATAATGAGATAAATATTTTTATAAAAAAATAAAACACATGTAATGAGTTAATTGCATTTTTTTTATTTTCTAAATCCAGTATATACTAATATAAACGCTAGGATTGCAAGAATGATTGAATTATCATACCTATATTTTTTCAGAATCATTGAATTTTCTTTTTGGTGGGTAAAAAATAATTTTGTATTGCTATACAACAGTAATATAATTACATCCAAAAGGTATACATATTTTTTTTTTTGAAGAATGGTGCTCCAAGGATTTAATTCCTTGACCTCTTTCAATCAAGGATGTGAAAGATGCTTACCGATTTAACCAAAACTTTCAGTTCGCCAAAAAGGCAAAACAAGAAAAAATGTTTATCAAACCACATTCTATTTGAAGACATGTTTGATACAGGTTTGGAATGCCTTTTTGAGTTTGCATGAAACTGAACTCTCTAAACCGGTCTGTTTCAAAAAAAAATAAAAAATTGTAGATTAATTAAAAGTTACAAACATCCTTTTGTAAAAAAAAATGATCAAAAGTTAGCTTTTTCATAATGGCTTCTTATAAACACAGTTTTTTAAGAAAAGTTAACGCCCAAACCCATTTTCAAGTAAAGCCTCAGTCTACATCTCCTGTGCCTACCGCCTACTGCCAGAACAGAGTGGTGGTTTTTAAGGGGTGAAGTTAACTAACTATTTATATATATCTTCTAGTTGATCTAGTGAACAACTATCCAGCTGCAACCCCATTAATTATATCCTGCATGTGCCAAAGTGTAAGGACTGAATTATGGAATTGGATGGTGCAGATGGATACTTTTGGAGCAATTATATGTGTCAAGTGAGGTTAAATTGGTGATGATTCACAATTGAACAGTCAATTTTTTTTATTTTTTTTGGCAGGCACGGTTGAATAGTTAAAGTTGGTGGCGGTAAAACCTTGTTAAAAAATATTCCTCTCACGTGACCTCACATTTTAACATTGTAGTACATCAGACCAATCAAAAAATGAAAAAAATAAAATAAAATTGAAGAGTGAATGGTCCCCAGCTAGATTTTTAAAAAATTTGATATGGCTTTATCTGATAAATCTTATCCTTCCCCTTTCTTTATATGGCAAATGATCCCAAATAAATAAATGTGAAAGCTATAATATAATTATAAACCACGTTGGAATCTATGGGAGCATTAATTTATACATTCGGTTAGTCTCGAATCTAGATAATTTTTTTCGTTATCAAGAATCACCCAAGGTTGTTCATTATTTATAATCTTAATTGAAATAATGAACCTCCCATCCACAATGAGAAGTTCATTATTTCACAATAGATGCACTTCATGGTCACCTAGGGGTCTGTTTGGTTGACAAGTGTGATTGTGATTCTAAATCCAGGTGGATTGAGATTGTGAATCATGTCAACCTGTTTGGTAAGGAACATGATTCTTGACATGATTCAGAAAACAAGATTGGGATTCTCAATCTCAATCATATGTTTGGTAATGGTTGGATTACAATATAAAAAATATATATTTTTAAAAATAAAATACCCTATATATATATATATATATATATATATATATATATATATTATGTGTGAAGGGAGATGAAGAGCCTGGGTAAAAATGTCTTTTTTTTAATTTACCTGGATTGGGATTGGGGGAATACCACCTCTCGAGGAGATTCCCAATCCCCCTAATCAAGAATTCTTAATCCTACTTTCTCAATTCCCATCCTCCTTTTAAAATTTATCCAAACAACTTATTGGTCTGAATTGGGACTCTCAATCCCAATCCAAACACCCAATACTCCTATCAAAACAAGCCCTAGGACTCTACTAAAAAGGGTCACCCAACATTTTTTTACATTCCATCATCTTTAAATCATCTTTAAAGTATTTAATTATCCAATGAAATACATATATTTAAAAAGACATAAAGAATGAAATACACAGTAGAAAGAAATCAATTGCATACATTTTAAGTTTTTTCTAAGAGCATCTCTAATAATATCTCTATTTTAAAATTCGTATACAATAAAAAAAAATTAAAATTATTTTAAAGAACCATTTGAAATATTACTAATTAACCTCATATCTTTATCTCCAGGCAGGTTTAGGAGACCACACACTGATGATGTGGTATACAATGTCCTATCATAGAGTATGAGATTGTAAATGAGACTATAAATTAAATCGAATGTATCAGTGCTCATAAGAAAATCATCATCAGATGAACCGCGTTAGGACCCTACTCTTGAGAAAACCAAAAGCTGTTTTTTTTTTTTTTTCAAATATTTATTTTGTCACTTTTGAAATTCTAACACAGTTCATGCTTTGTAATCATCCATTTTATTTTTCTTATTATAATAAGTTGGCGGTTGTGGTTGATATTAATTATGCGAGATGATCTTATTAAATTGAGAGAGGTGTTGATCTTAACTGCATGTACGTGCAGAGATGCTTTGTAGTCATTCATTATAATTCTCTTTAGATTAAGTGGGTGGTTGAGATGTCGTTATTCAATAAACAGATGCTTTGTAGTCATTCTTTATATTTCTTAATAAATTAAGTGTTTTTTTTTTTTTTTTTGAATTGTGGGTTGGTTTACTCTTAAAACCCGATGATATAAAAAACCGGTAAAACTCAATTAATCACTAGTTGAACCAACGATTTTTGTGAACTGGCTACGGGTTAATTATATCGAATGATTCTTTACCCAATCAATATAAAATATGAAATCTAATAAAAAAATTAGATTTTATATATTAAAATCATGTTATGATATTAAGTAAAATTTTTATGTAAATATTTTTTAAAATATTTCATATTCTTTATTTAGTACTGATAATTAATATATTTATTATTATTATGACTATGTAACGATTCAAATCCGGTTGACCCAACGATTAAATCAGTGACCCTTGACCCATTCATTTTTCTGGTTTATTGAACTATTCGATTTTAAAACATCCCCGCCCCCCGACCATCTTGACCGGTGAGGATGATCGACCTCCACCACCATTTTAAGACAAAAGATTCCGGAGTTTACACACGGGATGATGTATTGATTATTATAGGGATGAGTCTGTAGTGTGATACAGACGATCCGAACTCACACCATACATCATCTCATGACTTAGACCTTGCATCCATCACCAACAAACCACGAACGAAGTGAGTAAGTTGATGTTATATGTAGAGAGAGGCATTGGCACAACACAGATGTTTTTTTAGAAGTGGTCTTATTATCCAGTATAATAACATTTCAAATTTGATTCCTTAATACATACTCAGATTGTGTATGTATCCAGTATAATTTAGAACTGATCTTATTATCCAATATAATAACATACTTCAGTGATGAAACAATTGTGAACCGGTAATACACCTAGTCCAACTTTATAATAATCATGTTTACAATTATTCCATCACTGAATTAGTATATGAAATTGAAATTGTCATATCCGTATATACTCCACTATTGCTACAAGATTAGCAGCGTCAATCTTTTTGCGACGGTTGCAAGGTTTCAATCCGTCACAAATAGTCTTCATAACCGTCGCAAAATACCTTTTGCGACGGTTTGGGTTTCGTCGTATCAAACGGCGGTTTTCCTACCGTCGCAAATAAACCGTTGCAAAAGCTTACTTTTAGCCATTTAAAAGCACCTTTTGCGACGGATAAGTTAACCATCGCTAAAAGATTTTGGGGAAATTGTTTATAGCCTTTTGCGATGGCCTCATCCGTCACAAATAACTTTTTCCATCTTCTTTATTATTCAAATTTTAAAATATTTTGTTATAAATAACCTAGGTTTAAATTCTTAAAAAAAAAATGAAATAAATTTTATTCTATGAAAAACCAAATGATACAATATTCATTCCTGAAAAACAAAAAAAATGCAATATTCATTCTTGAAAAACAAAAATATGCCATTTACATATGTTGATTTTGATCTGGTACTCAAGATAATGAAAAAGTTCAGCTTTATAAACTTTATAGTTATGAGGACAAATATGCTCAAATGTAGTACACAGAGGGCTCGAAAAAAAAAATTGAAGTCTTCTTCTCCTCGCTTGTTCAATTCAAAACATGGGTGAATCTGCAATAGCATTTGACAATGAAGAACATTAATAATCACTTAAAGGGTGCATATATACATGTCATCTTGCTAAATTCACTTAAAGACTTAAAGAATGTTTAGATAAGCATCAAAGTACATACTAGAGAAAAACTTGCTTACCCATATCCAAGCATAAAACATTATGCCATTGAATGTTGACCTTTAATAAGATTGACAATGGAAGTTGCAAGGATTTATAATGAATTTCATATGAAAAAATAAAACTACTAGTGAATTATCATTATCAGGTGCCTCCCTAAACACAATAACATAAGACTAAGATCCAAATGTTCTTCACACAAATAAATCACATGCAAGGACATAAGATAAGTTTGACATCCAACTACCCTTCAGAGCACTACATAAGTCCAACAACTAGCATGCATAAAAGGAAAATAACATCTACTTAGATAATAACATAAACTAAACACCAACTACTAGACTTCGAACCACAGCTACTCGAAATCAAGACTCCAAACACCTCCAAGCACATCTAATTTAAATCCAGACCTAAAGCCTTTCACAGGATCTCAAAAGTGCTCACCTAAGTGTTCGTTTAACTTCAAACCACTCCAAAAATCTATCCAAAGAAGTACTCAACAATGCCACCTTGTATATACATGTAAAACTAAGAGACTACATAACTTAAAAACCTATTAAAGATTTAAAGGCAAACCAACCTGAACTGTGTGTTCAGGTAGACCATGGAATTCCTGCAATTCAGTGAAAACTACTATTAAATGAGCTCCAACCAGTCCCTCAAAATCTCTAGAAAATAAAATCCTATGGAAACTATAGAAAACTCATCAACCTAAGTGACTAATATTCAAATACACTCAACTTCTTTGATACAAATCATACAAATTTTGAAAATCAAAGTCTAAAAAATATTTGATCTGTGCTGTTCAAATCCAAGTTTGAAAAAAAGTTTTGGACTTTTGTGGTTCAGAATGACAAAAGTTTTGTGGTTTTCTAATTTATTGCACTTTTGTGGTTCAGAATGACAAAGTTACACGGTTTTTTCCCTGCTCAGAATTTTAAATCCTCTAGTGCAAGCCCCTCAAATTTAAAGCATATATGAAAATGGTTTTCAATTAATTGCTACAACACCAGTACACCACTGTTTATACTCTCAGTAATTTACATATTTAAAACCTCTAAAAAAGGATGGTAGCTCACCATCACTAGTCCAAGAGGTTCAGGGGATTTGTTTTAAAAATGATCACTTATTGTAAAGTCCTAACTATTACATATACTATATATTAAACAATTAGTTCGAAATGGCATATCTGTTCAACAAGTATTGCTTTTAAGGTTGACGAAACACGAATACACACAGATAGAAGAAGTTAAATTAAAGAGCTGCCCAAATTTCAGAATCCAATTGATATTAAGGCCACTTCAATAAGCACCTTTAGTGCTTTGATTTTGCAAATAAGCATTTGGGAACTCTTAGTGAAAAAATGAACACTTACTTTAACATTGCTTATATTCAAATAAGACATGTCTTCCTATATGTGCCCAAAATTTTCAAACCAACCCGTTCTGGAAATGTTAGTGCGTAGGCCTCTATGTCACAGCTTCCATGGGGATGTAGCAGAGGACCATAGTGAGGCTGTGAAGGATAGTCAATGTTTTGGCAATGTGAAGATCTGCATAAGTTCTTCTGATGCATCTTTGGAATATCTAATTACTAATTGTTGCATCGCAGGAAGTTGGATTCGGGCGTGTTATGGTCTCCGTGGTTTCAACCAACAATCTTTGATCTGAAAGTTAAATATACCATGCAACAATGGTTAATAGTGAAAGCCAATTAACAGTAATACCAAACCATACTTCACATCATGTTAACCTTAGAAAAGTTTTGGGCTTACCTCTAGTATTCCACTCATGCGCTCAGCCAAATTTGATAGCCTAACACGCTCAGTAGTTCTTACAGGTTGAGCAGCCTCCTGTTATAAGCCTCATCATTTGGCGCAGAAGTGTTAAAATTTAAGCTGATTAAATCCTGAAAAGATTTTGCTGTAAATTTGAATAGGTGATTTCAGGTTGGACCTGTGAGAGTTATAGATTGCTCATCAACACCAAAATCGGAGGAAGCAAGGGGTTTAAGGAAAGGCTGAGTAGGGAGGGAATGAAGTGGATTTGGTATCACCTAAAAAGTCAATTAGTATAGATGTAATTGATGGTTTTAAGTTGACATACATATGAAAACACGTGACATATAAGAATATATGTATCAAGCTATTGAATGCTAGCTAGTTTCCAAATCAAATAAACCATAATAATACTGCCCACCAGAAATTATAAGCAGCAGGAATGCATGCTAGCTGAGGGTATATATCAGGGGATTTGCATGTGATTCAGAACAACTTTTTTTTTTAAGGGTAAATAAATTGTAATACTATAAATAAAATGCTTGTACAAAAAGTGGCATATACAAAAGTCACACCCATCAAGATGGATCAGAGAAAGTAGCGGGAGGAAAACACAGTCCAAGCTGTGCTGCATCCCCACTACATTCCAAGTTCCTCTTTGAGGGAGATACACATGTAAGGGGAAAACAAATTCCAAGTTTCTCATCTACATCTTTTGTCCTCCATGCCTGCAGCATCACTGTCCATGGCCTCTTTCAAGTTCAGGCCATATATCATCAACATGAAAACATCGCTCTCCATCACTTGTGTGCCATGCTGCTGTCAGATCTATTGGTCTATTAGCCTCTCGCCAGATAAGTGTAGCCTTCCAATCAGTCATGCGGTCTATCTAGCTTTTGATTGATATCTTTGAGTATTTTAATCACCCTCCATGGAGTTTTTCCTCTTCCCAACACCCAAGAGCCAAGAGATAGCAGTACGAGAGTCTTCCTCAATCCAAAGTTCTTTAGCTTTAGATTTAAAGCGAGATTAAGTCCGGCTTCAATGCCTTTAAGTTCAATAATGTTTGCTTCCACTTGATCACACTGCCAGTAAATTTTCCTCTTCTGACTCCCTCTATCTATTGGCACTGTGTTAGGAAGACATTTTGATTCATTGGAACTTATTCAAAAAAATATAACACGATTATAAAAGGAAATAATATGCATGCATCAGTACAAAAATATTTTTCTCATAGCTACCTGAAAAGAAGAATTAGAACCCCCCTTATTGTTTAGAGAACATTGGCAGCATTTATTACAGAATAATGTCCTGCAAATATGTAGAACAACTAAGCAAGTTAGGCAGACCTTTGAATCATATGAACTTAGCCATCCTTCGTCACTAAAATTGAACCATGCTAGAGATTAACCAGGAGTTAAGGGAGCATATATGACATCTGATGGGCTGGGTTACATTGGAAATGTTGAGCACCTTGACATCCAGAATCTGCAGTCACCAGAAATTGGTAAGAACTTTAGGAGGCAAATTTTGTTCACGGACAGGACACTGAAAAATGAGCATGTATATATTACAGGATCTTTTAAGAATTTGAACCCCTGAATTATACACATACTTCAATCATTGATCCATACAAGACCATCTTTTTTATGAGTTTTTTTTTTTTTTTTTGGCCACTGAATTAATTAAATATACACTTTCACAATGCCATTTTGCAATATGGTTGCAGATGATTACCGTCTAATCCAGAATCTGCAGTCACCAGAGGGAAGACAATCAGACCCATGAGAGAGGATGGCTAATTAATCTATAAAACCAAGCTACCATATCTTTGAAAACATTCGATGAATAAATTTAGATTACAGAATTACCAAGTGACCATAACAAAATAATAAAAATGGTTGTGTCCTATAAACTGAGTATAGAATACTTGTAACAAAAATTTATAGCAAGCACAACAAATTTAAAAATTTTAATATGTGACTACTAGAGCCTATTGAACTATCATAGATACTATGACATTAGTATATCTGAATTATCTATCAATGGCGATATAATATCAAATTTAAGATCATACTAACAAATTGATTTTGTGGAAATACATGACCAATGAATCGTATGCATAGAGACATAAAAGTGTAGCAATAATAAACATTATAGAGCCCATGTCGATGTTAATTTTCCCCTGCAAATCCTTGTAAAGAGAACAATCCAAGAACACAATTTTCCTTCATTTGTAATGCCTGCATGAATTTTAAAAATATAGAAAATAAAGATGCCAAGGAAACGATACATGATGACTAAATGACTGTTTGATGAACAAGCAGTATTCAGTATGAGCCGAGAACTTCTAAAACAATGATTTTATCTTCATTCCACGCTGTTTCAATGGGAAAATTGTTTAAATAGAAGGAGATACACAAATGCAAAGGTTGAAAGATATGCAAAATGTGAAAGGAAAACTTACAACTGCTGGTCCCCAAAAATATGGTCAGAGAACTTCAAAGGAAGCTCAATAGTTCATCATTCTACTCTGCTTCAAACAACAGACTTTCAAAGATAATAAGATACACAAACCAGATATAGAAAGGATAATGAAAAAGTTGATGAACAAAATTGACAGGGAGAAAAATTAGAAAAACTGAAAGCGCTTGCAACTAACAAAGTGAGGATACCTTCTCAATGGGAATGACTGAGCAATTGAATTTTCAAACAAAAATTCCTGAAATTGAACAATCGCTTAAGTTGCTACATGCATCTACATTTTTGCTTTTCTGACCTGCATTTTTACTGTATAAATTTGAATTGTCAAGAAACTTGGTGAATATAAGAGTGCAATAACACAAGCTTATGATATTTACATTGATATTTGCATGGCCAATAATTTACTGAGAAATACAAAAACCGCTAAAGCCAACCTGATTTTCATGAAAAATAGGTCTCCTGACTCCAACCTTAATTTGCAGATAAACATTCACTCTGGCCTTATAAAACTCAAAAATAATTTTTTTCATAGAGATTCCACTGAACATGTAAATATGTATGAACAAATACATGAATAATAGAATAGAAATGGATTCTAAGCAATCAGTCCAATGTGATATTACGAAAAGTACAAATCTGAACAGACAATCAATGATAACCCAGACCTTATTTTGTAGTTCAAACCATTAGGAGTTGTCAAATTGAACAAAGACATAGGACATTCAAAACACACACTTGAACTAACATGCAATAAAAAATAAGAGACATCAAACCATTCTTTTATTTTTTTTTGGTGAAGCAAAGCCACAGAATAACCAAATTTGCAGGCGATATAAGCTGCTCGCCTGCACATATAAATTCATGGGAAGAAACTTAAAATGAATCTCTCGAAGGAATGCTTCACTAAAGATATAACTAGCACACTTTTTATTGTAGAGCAGAAGACATCAAAAAAAAAAAAAAGTTGAAGAAATTAAAGAGAACAAGGCATACCCCTTTGTTGCCACTGTTTGGCATTCTCATGAAAACATTTCAGTTTTCCACCTTCCATCTATTCGGGCAACATGCTTGACGATGGGGATGTGGCTAATCTTTTGGCGATCAACTGCTTGTCCCCCTCGCATCCTCTCCAATAGCTCCTCTGCCATCTCCCACAAGTTGAGCTCTTGCAGGGTGGTGAGACGTTCGATGTCTTGCGGCAGCGTCTTCAGCTCCTTGCAACTGACCAGATTAAACTCTTTGAGGCTCTGCATCGCCCCTTCCTCGATCGTTATCTGATTGAGATGGCTCAATTCAACCAACCATAGTTCTTTGAGGGATGGGAAACCATCCGCTTGGAAGCACAACTCTTCGCCGTCATATGCATTGTCGAGCGTAATCTCCACCAGGTTGGGCAATGATTTGAGGGAAAGGAGTGGGTCTTCGTTCAGTCCAGATGATTTTAAGTACAGCATTTTGAGATTTGTGAGGGATTTGAACCAGCGAGGCAACGTCCCCTGCAAACGCCCTCCCAAATAGAGTCTTTGAAGAAGGGGTGGTGGTGGATCTAGTGTTTCCAATATTAGTGGTGTATCCGTTGCTTGAATTTGTAAGTGGTGAAGGAATTTCATCTTTTTAATTGAAGCACACAACTTTGTTCCTTCAGACTCCCTCACATCCACAATTGCAAATGATCTGAGCTGTGTAAGGTCCCCGACCTGTCGCACAACCTCATTGCTTGATGAAATGCCTTGTAGAGTCTGCAATTCCTTTGAAACCCATACATGTTTCGGTTTTGTTTTCACAATCCACATACCATCTTGAAAACTATTTTGAAGAAACACGTGTCGTAGATTCGGTAGCTTGGTAACCCCATTTGGTATCTTCTCCACATTACTGTAGGCAAGGTCCAACGTTTGTAAGTTCTGAAGCCTCTTTAAACGTTTAGGAAGTACTTTCACTTTTGTGTTACTCAAACCCAGAAACCTCAAATTAAACAAATCACCCACTTCATCTGGTATACTATCAATTAGTGCATCTTGTAAATCCAACACCCTCAACAATTTGAATCCCAATGATGTTTTTATATTAAAAAAATTGGTCGCAAACACCAATAAAGAACGAAGACGAGACATTTTACCCAATTCTTCTTGAATGGTATCGTTTACTTCGGCAACTGAAATACGGCGAACACCAGTTGTTGGTTGTTCTTCAAGTGTCATGCAAAATTTTTGTTTCTTTGATATTGATATTGCTACCTCTCTTACTATATCATGCATTTTACACAGTTTCAGTCTTCCCCATACATTTCTTTCGTCATCGAAAAGCATATTTTTGAGAATGAGTTGATTAAGATATTGCTCTGCAATTTCCTCCATTGTCATCCCGTCTCTTTCTTCTATGAACCCTTCTGCTACCCATAACCTGATAATCCTCTTTCTCTTTATGCGATAATCCTCGGGAAAAGCACTACAATATAAGAAACAATTCTTCAGGTAGTGTGGCAGATCGTGAAAGCTAAGCATCAATATATTTGACATTTTTTCTAACTGTGGACTGTTAGTGAGCATCCAATTGAGGCTTTTCAAAGTATCATTCCACTCCATAGCTGAATGTTTTGTACGTAGGAGACCACCTAGTGTCACAATCGCAAGAGGCAATCCGTCACACTTGTTAATAATTTCTTTTGCCGGACACTCCAACTCCGTAGGACAAATACCACCTCGATCACCTCTGAATGCTATATTACAAAAGAGTTTCCTTGCCTCATCATCTTGTAGAGGTTTTAGATTGAAAACACGATCTGAAGAAGATGCCAGTGAAGTGGCTATTTCACTATTTCTAGTTGTAAACATGATTCTTCTTTTACTTGTATTAAACACATCCTTAATTTCAGACCACAAACTCACATCCCATACATCATCAAGGACAATAAGGTACCTTTGATCTACCAAACACCCATGAAGATTCTCAGCTAGCTCCTTTGTGTTCATCCCATCAATGCCTTGTGGTATCATCTCCTTCTTCTCATGAAAGAGCTCTTTTATTATACTTCTTAATATATCGTTCTTGTTGTATGATTTGGAGACTGTGACCCATGCACGCCATTGGAAGTGTTGAACAATTTGTTCGCTCTTGTAAACTTTCGCCACGAGCGTTGTCTTGCCCACCCCACCCATTCCACAAACAGATATTTCCATGTGTTTTGCCCTATCATCTTTCAGCCAGTTGATCAATTGTTCTTTTTTACTCTTCAGCCCAACAATATCATCATCTTCTTTATGGAATGGAGAAATATCTATTGATCTTTCTATCACATCTTTGGAGCTTGACCCTTCCTCAAGTCCCTTGATGTCATATCGAATTCTTCTCTCCGATGTTCCTTTTATTCTGATTTTGATATTTTGCAATTGCATGGCAATACCTATTAGACAAATTAATGTGATTAAACAATAAGTTGAACTTGTTATATATAGATTCTCATCAGAAGTATAATACTTAATATAAGGGACAGTCAATACCATGCCTAGCCTTGAAGTTCATTGATACTTGTAGAGGTTTTGCGACAGATTTCCAGAAACCAAAACTCTTCTGCTCACCCACAGAATAAGTGAAATCATCAATTATATCTTCGATATAGTACGCTATTTCCCTCACTTGCGCCACCCAAACTGCGGTCCGTTCATCACCAGCCATTGTCATATCAGCATGTCTGATGAAGGCTTGTATCATCTCCATCTCACTCTTTATCTCTTCCATATCGCTACGCAATGCTAACAAGAGTGATGCTTCCTCTTTAGAAAACAACAAGAGTGATTTGCTAAATTCCGTCACCAATGCTGAACCAAGCTTGAGGATCACCAAACCCACAATCGCCTCTGCCATGTCTCTCTGTGGAAACTGATCTGCCATTGTAAGATTTTAAGTGGCTGGGTTACTTGACTATATGTCATTCCATATACTTGGAAAATCTTGCATTTTGATATAACCTTAAAATATGATAACTCTACGGATAAAAACATAGTGAGTATTGGGTGATTATGCTTTTACATGAAATCTAAACGTTACAAACGTGTTTTTGAACATCGTCCAAAATATATTTTGAATGAGTAATTCGAAAGTTAGATTCAGCTCTGCTATGAATGTCATTGATTTTCCATATACTTGGAAAATCTTGCATTTTGATATAACCTTAAAATATGATAACTCTACGGATAAAAACATTGTGAGTATTTAAAAACATGGATTGGGTTATTATACTTTTACATAAAGCCTAAAAGTTATAAATGTGTTTTTGAACGTCGTCCAAAATATATTTTGAATGAGTAATTCGAAAGTTAGGTTCAGCTTTTGCTATGAATGTCATTGATTTCTAATCAATTTTTCAAAAAGCAAGAAAAAAGTATGACAATCAAGTCTTAAAACAAAAAAAAATGTTTTATTAGAGTTAAATGGTGTTCCCAAACACATCCTAAGTAATCTATTGAAAGTTTACAAAGTCCACATATTTCTTAATTTCAAATTCATCGCTGAATGAAAATGTTTGGTATTAAAATTTAAAAGATAAAAGTGGGGTGATTGATGCACCTAATTAGTTTTCTTTTACTATATATGCGTAAGGTATATACTTTATATATACATGTAATTGTTTTTTAACAAGGTCTGTATTTTCATCGTCTAACGATATATATACTTCATTGGATTCCTAAAGATGTATATGGGACCAGTGGCGGAGCCACATGTGACCGACTGGGAGACTATGTGTTGTTGTGTGGTGGTCCGTGGATTATCAACAAAATTTTAATCAGCTAATAGTTATGATAGGATAATTTTGGATTGTTGATTAAATTACTTAATATATTTATATTTATTAGAGTATTATATTATTATTTTATTTTTAGTTTTTTTAAGTTTTTTCTTGATCCGTGGATAAACATTTGGTTATGAAATAGTATATAAAATAAAGAAAAATTAAATAATTTTTTTTTTTGCATTGATTTATATATGCATATATCTATTTAATTAAATTTTCATTTTTGGGGAAAAGATGATGCCAGATAAGGCATTTTTGTTTTTTGAATTTTAGAGACAGGTGTTATAAGGCATTTCACAGTGAATGGTTAGATAGGTAACCGAGGTTAAGTCAAATAGATTAACAGTGACAAACAGAATGGCATGCACAATGATCAAAATTTTTAGGGTATACATTCAATTACCTTTTTAAGCAGGATATAACGCCAAATAGATATTTTTTTAGGGGTATACATGAAAATTTTCCTAGGGGTATAAGTGACTTTTGATAGAGGATGGTTAAATAGATAACCATGGTTAGATCAAAAAAATTAACTGTGACAGACGAAGGGCATATATGCAAAACCATCAAATTTTTTAGGGGTATACGTGCAATTACCTTTTTAAGCAGGGTATAACATCAAATAGATATTTTTTCAAAGGTATAAATACAAATGTCCCTAAATAAAATGGTATAAATCAAAATCAAGTGTATTTTAAAATCAATATTTAATTTAAGGATAACAACACTATATTCTAACCCCCCGTATGGCGTGGAACATAAGGCAAGAATAATGAAGAATAGATGAAAATAGCTAAAAAAAGTTGTTTGTTTTGATAGAATAAACCCCGATAGTTATGTCTGGATAAGCTAGGATAAGGCCTGATAACTATTATAAGGAAATGGTGGAATTGCTTATCAAGGCTTATCTATGCCAATGGATAAAAATACCCTTCTCTGTCATTTTAAAAAATTTATCTCACCTAACAGACTCACATAGATTCCAAAAACTGTCACATCTATCAAATCAATCATATATCTCTCACACTATTCCCAGGGGGTATAATTGTCATTTAAAAAATCATAAACTCTTATTCATCCCTTATTAACCATTTATCATCACTTTATCCAAGGTGAACCAAACAACAAAAAATCATTTTTACGTTTCCCAATGAGAATAACAAAAAAGACAACCAAACAAAAAGTTACTTATTCAGTATGGATTGTTATCTATCCCAGTATAACTATCATGAGCGAATAACCTAATGGCACACCCCATACGGGGGTAACAACATAGATATTTCACCGAATGGTATTAAATTACGACTAAAATAAATTATATCAATCTGACACTGTTGTTAAAAGTTGTATCAGAAAAAATATAATAGTTTTAAAAAAACTATAATAATTGCAACTCAAATATAAAAAGTAATTAAATAAATTTATATGATTTCCCATCAAAATATGGTAATTAGTACTTCCCCTTCCAAAAAGGGGACATGTTTATTACAAGATTATTTGGACGCAGTCGTTGTTAAGCTGATATACACAGTTCTTGTTGCAGTATTATTTGATATATATATCATTTTCTTAAGAATAAAATTCATATGAATGGGCGTACCGGGGGCATTTTCATAATTTCATTGGAGATATTTTTCAAATAGACCCCCCAGTTCTATAAATTTTACAAAACAACCCCTAGATGTGTTATAAACAAATCCCTAATATTTATAATTAGGTCCCTGATAAAACGGTTAATTTTCTTTTTCCTGGGCTTTTTGCAGATCCACTCCCAGGTTTTACCAATTTCACAACTAGACCCTATCTGCGTTACAAACATGTCCCTAATTCAGATTTCAAGATTTATAAGCAGGACTTTAAATTTCATTCAATGATTTTTCAGATAATTAAGATATCCATAAAATTATAAAATACAAATATTTTAGTCACATTAATAAATAAAAAAATTACATATGGAATCAGACTCATTTGATCCCATAAGATTATTGATGGATCTCTTGCTTTTAAATTTAAAATTTGTTATGTTTCTTTTTTTTTATATTGATTTTGGATCTATATGTATCACTTTTTTTTTAGATGTGAAAATAAGTATTTTTTTAGTTTTTTTCAGAGCAATGTGTTTTTTATTGATTAGATTATTTTTAGGGGGTTCGGTAATCGATTCTTTTAATAGGTTTATGGTCGAAAATTGAATTATGTGGTTGGCTGTGCATACTCTCATCGAAGGTAATGGTGGATTTTTTTTGTGGTCTTAGTTTTGGTTGGTACAAATGATTGAGTCTAAAACTTTCCAAAAATTAATATCTCTAAAAGAAAAAGAATAATGATTTTTTTTTGTTTTATTTTTAATATAACTTTGAGTGGATCTTCAATTAATTTTAGGTACAGTCCCAAATATAACAAAAAATGCAGTTATCACATGTTTTAATTTTTTAAAATAGTAAACATTGCACCATTTCGAATTTAATGTACTTATTTTTAGTAAATGTTAAAAAAATTAACAAAGTATATATTTCAACTACGGAGATATATATATATATATATATATAGATATATATATATATATATATATATATATATATATATATATATATATATATATATAGATAAATATATATACATTGTTAGATGACTATTAAGTGACTAAAAATGTATATGAAGATGTATTTCGGAGTTGTAAAAAGAAAATTTACATGAAAAATAAATATATGTTGAAATACAATAATACATTTTTTTTTCAAAAATATAAAATATACATAATAAAACCCCAATTATCAAAAATTGTTTTTTTTTTTAAAAAAGAATTGCTTATCATAATATGGAATCTCGTTTATCTTCCATTTATGATATAAAGTAGTTCAATTCATACTGAGTATAGATTACATACGGGTGCGCGTACATCCAACTAGTTTTATTTTATTTGTAAAGGTATGTATTTTAATGAATAGTTATATACCTTTAAAACATAAAAAAGAATTACAAAAGTGGGTTGTCCATAACATTTCTATTTTATTTTTTTGAGTGGAGATGTGTATATATATATATATATATATATATATAGATAAAGGTGTGTACATGTACAACTTGGATGGGTTGGATCAGATTAAAACTCAACTCGAACTCAATTCGAAATTAAAAGAAACCAACTCAAATCCAACTCATTTTCAACCCGAGAAGCCCAACCCAAAGCCATCCTATCGGGTTTGGTTTAATTTTGGGTTGAGTTCGGGTTTGATTTAGGTTCGGATTTGATTTGAGTTGAGTTAAGCTCAGGTTGAGTTCAAGTTTAATTTCTAAAATATGTCATTTTGGACAATTAAAACTTTATAAAAGTCAACACTCCACAAAAAAAGAGAGATGAAATTAAAGAATATTTTATTTATAAATATAGAGATGAAACCATAGAAGTAATAGATTATAGATAAAAATAAATTGAACAATTCAAATTTTATCTTATAATAAATTTAAAAATTAAAATAAGATTTAGAATATTTAAATTTATCACTCTCGACTTCGCTTTGGATTTCTGAACCTTAAACTCAAATCCAACCTGAATTAGATTCAAGTTGTTGGGGTTCAGATTCAAATTAAAATCAATCAGTAAAACCCTAATTCTAACATGCTCAAATGTCAGATTGGGTGGGATTTATTCCGTCCAAGTTGCACCCCTACTTATTAATACAACTGCTGCTTGGGTTATCACTGGCCAACAAACAAACACTAGGAATCCAATCCACAAACCAGCCCATAAGAGTTTTTTTTCCTACTTTTTCAGCTTTATTGATATGTTCATTAAAAATTACGTGAGAGTTCGCAATTAAATGATCATTCAATTAAGGGATTTTTGCATTAATACCCCTGTTAAATTTTAATTTTGTCAAAATACCCTTGCAAGAATCGACAATGCAAAAATACCCCTCCAAAACATTAAGTGAGTGCAATTGTACCTCTATACCACACACCGTAGACAACTCTAAATTAACTATGTTTAAAAAGTTTAACTCCACATGTATATTGACTTAAATAACCTTATTAATTCTGAAAAAAAAGGTTTTTACATAATACCCCTCTTAAAACCCATATTTTTTGAATTACCCCTGTTGTTTCCACTATTACAAAAATACCCGTGAAATTTTAATAAATTGTGCAAATTTGCCTTCCATCAGTCATTGTTAGGAACGCAGACTGAATCATGGTTAGATTCTTAACCCTACATTGTAAAATGGCCAGTTTAGCTCTCATTTAAATCACACACCCTACTTTACCCTGTGTGAAGAAGAAAGAGATAAGGTTGAAGGAAGAAGGAAGAAATAAAAAATAAAATTCACTTCGGGTAGCCTGAGTGTAAAGGGGTCATTTCAACACATATAACGAAATGAAACAGAAAATATTAATCATACCAGATGAAATTTGACAACAGGCTTAAAGTTTTCAAGGGATATTTTTGCACTGCAAGTTTTAGTAGGAGTATTTTGATAAAACTAGAATTTAACAGGGGTATAAATATAAAAATCCCTTCAATTAATCACAGGTGAAAATATTTTATTAGTATTTTTTTTTTTCAAATTTTCCCTTGTCCAAACATGGGTCCAGAAGCCACTGGTGAGATTGATTCCATTTTGACTTGATTAGTCATAGACATTTACCAAAAGAAGCAGAAGCAAAAGTACCTGATCTTGTTGATAATTTTCGCCCCTACACTCTAATCAACCAACATGATTACATAAAATCTAATTCATCCAAGAGACATAAAGTCAATTATATTAATGAAATGCGAACAATCAGGACCCTTAAATTATGGGCTTCAAATATATAAAAATAAATGAAGTGAACATCACCTGAAGTTATTTTCGCCCCTATCTTAAAACATTGCACCGTTACAAATTTAACACAATTACATCAAACCTAATAAAATCAAATTCATCCCAGACATGAAAAATCATTTATTTTAAAAGAAATAAAAATAATCGGAGCCTTTAAATTGTGCACTTCAAACATAGGGAAATGAATGAAATATAACATGAGTACCTTAAATATTTCTGACTAATCTTTTTCACAATTGTCCTCACGGCCACCTGAAAAAATTTGACTATGATCAATCGACATGATTACATAAGATCTAATAAAATCAAATTCATCAAAGGTACAAAAACTTATTTATTTCTATAGAAATTCAGGAAATGAGAGCCTTATAATTGTGTGTTTCCAACGTATAGAAATGAATAAAGTAGAACATTAAATTGAGAGTATACGAACCTGAAAATATTCCGGGTTTGCCTATCAGACCTTCTCTGGCTCTGTATCTTTGTAGCAATGGTCTCTCTCTCTCTCTCTCTGTGGCTCTGTATTCATATAGGACAAAGAGTACTCGTTATAAATATAGCATGTTCTCGCCATGACTTTTCAGTTTATAATCAGCTCGACATGCCAAGTTGTTCTTTTTTTTCTCTTTCTTTAATTACTATGCTGAGTTAGACTTTAGTTGCTTTTTTATATTTAATAATGAATTCAATAATATATAACGGTGTAACGTTTGCTGTTTCGTCAGTCTATATATCAAATACTCTTCCAACCTTTGTATTTTCCAAAGTCAAATATACAATGTTTATGGCTCGTATACGCTATTTGTGTGGTTTTATATACATGAAAAGTGCATATATATATATATATATATATATATATATATATATATATATAATGATTCCTAGGCCCCAATTTTTCAGGCCCCATGATGTGGCAAGTGTACATTGTCTATTATACCCTTTACTTGATAACTACCTTAACATGTATCCCTATGATTGTGGAGTATCATTTAATTCTAAAAATTCTGTATTTATTCACCATTAATGGATTCTTAAAATCTTGTAATAATATTTGAGAGGGACCGGAGAAATCATTGATGTTGAAACAATTGAAAATCTGTCTTGTATGCGAAATGAGGAGGTTTTGCATTACGGAATTGATTTTGTTTATGAAGAATACATGGGAGCAAATCGGAAATTCTATTTTTGAGGAGAAGGCATGAAATCGTTTTTTTTTTTCGATTTGGATCTCACATCAATGTCTCTCGGATCAGGTTTGACATTATTAGATTCGTAAAAAAATTGTGTTTTGTTTTTTGTTTTAAATATTTAAACACAATTTTTTTCATGTATTGAATGTCATTTATCACATTTTGATTTGTTTTTGTTTTAATATCTAAATGTAATACTCGATATCGTTGCATTTTATATATGAGTAGTTTGTTTGATGTTATTGCTACATTGTTGACAATGTAATTTTTCAAATCTGTATTATTTTTGTTACATTCGTAAATGTAACAGTCAACCGCATGTATGTATTGATTTATATTTGTTACATTTATGAATGTAACCTTCATTCGTGTATTGCATTTGTTTCAATGTAAATAGTAATTTATATTTGTTACATTTATTACTGTAACAGTCAAATACATATGTTTGTTAAATGTATCACACAATAAAAAAAGTGTTTGACATTTTCTATAAAATGTAACTGACTATTGAAAATATAATCTGTTTCTAAATTGTTTAAACATTGCATGGAATGTAAAATATTTAGGTAGGAAAATGAAATTGTTTGTTATATTTATGTAAATGTAACAGTTCTGATGTAAATGTAACAAATCGTTGTGAGAAATGTAAATATTTAATAAAGGTATTTGATGTAACTAATTCATATAGTAACCATATGTGTTTTTTTATTTAATTTTGAATACAATAAATATTCAACTTTTTTAGTGTAATTTAGGTTCAATTGTAATTTAGGTAAGGATTTTAAAATTCAAAATTTGAAATGATTAAATGGATTTCAAGATTCATAACCGAATAGAGAAAATGGGGGGATTTGGGTTAATGAGAGAGATTTTTAATGAAGGACATATTTGTATTTTGCCATTTTACCATTTTTTAAAAGTCAACAAGTCAACTAATAACAATCAATAAGGTGATGACACCTCATGGGGCTTGTTAGTGGGGCTTATATTTTGGGGCCTGGATATCACCACTCATATATATATATAATTGGATTTTTTGCCTAGATGCATGGTATAAAATGTATAGACATTATGATAATTTTACATTTTTTTTTTAACAAAATGGCCGGTAGACAGACGTCTCGAATTTTATTTCTTAAGTCAAACAAATGTCCAAAGCAAACAAATTAAGCAAGAAGAAAAAAAAAACCATATAATGAGACGGATTAGTAGAGAATGAGGTCTACCAAACACATCTTATTCCTAAGCTCAAAAGAGGTAGTCCTCTTTTGACTACCACTCAACAAGGAGCTAATCCCTAACAAAACTCAACACCCCCGACTCAAAATTCCCCAACACTTATTGAAACTTACAATCATGTCTCATACGTTTTCAAAATACACCGTCATCCCTTTAAAAGGATAAATTTACACATTTGGTTAGAGTTAACCTGACACCAAGTTTGGAGTGATAATAAGGTAATTTTTTTATTATACGAAGACTCGGTTTATATCCTTAGTGGGGTGGATTCTCCGGTAGAAAATTTATCAATATGACATCGCGGATCTAAATATCATTTTCGTGTTTGCGTTGACACATCCTAAATTGCGTTCACATGCAATTTTTCTTGTGTTTGAAAATCTCCTAGAACATTGTTTTTCCAACACTGCCAAGCTTTTTTGGAATTAAGAGGTTTGGACAGCGTATCCAAACAAACCTGAATGGTTGTTTGATATTTAGGGTGTGGTTGTGCTAAAGAGAAAGTGATAGAAAATGAAAATTTTTCCTTTGACCATTCAAAAATCTAGTATTTATACCAAACAATGGAAGGAAAAAATTTTCATTACTTTCCTTTTCCTATTTTGTCTTATTAGAAAAAGTGAGAATTTTGTTTACCACATGCACAAACGTAATAAAGTTGGTCAAATGAATTTTTTTTTTTTCCACCACTTTTTCTTTGACGTAAATTCCCTCACTTTCCCTTCAAATTTGTACTCAAACACACCCTTAGCCCCCCGTTTGGAACGGGAATATGATTTATTCTTGGCTATACATTTATTCCTGCATAAGTGAGTATAAATAATGATAAAGTGATTTTGTGTTTGGTTGTGTTTTGAATTATTATCGTTGGTAAACGTAAAAATAAATATTTTATTGTTTGGGTAAAATGTGAATAAAGTATAGATAAAGATTTATAAAAGGTGAAAAAATAATGATAGTTGATTTGACAGGTGATTTATAAGAGGTAATGACAGTTGATTTGACAGTGGACCCACATATTCTTTAAAAATAATGATATTATAAAAGGTGGAATAACCTATGATAACTTTAATTCCAGGGATTAGTTGAATCTATATACTACTTTATACCAGTTTATTCTGTATAAGATTTTTAGGATATACCAGGCAAACAAATAGGTTAAAATTACTATTCCAGTCAATACCAGATTATTTAGGAGCCTATTCATGTTTTAAACGGGGGCTTAGTATTTTATGATGCGTTTTTGCGATTTTATTAAGTTTGCATGGACTAATTCCCACATATATGATGGAAAAGTACGTTTGCACTAACTCAAATAATTTTTTTTTAGGGGTGTTTGCGCACAGCTAGTTTTAATAGGGATACTTCAAAAAATCATAATGTACCAAGTGGTTGTACCTAAAAACCAATTAATAATAATTGCTACTCTGTTTTCTTGTGGTTAGACTTTAGTTGCTTTTTTATATTTATTAATAATGAATACAATATAATGGTGTAACGTTTGCTGTTTCGTCAGTGAGCACGTGTATGTGATCACACAAGTGGCACATACAACGTATGTATCAAATATTCTTCCAACCTTTGTATTTTCCAAAGTCAAATATACGGTTTTATAGCTGATGTATACCATTTGTGTGGCTTATATACATGAAAAGTGTATGCATATATAGTGTATATGTATGTAACTAGATTTTTGCCTCGATGCGTGTGGTATAAAATGTATAGACACTATAAAAATTTTACACTTTTTTTGATGAAATGGTAAACAGATGTCTTAAATTTTATTGTTAATCCAAGAAAATGTTCAAAGAAAACAAAGCAAGAATAAAAAGGAACCACATAATGAGAGGGATTGGTAGAGAAGAGGTCTACCAAACACACCCGGTTCCTAAGCCCACAACAGGACTACCCTATAATAAGGAGTTGCCCCCTTTGCAAAACTAAAACCCCTGCCCCCAACTGAAAATTTTCCAACGCTTAATGAAACTTAACATCATGTCTTATACACTTTCAAAATACACCATTGTACCCCTATAAAAATTTACACATTTGGTTAGAGTTAACCCGACACCGAGTTATTTGGAGTGATGATAAGGTAATTTTTCAGTTATACGAAGACCTCGTATGTAACCTTGGTGGAGCGGATTATGCAGTAGAAAATCCATCAAAATGACATCACATATCTTTCTTTTCGTGTTTGCATTCACATGGCCTAAATTGTGTTCAGAGGCTATTTTTCTTGCGTTTGAAAATGTCCCCAAACATTGTTTTTCCAACATTGCCATGTTTTTTGGAATTAAGAGGTTTGAGCCACGTATCCAAACGGACCTAATAGTTGTGAATATTTAGCGATTTTAGTAAGTTTGCATGGACTAATTCTCACATGAAGACTACGTTTGCACTCACTCAATTAATGTTTTTAGGGGTATTTTCGCACAGCAAGTTTTAATAGGGATACTTGACAAAAATCATAATATACCTAGGGGTTGTGTGGATTGGACATCACCCAAGTTGCTATTGTGTTTAATTTGTTGTGGTAGAACTATTACCATGATCATATAATAGGAAGATCTGGAATTTGTTGTAGTTAGGCGTGGGAGGGTGAGACATACAAGTACATAATTAATCAGTCGACCTTGAATAGGTCTGGGTTCGTAAAGATTAAATTATACGGCAAAGTTTTGAGACAAAATTATTAAAATGATTTTTTTTTCTTTTTAATATATAACTTTATTCTGGCTTATTTATACAAGTATTTTTATTTACAAGTTGGCCTGATGACCAACTGGATGATAGCAATTGGTTGGTTGAACACCAATTCTATAATTCTAACTACTAGTGTCTCGCCTAAAGGACCCATAACATTTGAATTTTTCAAATCTTAGTATTGTATGTTATAGAAGGGTTCTTTTAATTTATAGCAACTACAAGTGTGATTGGTGATTATCAAAACTCAAATTCCCAGGCATGTGGCTTTCTATGTGCAAGACAATTTTTGCATTTGTAAGAAGTTGTTTCTGCAATTGTACAACCAAACAGTTTTAATGTAGGAGTTTCCTGCAAATAGATTACATGCAAATAGTGTCCAAAAGCTGCGATTTTCAAAAGCTAATTAAGGAGGGGAGGTGAGCTTCCTGCAGAATCAGTTTTTAAACCCAGATTCCAGAATAATCAATTTTGCAATTGTGCAACCAAACGCACCGAAGTCCTCACAAATCTTAGATTAAACACTTTGACTTTTTTTTTGTTCATAATGTGACGGAGTCGGTGACGAGACATTGGTTAATTTTATGACTTTAATACATTGGTTTGTCAAACTTTTAATTTTCTTTGTTCTTACCCAAAATAAAATAAAATAAAATAAAATTTCTTTGTTTTTGGTAAGTAAATGTTTTCATAGTTTAATCTTTTATTATCAATAGAGAAAGACTTGAATCAAGAGATAATCACCTTGATAAAGAGAGGTGATGAGATGATACATCTACTAACCTGCAAAAAAATGATATGTTAATTGTCAAATAATTTCTTTATATGAATGTGGCAACCAAAATGTCAATTTTTTTCACAGGGTTAATTAATGGCTCGGTTGGATTCAATTGTCCAAGCCAGACCGATATTTTTTATTTTATTTTTATTTTTGGAAAAAGCATGTGTTGTACCCTGCGTGAATTAATTGTACACTCTGGAATGATATATATGTACACACTTCAATGTCAAGAAATACATTTTCCTTTTACTTTGTTATTTGTTTAATCATGGTTATGTTGTAGATACAATGTGAATAAAATGTGAATAATGATTTAAAAAATGTAATTTTGAATTTTCAGAACCCAGATGAGCTCCACTCGATCTGGTTCCTCGAGCACACATTCACAGGTGATGAAGATCATGATCCCGGTAGGAAGGTGTGAGTACTTGTGGGAGGACACTTCCACTTTCTATCCGATTAGCGGTTCCTTTCAAATTGACCTGGGTTGAGTGATTTTCACTGGGCCTCAGTATCCTATGTTTTTCACTAGGCCTTTTCCCTCCCTTCTTCTATCTTTGTATATCTCCTCCCATGTTCTTTTCTATCCCTCTCCCTTGCTACGTTTTTGGGGCAACATTTCAGATTTTATAACTATTTTATACATGTTTTATAGTCTACCGTTCATTTAAAAAAAATTATTTATAAAATGTAAAAAAATGATTTGACATGAGAATACTTTGATTTATAAGAGGTGATTGATGACAATTGATTTGTTGGGTAGGTCCATTATACTAGTGAAATAGATATGGAGGAAACCAATTTTTCATTTTGAATATCAGGAAATGTTGAATTTAATGACTTGTATGGGCTGAGATTGATTTATCTGAATGTTTCATTGCTGTTTCAAGAAGTGACATTATTTATGCAATTACCATAGTTGGCAAATTCCATTTCTTGAGCTGGTAAATGCTGAGGTTGTATAGACCTTGTTAAGAAAATATTTCCAAAGGTAACATGTAGCTTACCTCCACTCATTTTCATGGCTTTATTTTTTTTTCTTTCGTCATTCCTCTATATATATATAAATTATAGGCTATGGAACAGGGATACATGCACGACATGGTACGGACACGGTGACACTGTAAATCTCGAAAAACTAGGAAATAAAGCTCTAAAGCTGTGTGAATCCATGACATACAGATTTCCAGCTCCTATGTATTCTTTGATCACTTCCACGGCAAACTTCAACAATTGCAGATAAATTTTCACTTTGGCTCCAAAAAATCTCAAGAAGCCTTTGTTCATATACTGATATGATAAGAGACATGAATAATGGAATAGCAATGGGGTGTGGTCTCAAGCAATCATCCCAATTTAATACTAACGAAAGAACCCAATCTGAACATACAATGTGTGTTTTAAGTAAAGCAACATCAAAAGAAGATTTACGTTGCTGTTGTGGATACACTTCTAATTTTTGAAGAAATGTCCATATTTATGTATTATTGCAGAATCTATTGCATGCCTACATAACATTGGAGTTGTGAACTGGATTTCTATAAAAAAAACTGCTTAAAATCATTGTTCTTCAAGACTTGTTAATGTGCTTGAAATCTCTATCTTAAAGAGCACCAATAAATGTGAACTTGATTCCCCTGGAATTTGCTGTTTTGGACAACGGAGAGTGTTGCTCAGAGAACCATTTTTTTTATAGCATCTTTGCTCTGCCATCTAATGGTTTTATTGACAACATCTAATGGTTTTATTGACAAGGATAATTGAGGTAATGTCAGTTTATGGCCTCTGTCTGTGTTGTGTAATCATGATATTTGATGGTGCCTCTGGCAAAAAATTGATTGGAACAGAGATTTTTTTCGATTTTAAAGAATTATTTACCAAAAATTTTCGTTGAGAACAAGGAATGAATTTTTGGAAGGAATTTTCTTTCAAGTCCATTTATGTGATCATGAAACATATTTCTCTTTCCATTAACTGTCAAATGTTTGATAAATAGTATTTCTCGCTTTAAATATTTACCTTTACAGGTATGACTATTCCGGGTATGGACGATCATCCGGAAAGGTCAGCAATATTTTGCAGTAATCTGTCTCATTCTTTAAGAAAGTAGTATTGGTTTTGTTTTCTTCCCACATATAATAGATGTTCTTTGTATGTACTGCTTTTTTACTGACAGCCAAGTGAGCAAAATACTTATGCTGATATCGAGGCAGCTTATAGATGCCTCGAAGAGACCTATGGAGTACATCAGGAGGATGTTATCTTATATGGCCAGTCAGTTGGTAGTGGCCCTACTCTTGATTTGGCAACCCGTCTGCCTCGATTGCGAGCTGTTGTTCTACACAGCCCCATTTTGTCTGGTTTGCGTGTCATGTATCCAGTGAAGCACACATACTGGTTCGACATATACAAGGTTCTTATAACGTTGTGTTATGTTAAAAATAGCTGTATGGTTTTACTTATAGAGAGCAATATCAATAATTGCTTGGGTGTTTCTCCATGCAGAACATTGATAAAATCCCACTGGTCAACTGTCCTGTTCTCATAATTCATGTAAGTATATATTGTCTAATGCTTCTTTCAGTCCTTATCACTCTGTACACTCGAAAATCTTTGTGTTACATCTAAAATCTTTCTTCTTCTTTATTTTGAAAAAGGTCTTTCTAGAACATGTGCCATTCCTCTTCATTCAACCCAAACCACAGATACAGTTACAAAACTGGAGATATAATGGTCACATATGTGACTCTGCATCATGCTTCATTTTAGAAAATCTCTCATTTCTTGAGCTGGTAGATGATGAAATAGCAGAGGTCTATTGTTAGGTTTTATTGGTCCTAACAAGATTTATATACCTTGTTAAGAAAATATTTCCACAGATAGCATATAGCTTACTTTCATATTAATTCATTTTCATGGCTTTATTTTTTTTTATTTGGTCATTCCTCTTTATGTAAATTATAGGCTATGGAACAGGGACAAACGCACGACATGGTATGGACACGGTGACACAATAAATCTTGAAAACTAGGACATTGACAATGAGTTATTGAGAGGTACATAAACCTTTGTAGCTGGGTGAATCCAACATGATTGTCATGACATACAAGTCTCCAACTCCTCTATATGTCTTTGATCACTTCCGCAGCAGACTCCAACCATTGCAGATAAATTTTCACTCTTGACTTTTAATAAATCTCAAGAAGCATTTGTTCATATATAGATATGATCTAAGACATGAATAATGGAATAGAAATGGGTTCTCCTGCAATCATCCCAATTTAATATTATAAAAGTACAAATCTGAACATATAATCATTGTGTTTTTAAGGTAAGCAAACATCTAAAGAAGAATTACTTCTGTTGTTGCATGCATCTTATATTGGTACTTTCTAATGTATCAATTTGAATTATGTCTGGAAACTTGGTGGATATCAGAGTGCAATAACAAAAGCTTATGTTATGACATTAATATTTGCATGGACAATGAATTACTAAGAAGTACAAAATCCTCTAATGCTGCATAAATCCACAGCATGATTGTCATGACATACATGTATCCAGCTATTATAGATAAACATTCACTCTGCTTTTCATTATCGATTGGTCCGTGTTGCCTGTGTTGTTGAGAAATATGAGGGAATTAATTTGTCTACCGATGCACATATACCAAAATCCCAAAAAAATTTTGGTGGTTTCAATCAATAAATTCATGTTTTATCTGTGTAGGTCCCCCCATTATGGTGGTAATTTATTTTTCCATATGTTTTGATATCTTCTACATTTGATCATAGCAACAGTGCATGGATTACCACGTTGATTGTTGTATAGGAGAGAGCATGTTTTCGATAATTTTCTTTTGGTTGTGTTGGGGGTTTTACATGTTCATCAAAAAATCTGGAAGAATTCAAAATCTGTGTTCCAAATCTTCTGTGGACTATGAGGAAACCAGTTTTTCATTTTAAATATCAAGGAATGTTGAATTTAATGACTTGTATGGGTTGAGATTGATTTATCTGAATGTTTTATTGCTGTTTCAAGAAGTGACATTATTTATGCAATTACCATAGTTGGCAAATCTCATTTCTTGAGCTGGTAAATGCTGAGGTTGTATAGACCTTGTTAAGAAAATATTTCCAAAGGTAACATGTAGCTTACCTCCACTCATTTTCATGGCTTTATTTTTTTTTTCTTTCGTCATTCCTCTATATATATATAAATTATAGGCTATGGAACAGGGATACACGCACGACTTGGTATGGACACGGTGACACTGTAAATCTCGAAAA
Source organism: Acorus gramineus (assembly GCA_030737835.1). Classification (NCBI taxonomy): domain Eukaryota; kingdom Viridiplantae; phylum Streptophyta; class Magnoliopsida; order Acorales; family Acoraceae; genus Acorus; species Acorus gramineus. The sequence continues at coordinate 7,417,122 of CM060850.1, forward strand.
ACTAGGAAATAAAGCTCTAAAGCTGTGTGAATCCATGACATACAGATTTCCAGCTCCTATGTATTCTTTGATCACTTCCACGGCAAACTTCAACCATTGCAGATAAATTTTCACTTTGGCTCCAAAAAATCTCAAGAAGCCTTTGTTCATATACTGATATGATAAGAGACATGAATAATGGAATAGCAATGGGGTGTGCCAGAATCTGAACATACAATGTGTGTTTTAAGTATACAATGTGTGTTTTAAGTAAAGCAACACCAAAAGAAGATTTTCTTATGTTGCTGCATGCATCTATATCATTACTTTCTAATGTTTCATTTTGAATTATGTCAGGAAATATACGAGTTCATTAAAAAAAGCTTATGTTTTGGATATTGATATTTGCATGGGCAATGAATTTACTGAGTAGTACAAAATCCTCTAAAGCTGCATAAATCCAGCATGATTGTCATAGCATACAGATATGATAAACTTTCATTCAGGCTTTACCATAAAATCCCTGTATTTATTTGATCACTTCCACAACAAACTCCAACTAGTGCAGATAAACTCACTCTAGCTTTAAGAAACTCAAGAAGCATTTGTTCATAGAGCTTCCACTGAGTGTGTACATACAGATAAAACAGAGACATGAATAACATACTACAAAAGGGGTCTCAAGCAATCAGCCCAATATAATATTACAACAGTACTACAAATGTGAACTAACAATCAAAACCCAAACTTTATTTTGGAGTACAAACCACACGGTGTCCTCAAACTTAACATAAAAAACACACTTGAATTGATACAACACAATAAATAAGCATGGACTTCAAACCTTTTATTTTGGATCAAGCAAAGCAACTTTATAACCAAGTTCACCGCTTAAGCTGTCCCTGCACATGCAGATCCATAAGCCCCCATTCCAGGATAGATAATTATAATATTGATAGATAATTATATTGATTATGTTTTTATTTACTTGTTAAAAGATTTTGTTCTTTGTTTGACCAATAATAAATTTTTAAAAAATTAATAAATAAGTTATAAAAAAATGAATAAGATATAGATAAAGAATTATAACATGTGAAAATATGATTTAACATGTAGATTATCTCATGTTAATTGAATAACTCAATGAAATAACACAATCCTAAAAGAGACATGAAAAATCAGTATCCTTTTATTCAACTCTATTTTGTAAGAATTATACCCATATATTACATAAAGTTAACAGTTTTTTGTTATATGAGCTATAGTTATTTTTATTACAAAAAAAAAATAAAAATAAAAAAAAATAAAAAAAAAATGGAAAAGAAACAATGATAAAGGACAAGTAATAGTCTCCAATTATGAAAAATGTTGCAATTAAATGCTTCACTAAATCAGAAGACATCAAAGAAAGTAAAATTCAGGAAATTAAAGAGAATGAGGCATACCTTATCCAAGCCTTTCAGTTTGGCATCTTCCATCTATTTGGACGGCATGCTTGACGACGGGGATGTGGCTGATCTTTTGGCGATCGACTGCTTGTTCCCCTCGCATCCTCTCCAATAGCTCCTCTGCCATCTCTTGTAAGTAGAGCTCTTGGAGGGTGGTGAGACGTTCGATGCCTTGCGGCACCGTCTTCAGCTCCTTGCACATGATCAGTTTAAACTCTTTGAGGCTCTGCATCGCCCCTTCCTCGATCGTTATCTGTTTGAGATGGCTCAGTTCGTCCAACCATAGTTCTTTGAGGGATGGGAAACCATCCGCTTGGAAGCACAACTCTTCGCCGTCATATGCGTTCCTGAGCGTAATCACCACCAGGTTGGGCAATGATTTGAGGGAAAGGAGTGGGTCTTCCTTCAGTCCAGATAATTTTAACCGCAAAATTTTGAGATTAATGAGGGATTTGAACCAGCGAGGCAACATCCCCTGCAAACGCCCTCCCAAATAGAGTCTTTGAAGAAGGGGCGGTGGTGGATCTAGTGTTTCCAATACTAGTGGTGCTTTACCTGTATCCGTTGCTTGAATTTGTAAGTGGTGAAGGAATTTCATCTTTTTAATTGAAGCACACAACTTTGTTCCTTCAGACTCCCTCACATCCACAATTGCAAATGATCTGAGCTGTGTAAGGTCCCCGACCTGTCGCACAACCTCATTGCTTGATGAAATGCCTTGTAGAGTCTGCAATTCCTTTGAAACCCATACATGTTTCGCTTTTGTTTTCACAATCCACATACCATCTTGAAAACTATTTTGAAGAAACACGTGTCGTAGATTCGGTAGCTTGGTAACCCCATTTGGTATCTTCTCCACATTACTGTAGGCAAGGTCCAACGTTTGTAAGTTCTGAAGCCTCTTTAAACGTTTAGGAAGCATCTTCACTTTTGTCTTCCTTAAACCCAGAAACCTCAAATTAAACAAATCACCCACGGCATCAGGTATACTATCAACTGGTGCATCTTGTAAATCCAACACCCTCAACAATTTGAATCCCAATGATGTTTTTATATTAAAAACATTGGTCGCAAACACCAATAAAGAACGAAGACGAGACATTTTACCCAATTCTTCTTGAATGGTATCGTTTACTTCGGCAACTGAAATACGGCGAACACCAGTTGTTGGTTGTTCTTCAAGTGTCATGCAAAATTTTTGTTTCTTTGATATTGATATTGCTACCTCTCTTACTATATCATGCATTTTACACAGTTTCAGTCTTCCCCATTCATTTCTTTTGTCCTCGAAAAGCATATTTCTGAGAATGAGTTGATTAAGATATTGCTCTGCAATTTCCTCCATTGTCATCCCGTCTCTTTCTTCTATGAACCCTTCTGCTACCCATAACCTAATAATCCTCTTTCTCTTGATGCGATAATCCTCGGGAAAAGCACTACAATATAAGAAACAATTCTTCAGGTAGTGTGGCAGATCGTGAAAGCTAAGCATCAATATATTTGACATTTTTTCTAACTGTGGACTGTTAGTGAGCATCCAATTGAGGCTTTTCAAAGTATCATTCCACTCCATAGCTGAATGTTTTGTACGTAGGAGACCACCTAGTGTCACAATCGCAAGAGGCAATCCGTCACACTTGTTAATAATTTCTTTTGCCAGACACTCCAACTCCGTAGGACAAATACCACCTCGATCACCTCTGAATGCTATACTACAAAAGAGTTTCCTTGCCTCATCATCTTGTAGAGGTTTTAGATTGAAAACACGATCTGAAGAAGATGCCAGTGAAGTGGCTATTTCACTATTTCTAGTTGTAAACATGATTCTTCTTTTACTTGTATTAAACACATCCTTAATTTCAGACCACAAACTCACATCCCATACATCATCAAGGACAATAAGGTACCTTTGATCTACCAAACACCCATGAAGATTCTCAGCTAGCTCCTTTGTGTTCATCCCATCAGTGCCTTGTGGTATCATCTCCTTCTTCTCATGAAAGAGCTCTTTTATTATACTTCTTAATATATCGTTCTTGTTGTATGATTTGGAGACTGTGACCCATGCACGCCATTGGAAGTGTTGAACAATTTGTTCGCTCTTGTAAACTTTCGCCACGAGCGTTGTCTTGCCCACCCCACCCATTCCACAAACAGATATTTCCATGTGTTTTGCCCTATCATCTTTCAGCCAGTTGATCAATTGTTCTCTGTTTCTCTTCAGCCCAACAATATCATCATCTTCTTTATGGAATGGAGAAATATCTATTGATCTTTCTATCACATCTTTGGAGCTTGACCCTTCCTCAAGTCCCTTGATGTCATATCGAATTCTTCTCTCCGATATTCCTTTTATTCTGATTTTGATATTTTGCAGTTGCATGGCAATACCTATTAGACAAATTAATGTGATTAAACAATAAGCTGAACTTGTTATATATAGATTCTCATCAGAAGTATAGTACTTAATATAAGGGACAGTCAATACCATGCCTAGCCTTGAAGTTCCTTGATACTTGTAGAGGTTTTGCGACAGATTTCCAGAAACCAAAACTCTTCTGCTCACCCACAGAATAAGTGAAATCATCAATTATATCTTCGATATAGTACGCTATTTCCCTCACTTGCGCCACCCAAACTGCGGTCCGTTCATCACCAGCCATTGTTATATCAGCATGTCTGATGAAGGCTTGTATCATCTCCATCTCACTCTTTATCTCTTCCATATCGCTACGCAATGCTAACAAGAGTGATGCTTCCTCTTTAGAGAACAACAAGAGTGATTTGCTAAATTCCGTCACCAATGCTGAACCAAGCTTGAGGATCACCAAACCCACAATCGCCTCTGCCATGTTTCTCTGTGGAAACTGATCTGCCATTGTAAGATTTTAAGTGGCTGGGTTACTTGACTATATGTCATTCCATATACTTGGAAAATCTTGCATTTTGATATAACCTTAAAATATGATAACTCTACGGATAAAAACATAGTGAGTATTGGGTGATTATGCTTTTACATGAAGTCTAAAAGTTACAAACGTGTTTTTGAACGTCGTCCAAAATATATTTTGAATGAGTAATTCGAAAGTTAGATTCAGCTCTGCTATGAATGTCATTGATTTTCCATATACTTGGAAAATCTTGCGTTTTGATATAACCTTAAAATATGATAACTCTACGGATAAAAACATTGTGAGTATTTAAAAACATGGATTGGGTTATTATGCTTTTACATAAAGCCTAAAAGTTATAAATGTGTTTTTGAACGTCGTCCAAAATATATTTTGAATGAGTAATTCGAAAGTGAGGTTCAGCTTTGCTTTGAATGTCATTGATTTCTAATCAATTTTTTAAAAAGCAAAAAAAAAAAGTATGACAATCAAGTCTTAAAATAAAAAAAAATGTTTTATTAGAGTTAAATGGTGTTCTCAAACACACCCTAAGTAATCTATTGAAAGTTTACAAAGTCCACATATTTCTTAATTTCAAATTCATCGCTGAATGAAAATGTTTGGTATTAAAATTTAAAAGATAAAAGTGGGGTGATTGATGCACCTAATTAGTTTTCTTTTACTATATATGAATAAGGTATATACTTTATATATACATGTAAATTTTTTTACAAGGTATGTATTTTCATCGTCTAACGGTACATATGCTTCATTGGATTCCTAAAGATGTATATGTGACCGACTGGGAGACTATGTGTTGTTGTGTGGTGGTCGGTGGATTATCAACAAAATTTTAATTAGTTATTAGTCATGACATGTATTGGATAATTTTGGATTGTTGATTAAATTATTTAATATATTTATATTTATTAGAGTATTATATTATTATTATTTTTTTAAAGTTTTTTTCTTAATTTGTGGATAAACATTTGGTTATGAAATAGTATATAAAATAAGGAAGAATTAAATAAATTTTCTTTGACATTGATTTATATGCTTATATCTGTTTAATTAAATTTTCATTTTGGGGAAAAGAGGATGTGAGATAAGGCGTTTTTGTTTATTGAATTTAGGGACAGGTGTTATAAGGGTAAAAGGGACATTTTCACAGTGAATGGTTAGATGGATACCCGTGGTTAAGTCAAATAGATTAACAATCACAAATAGAATGGCATACATGCAGAACTATCAAAATTTTTAGGGGTATATATGCAATTACCTTTTTAAGTGGGGTATAATGTCAAATAGATGTTTTTTAGGGGTATACATGGAAATTTTCCTAGGGGTACAAGGGACTTTTCATAGGGAATTTTTAGATAAATAATTCGTGGTTAGGTAAAAAAAAAATAACTGTGATAGACGGAAGGCATACATGCACAAATTTTGTAGGGGTATACACGCCTAATTACCTTTTTAAGCGGGGTATAACACAAAATAGATGATTTTTCAGAGGTATAAATGCAAAATTTTCTAAATAAAATGGTATAAATCATAATCAAATGGACTTTAAAGTCAATCCTTAATTTAAGGATAACAACACTATATTCTAAACAACAGAGATATTTCACCAAATGGTATTAAATTACAAATAAAATAAATTATATCAATCTGATACTGTTGTTAAAAGTTGAATCAGACAAAAATATAATAGTTTTAGAAAAACTATAATAAATCCAGCTCAAATATAAAAAGTAACTAAAATAAATTTATATGATTTCCCAAAATATGGCAATTAGTACTTCCCCTTCCAAAAAGGGGACATGTTTATTACAAGATTATTTGGACGCGGTCGCTGTTAAGCTGATACACACAGTTGTTGTTGCAGTATTATTTGGTATATCATTTTCTGAAGAAAAAAATTCATCTCATTCAAACATATATTTTATTTATTTGTAAAGGTATGTATTTTAATGAACAATTATATACCTTTAAAAAATAAAAAAGAATTACAAAAGTGGGTTGTCCATAACATTTCTATTTTATTTTTTTGAGTGGGGGCGGGTATATGTACAACTTGGACGGGTTGGATCGGATTAAAACTCAACTCGAACTGGATTTGAAATTAAAAGAAACCAACTCAAACCCGAGAAGCCCAACCTAAAGCCAACATGTCGGGTTTGGTTTAGTTTTGGGTTGAGTTCGGGTTTGATTTGAGTTGAGTTGAGCTTAGTTCAAGTTTAATTTCTAAAATATGTTATTTTAGACAATTAAAACTTTATAAAAGTCAGTGCTCCAAAAAAGAAAGAGATGCATTTAAAGAATATTTTATTTTAAAATATAGAGATGAAACCATAAAAGTGATGGATTATAGGTGAAAATAAATTGAACAATTCAAATTTTATCTTATAATAATTAAAAAAAATTAAAATAAGACTCAGAGTATTTGAATTAATCACTCTTGACTTCGATTCGAGTTTCTGAACCATCAACTCAAATCCAACCTGAATTAGATTCAAGTTGTTGGTGTTCGGATTCGAACTAAAATCGATCATTAAAACCCTAACTCCAACCCGCCCAAATGTCGGGTTGGGTGGGATTCATTCCATCTAAGTTGCACCCTACTTATTAGTACAACTATCATTTAGGTTATCACTGACCAACAAACAAACACTGGGAATCGAATCCACAAACCAGCTCATAAGAGTTTTTTTTTCCCACTTTTTCAGCTTTTATTGATATGTTCATTTAAAGTTATGTGAGAGTTTGCAATTAAATGATCATTCGATTAATCACAGGTGAAAATGTTTTTATTAGTATTTTTTTTTTTTTTGTCAAATCTTCCCTTATCCAAACATAGGTCGAGAAGGTACTTGTGAGATTGATTCAATATTGACTTGATTAGTCGTAGACATTGACCGAAAGAAGCATAAGTACCAGAAATTTGAATGATCTTGTTGATAATTGTCTTCGCTACTACACTCTAATCAACCAACATGATTACATAAAATATAATTCATCCAAGAGACGTAAAGTCAATTATTTTAATGAAATGCGAACAACCAGGAGCCTTAAATTATGGGCTTCAAATATATAAAAATAGATGAAGTGAACATCACCTGAAGTTATTTTCGCCCCAATCTTAAAACATTGCACCCTTATAAATTTAACACAATTATATAAAACCTAATAGAATCAATTTCATCCCAGACATGAAAAATCATTTATTTTAAAAGAAATAAAACTAATCGGAGCCTTAAAATTGTGCACTTCAAACATAGAAAATGAATGAAATATAACATGAGTACCTGAAATATATCTGACTAATCTTTTTCACAATTGCCCTTACCGCTTCCTGAAAAAATTTGACTCTGATCAATCAACATGATTATATAAGATCTAATAAAATCAAAGTCATCAAAGGTACAAAAACTTATTTATTTCTATAGGAATTCGGGAAATGAGAGCCTTATAATTGTGTGTTTCAACTTTCAAACGTATAGAAATGAATAAAGTAGAACCTAAGTAATTATTTTTTTTTTTTTTGAAAAACATAGATATTGCTATAATAATTTTATTTTTGATTTCGAAGTACAATTCTAAATGGGGTGAAATGAAAGAGAAAATAGGAAAAGATCGAAAATAAGAAAAACAATATTTGACGGCGGTGTCTTGGTTAGAAGAGGCATCTAACCAGGACAACAAAAACCTAATTGAATTGTAAGTACTTGAAATGTAATTGATCTTATTCACAATTGTTTTTGTCCCTGCATATTTTGCACTTTGATCAATAAACAGAACTTAATTTTTAAACATAACTTTGTTTATTTTCCTCTCTCTCTCTCTCTCTCTCTCTCTCTCTCTCTCTCTCTCTATATATATATATATGATAATGTGTGGTCGGTGCGAATAGCATATGGACCGTCCGTGGGCACAAATATCGCGATCGAACGTTCCACGTTCGGTGAAAATAGGACCGTCCGATGATGAGATTTGCGCCCACAGACTGTCCATACGAGATCCTGCACGGTGTTCCCTCTTCCGCACCTAATCACTACTCTCTCTCTCTCTCTCTATATATATATATATAGACACACACACACATATTGAAATGATAATATGCGGCCCGTGCAGATCGTGTATGGACCATTTGATTGCGTTAATCTCAAGATCAGACTATCCTTATTTTGAAAAACTCTTACTGGTAAGAATTTAATGAACTCTTATAGGTAAAGCTTCAGTGAAAATAGGATTGTCCCATCATGAGATTTGCGTGGTCAGACGGCCCATACAGGATGTTGCACGATGCTCCCCTTTCTGCACAGTGCACCCCAATCCACAGCTAATCACTACTCTACACACACACACAGGGGTCTTTTTAGGTGGGCGTCCACAAAATTCAGTCTTTGCGTACACTTGGTCTTCTTAGGGGTTTTCTTATGCGGGAGATCCTTTGTCACCATATTTCTTTTTTGGGATTTTTATTTTTATGCTCATGTAAACTATGTTATTTAATGATCAATCCATCCATTCTTCATATTTCTTTTTTAAGTTACCAACTTCAAATGCATATTTTATTATTAGAAGAATAATTATATAAGCAAATTTGATGATTTTTTCATTATTCAATTTTGATTTAAATGATATTTTCTTATTTGAAAATTGTGAAATATCAAATTACATTTTTTGAGTGTGTTTAGAATGTTAAATTAAAAATTTAGATGATATTAAAAAATTTCTATGCAATCAAGGAATCATTGAAAAATTTATTTTGTATGGCTCTAAACTCATTAAGATGTTTGGCAGAGGGATAAATAACAAAATAGCTATTAAAGTTAGGGACTTAAAAAGAAATATGAAAATGAAGAATCAATCACTAAATTACTTTTAGTTTACATGGACTTGAAAATAAAAATCCACTGTTTTTTTGGGTGACAGGTATTATCCTCTATGTTGAGACACCAAAACCTACATGGAAATCTTATTGGATACCAGCCATGCACTTGTTTAAATGGTCAAACTCAACCATCAGCAGTAACTGACATTTTATATGCTGATGATCTATTGGTGGTCACTTCAGCCACACTGGTGCAATGTCATATGATTAGAGACACTCTCCAATTGGTCTAACAGTTCACTGCATTTCTCTCCATCACGAAAAACAAACAGTTCACTGAATTTCTCTCCATCCATTCAATAGAGGTTCCAGAGGTGGATGTGCAGAGCAATGAGCATACAAGCAGACAAGCAGCCCAAGACAGATGGCGATACCTCGGGGTACAGGTTTTTGGTAAATATCTGAATAGAAATACACAGAGAGAGCTATAACAGAAGATGTCCAACAAATTCCAACACTGGAAAGCCTCATCTTTGACACTAGCAAGTAGCAAGGAGGGTGGTACTAATCAAGTCTGTTTTGCAGCCCTACGTGCATGCAGCGGTTTTGTGATGCAGACATCATAGCCACACATTATATGAACGGACGAGATTAGATGGACCAGAAAAGAAGAAGACGTCTTGATCGATTGGGAGCACCGTGACTTCAAATAGCTATAACTTTCAAAACATAGATCAGAATCGCTATTATAACGTGGAGAGACACGAGGCTCTCGAATAGTGCAATCAAGGTCACACTAACCCAAGACTCACAACCGAAAATAGAAGAAGAATGAACAACTCAAAGATGAGGGAAAATTGACAACTTGATATTCACTACAAGAGACAAGCTTACATTCAAAATTGGACTACTAGAGACAAGCTTGCACAAGTGTATATTTTAGGTGGAGTTGAGATTTTGTAGAGTGAGTTAGATTGAGTTGAGTTGAAATGTTGGAGAGGGTCTCCTTTTATAGGCAAAGTAGTATGGGAAATGGATTGTGGGTAGTTGGATTCATAACACTTAGTGTAGAGTACCAAAACATGGGTAAATGGAGGTTTATGGGAAAATGGTAGTCAAAGTGGTTTACCAAGGCATAGGTAATAGGGGTGTATGGTTTTCCATACATGGGTAAATGGTGGGTGATATGGCAAGTCAAAAACTTGGGAAGTGATGAATTTAATAGGGTGGTTGGTAGTGGAAAATGTAGGAGATAGGTGATGGTGAATACTTGTGCAAGTAAGTTATTGGTGCTCTACAAAATACAAAGTTACCTCACTCCATCCCTCAATATAAAAAAGCTAATATAAATAGATAGATAAATAACAAAGTTCACTCTAAAATTTTACAATATGTCCATGCATTCGTATCGACGAGCCCTATAGGAGTAGTGATTATATCACTACGTCAGATTTTAGAGTGATCTGAGATTGTATTGGGGGTCAAATCGATGGATGAAAGTTGTTTTTACTATTTTTGATCGACGAGCCATATAAGAGTAGTGATTATGCCACTACGCCAGATTTCAGAGCGATCTGAGATCGTATTGGGAGTCAAATCGATGGATGAAAGTTATTTTTACTATTTTTGACAGTTTTGAGTTTGTTAGGAGTTTGTTTCATTATTTTAGGATCTATATTTAGATTTGAATTTCAAATCTTCATTTGAATTCGAATTTGTATTTGTTATTTTACAGATTTAGATAATCTGTTAGGATTATAGTTTACAGATTTAGATAATCTAAAGAAATCCTAATTTGTTAAGGATTCTCTACTCTATAAATAGACCCTATAACCAATTTAGACCCGTTTTGTTATTCGTGGTGAATATCAATTACGTAGAAGTCCATCATCTGCTATTTCTTCAAGAAATCAATAGGTTGTTGAAGCCCAATGCCTTGACTTTCTTTCTGAAGAATCAACAGTGTCGTTGGAGCCTGCAGATTTTGCATATTTAATCGAATCCTCATAAGAGCGTTTTTATACGCTGCATCACTTTGTCTACAGAGGCATCCCAGCTCGTGGACAGAGGAATTCGCTCTTTCCTGTGGAAAGGTGGATATACTGACAGAAAGATACATTCTATATGTTGGGAGACAGTGACATCCTCAAAAAATGCAGGAGGTCTGGGTACACGCAGAACTGAAACAATGCGGAAGGCAATTCTTGGGGTGCTGGCATTCGGGTTTCTTCTCAACCCATCACTACTTAAGTCGATACTCTCGCTGAAACATGACTGGACAGGGAATCCATGGGAAATGGAAATTGGTGTGCTGAGGGACCCCTGGTTCTCGTCGGTGCCTTTTTCACGCATTCTCACCTATATAAATATGGATGTGGCTGTTCTGGACTATAGGCTTTCAGACGTTGTAGAGGTGGGACAATGGAAAAGTGAAGTTATTAATAGTTTGTTACTAGAATTTTGGGCATAGAAGATCACACAAAAACCTCTACCAACATGCACAGATGATGGAGAAGTAAAGTGGTGTTGGGAGAGATTGATATCGGTCAACCCAAAAGCAGCCAGATATAGTCCATCACAGGATGCTGAAACATGGAAATGGGTGTGGACTCTTCCTCTCATTCCCAAAATTAAAAATGTTTATGTGGAGGTTAATATGGAAATGCTTACATACAAAAATATTTTTTTGACTCCCATGGGGTTCATATGGACTTGATGTGTCCTTTATGTCAAGGCCTGAGACAAAAATATTCAAGGAGTGCTCTTATACCAAGCCCAATGTGTCCTCCACAGGAGGTTTGGATGCCCCAACCATGAACACAAATTTTCAATAAGCAGATGTGGTCGAGGAAACAACAGAGATGTCATACCTTGGCAGATTTTGGGGGCGGGCTGATATAGTAGGATGTGGTCAACCCTTGGGAATCAGTCATGCACAGAAACTGGGACTACAAAAGTTACACATATGTAGCAATGCGAAGATACTGGACCTTTACAACTTCATGAAAGTCTCTGTCACATTAGAAGGATCAGCTCAAATATGGATCATATCTTTTTCCACAAACATTTAAATTATAATAACCCCCACAATTAAATGATTTTATTATAATTGTATGCCATTAACCAACTCACCAGCATATATAATCATGGACATCATGAGGTAATAAAAAGTTTGGTCTATAATTACGTACCTCTAATAGACCATTTGTCACTGATGTCACTCGTAAAATATGGAATCATACCCATCGCCAGCATGGGCGGAGCTATATAGGGGCGAGTGGGGGCAGCTGCCCCCACTCACTTTAAATTCATGAATGGTTTAATTCATATTGGGTGGTGGTTAATTGGTTGGTATAGTTGGTTGAGATAATTAATGTTTGACTTAATTAATGATGAGTGGTTAGTTGGTTGAGATAATGACTTTCTTTAATTCAATTTACACACCTACAATATGCATGCATGTATATGTGAAACAATTTTCAGCACATACTGTTTTTCATTTTGACATGGTAAATAATTGTTCACACATTGTCACATAGGCATCCGTTAAAACTTCAATGAGATAGTGATTTGGAAAAGCAAAATAAAATGATAATTAATGTGTATTTTATTTTAGCTTTTTTCCATAATTTAGAAGGGTGCCCAATCATTTGTTTAATTTGATAATTACTATTTTAATAAAAAAATATTTTTATTATTTATTTAATTTATACATATAATGGTAGTTTTATAAGGGGATAAAATTTTGATAACAAACTATTCTTATTTCGGGGATAAAAAGTCTATTAATTATGTCATTTTTCACAATATTAAAATTATGATTAAAAAGATTTATTAAAAAGACATTAATTTTCACATCTATAACGTTTAGATGGAACAAATATCTTTATTTTTATTTTAAAATTGGATAATTATGATCACTTTATCTTGATTTTTTTTAATAACAAGCATGATAAAATTGTCTAACCATTTATTCCCTCACTTAGACCCTTATCTCATAAGTTATTCCTTTACCAAACACAAACCAACCTATAGAATTTCATGAATTTCTCATTTAAATTAGTTTTCATCCTAATTGATTTAAATGTTAGTTATATTGACTTCAAATTTATCCTATGTAATAAAAATATTTGATTTTAGATTATGTTTCTCCTTGATCCCTCCCCCCCTCCCCTCTCTCTCTTTCTCTCTCTAGCTCCCTCTTTCTGTACATAGTAAACAAGAAAAAAAATCACTCTCTTTCTCATCTATTATGTAGAATACAAAATTAATATTATGATGCTTATAGATTATTATTTTAATACTTGTGAAAAGTGTAATTAACTATTTATATTGTTTACTTATTTGTATGCCCATTGTAATATTAGATTTTGATCATCTTTTGTGTTTAATTATAATTACATAAATTAATCTTAATTATGAAAAAGTGGAAATTGATTGTCAATTAAGAAAAAATAAAAAGTTGTAGTTAAATATCGCCCCCACTGATGTAAATTTCTGGCTCCCCCCCCCCCCCCCCCCACTGATGTAAATTTCTGGCTCCGCCACTACGGGCCATCGAATAATCTTGTTGAGAATATTCAGATCACATGAATTGCACTATGATCCAGATAAACACATCACATTCATATTTGTTGTATAAGAATCTCCCGAATCATTCACAGATATAATGAGACTTCATCAACAAAGTGTGAGATCTGATACATAGAGACCATTGAGAAGACCCTTCATAAATTGAAATTTTAATATGGCTAAGTCAGGTATCACTGATAATATGATGAGAATTTTGAACAAATAATAATAGTGACAGAGGAAAAAATTCTAATAGTCTCAACGATCAAATATTTTAAAATATCATTAATCTAATCTCATGTCAGAATATAATTGGAATATGTACAAGTAGCTTTGAAATAAATATGTAATCATGCATTCTTTGAAATTAATATATATCTCAATAGGATAGTTGAATTGTTAATAATATAACTATCATAATTGGCTGCTAATTAAGAGAAACCCATCAGCTCATGTTCTCTGTCTTCAACCAGCATTATGCTCACACAATCATTATCAACAATTAGTCTCATGTATGTCTACGTATATGCATGCATGCAAAACATTAATTGTAATTTATATCTTGAGGTGGGAAAGATACGCTGCAATCAAAGTGTCAATCACACAAATTAACTTAAAAATCTTTTCTAATACATGATCACATAACAATGGGATGACACATTGCTTAACAGAGCAGGGCAAAGAAAAATAAATTCTCTAAAAAATAATTCTATAAATAATAATTGATTTTTCGATTGATATAATAGTAATTGAGTTTGTGTTTGGGAAAATACTCAAAATAAACACCTAAATACTTGAAATACGTAGCTCCCATGAGGTTGTTCTTTTTGGTTATGTTCTGGATTTTTCCTAGGGGGCGGTTAAAAAAACCCCTCAAGATACTCACCCCACCCTCTTTTCTGTCCTACCCCCATCAGATTTTTACTTTTTCCTAACCCACCCCAAACATGTATATTATTATATTCCTTACAACCCCACCCTAAATATTTTTGAAAGTCTCTCTCTCTCTCTCTCTCCTCTTTATCTCCTCTTCACCTTCTCCAGAGTCCCGACCCCCCTATCTGCCACCCTCCACGCGGATGCTCCGTTCCCTCGGTGCCGACCAACTCGCCGATCAACTCCCCCATCGTCACATTGTTCCTCGTCATCCCCCTATGTGGTGGGTGAAGCATCGTCGCGTATTCAGCGTGCTTGACGAGCCGCCACGACTCTGCTGTGGCGCGGGTGGTCATGAAGGCCAACGGAGCGAACCCAATTCGGAGGAGCGAGGACGCTGAGGAGGCCCTCGGAGGCGCCCGGCGAATGCATCCTCCGCCGGCTCCCCCTTCTTCTCGAATCCCAAGGTGTGGACGGGGATCTCGATGTGCGCGAACCTAGTCAAGGACGGCGTGGATGGACGGCTCCCATTATTCATCTAATTCGACGAACAAAAACCGCCCTCCTCTTGGCCGTCGTAGATGAAGATGATGGAGGGGTGGGGTGCTCTACTTGTAGAACCACAATATGCATTTTTTTAATGGGGTTGGCTGCATAACTAGAGGGTTGAAATAACCGCGCTCTTTTTCCTATGGGCTCTCATTCCTTAAAATTACAAAAGTCACCCGCCTACCGTTCTAATAAAAAAAATTATATAAAAAAGTTTCCTTAAGAATCTTGTAACATATAATGAAATTAATACCCTCATAGTATATGTTATATTTAAACCCTTTCTCACTCCCCCATTTAAGTCAAGGACATTTTTTAAAAAGAAAAAAATAGTTTTTTATAGTTAAAAATTTTACATTTTTTAATTTTTAAAAGTTTTTTTTAGATGATTTCTAAATTTTAGAAGATTTATTTGGGCACATACTATTAAGGATTATATAAACAATCTTTGTATAAAACATTTGAAAATTTATGCTAATTTTTTATAATGACCAAAAAACATGAAAAAAAATAAAATATAAGCATATTAATTAAGTCTTATAAAATTTGAGAATTGATGCTAATTTTTTACAATGTTGACAATTAAGTTTTACATTATTAATGTTTTTCAATTAATTGGGGTGTACCATTTAAACAGGGTGGGAGAAATTCTAAGAAAGGGCAATTAAGTTTTTGTTGTAAATTATGAGATTGTTTAATGCAACTTTTTTAGGTAGAATTCTTTAATTTAGAAAAGTTTTTGGTTATTTTCCCTTTATGTTAAAATATGATATTTCATTTATTCATAAATGAAGAGGAGAAATATTGAAATACGAAATCCAACACCCATATGTAAAGGGAGTTATATATCTTTTCTCATCTCCTCAATTTCAATGACCACATATTTTAAATCTCAGTTGGGGCCCGTTTGGAAACGAGTTTAGACAGTTTTTGGGTTTGTTGGAAGTTGTTTTTTCCAAACCTGTTTCTAAACAAAAAACCTGGGATCAAAAGCTTCAGATAGAGTTCTGTGAAAAAGTGTTCAAAACTTGAGTTTTTCAGAAGCTATGGAAAGATAGCTTCCTGCAAAATCATTTTTAAATCCAGTTTTTACCTAAAATCAGTTTTGCAATCGTGCAATCAATGTAGCTTTATGTACAAACACGACATGGGACAATGTAAACCATTATTAATTTTCATGTTTATTTTTGGACAAATGAATCTCTTGGGGTTTTTAAAGACTCAAACAATTTTATTTTATTATTTTATTTTTTTGATATTGGAGAGACTCCCGTGGTCGATTTTACGGTCAAATTAGGAAGGCTACCTCCGCATGTTACCATATTATAGATCTAGTATACAAGTATAAGAAAAAGAGAAAAAATAGATCAACAATAACACAATAATAAGAAATGATTTATATGATTTGGTAAGATTATCTATGTTCATAGATGATGATGATGATGAATTTTATTGAAGATCTTAAAGTGTCGTGTAGTTGGCAATTATTTTGTTGAAGAAAATGGGAAATAATATGATTGTTTTCACAAAATCCTGATTGTAAATTTTTTTCTGATGATCTAAGCGACAGAAAGTCATTTTTCAAAAACCGCCCGAATGAGTTTTCAAACAGCCCCTAGATAATAAATTGTTTGTAATGTATAAAAACAAATATAAAAAATTTGGATGGTATATACACAAAAAAAAAAAAAAAAAAAACCTTCTTATTTATTCATATCTCGCTTGTGTGACTACTTATTCATAAATCATCAGAAGTTCTTGTTTTTGTATTCCATTCAACAGTTAAAAATATCAATAAGCAGATCAAAGATTCAAAATGCGAGATGGTTCATACCTCAAAACTCCTCTGTTTGCCTCAAGATAGCTGTCTCTGCTTCTATCTCAAGTTTCTCTCTCAATTTGATTTGTTTATGTAGAATTGCAATGGGTGACTCTACTTACATATAGATAAATCATTAGAACTGTTACAAGTTGGACTGATCCCTTCATACAGATCAGATCCAGCCTTTCATTTATTTTTTTATTTTTTTTTGGTGGGGAAGGGGTCAGTCATTTATTGATTTTTATTAATAATACCAATGTCTTCAAATCGGTTGGTCAGAGATAGAATATGAAAAATATGTGCATGTGACAATTTTCTGTGTGTGGTGTTTCTATGTAAAGAGTTCTATTTAGGGTGCATTTGGTTGCGCGATTACAAAATTGATTCGGCAGGAAACTCACTCCCCCACCCTCAATTTTTAGAATTGCAGTTTTTTAATATTATTTATCTGAAATCTGTATGTAAGAAATTGCTACAGTAAAACTATTTGTTTACACGATTAGACAACTTTTGCATTTGCAGGAAGCTGCTTTTAAGACAGGCATATTTTTGTGTATGAATTCCACGCACCTTTGATGCTAGGATATCTATTTGAGTCCAACTCCATCGACGATATCTAGCTTCTCGTGCTAGTTGATCAGCTACCATGACATAACTATTATGAACCTTATACCAACCTGTGCATGAATCATGTTGAAGAGCCCGCATGTATTGGCAGTCCATCTATAGGGCTGCAACTTGGACGGGTTGAACCGGACCCAATCCGATGCGTGTTTAAGTTGGAGTTTTTAGTCATCGGGTTCATCTAGATTCAAATTCGAGATAATTCAAACCCAATTCGAATCCGGGTGTACATCACTTGCATCCATCATTACCTACACATACACATACACTACACCTCAGATATATGAGAAGTTTTGCAATATATGAGCACTGAATAATTAAATGCTGGATCAGCAACTAAAATACCCCGTATGATTCCTTTATGAGAAGAGGACTACTGTACTCCTGGTAATGTTTAAAATGTCAGTCCAGTCTAAATTATTCCAAATCCAAACCAGTGGTATATCACAAGGCAAACAAATGGAAAATAGTCTCAATTCGAGGCACAATCTGGATTTTTTCAATCTTGTTTTATAGCATATTCGTCCTTCACAGAAATTAGTAATCCACAAGCGTGTTTAGGATTTTTTTATATGAAATCAACATTTAAGTTGGTGAGATCCGAAAGCTATATAGTATACATTTTGTTCCGGGTTAGAGGTTTTAAAAAAATAATTTATGAGATCCATAGTTTAATGATGAACTTTTTTTAATTAACTCTTTGATGGACAAATGTGATCCATTCAAACATGTATTATATTGATGAGATTCTCATTATTAGTATATAATGATCCATGTGTATTGATGAGATTTTCTTCGTTGATAATGATATAAAAATATCAAGTCATTCTCATATCCTGAATCTAGGTTTGTAACTCAATCATCTTTGATGAAAACTACTGACGATGAGCACGTTTAGTTTTTTTTGAAAATGTTCATTTAAAATTATCAAAGTCTTGTCTTTTTTAAATTAAAAATGGAATTTTTTCACATGATACAAAACATTACATGTTGGCATAAAAAAAAAAGCATCTTTGAATTCAAAGTAGAATATTTTAATATGATATATAATATTACAAGTTGGCTGGATGAACATCAATTCTGTCTGTCACTTAAGTTGCCTTGAAAGATCCACATCGTGTTAATTGGATCTTTGTCTGCAAGCCAAATGACGAAGGGGGTTTGGGTATCAAACGACTTCAATATTAGAATAAAGGGGCTCAGGGAGTCCATTTCTGGGACCTTGCTAGTGAGAAGCCCTCGTTGTGGTCCACATGGGTCAAAATCAGATATCTCAGAAGAGCTAGTATATGGAACCATATCCCACCTTCTAGTAGCACCAACTCTTGGAAGCAAGTCATTGCAGCAAGACCTTGGATTGTGGAAAAAGATCGATATATAATCTTTGAAGGCAAGTCCATAAATGTCTGGTATGACCCATGGATCAATGGAAAGAGTCTCAAGGAATTATTGGGCAGAGAGTTACTAATATGGGATCCTCCTCACTCAACATCTTTGAGTGTTCTTATCCAAGATGAGAAATGGACCAAACCAACTAGATGGCACTCTGATCTGGATGGCTTTTGGGATGAAATTCAGCAACTTGATGTTGGAGGTTATGGACCAGATATACTAGTGTGGCCGTCTAGCAGAACCGGAGTTCTAACTTCCCGAGAGGCTTGGAAGGCACACTCCACTCCAGTGAATCCAATCTCTTGGGTAGACTGGCTATGGCACTCAACTCAGTCTCACAGACACAACTTTTGTGCTTGGCAATTTTTCCATAACAAACTCCCCACAAGGGATCAGTTATTCCGGAAAGGTTTAGTCAAAGACATGGGTTGTCCCCTATGTAAGTCTTCCTCTGAAAGCTCAGATCACTTAGCCATTCAGTGTTCTTATTCTCGTTACATCTTGCGTTCTCTTCTACGTGACCTGCTCATTCGGCAGTCACCTCCAAGGTCTGTCCAGCAGTTCCATCCTTGGATAAAAAATCTCAACCTTCACCCGATACAAGGCATAATCTTCAAAACTCTCCTCACCAGTATTTTGTGGGCGTGTTGGTAGGAACGCAATTCCAGAATTTTCATAGAGAAATTGATTTCCTAGAGTAGGGTACTCCAATTTATCAAAGCAGAAATCCGTTTACGCTTCAAAGAAACTACTTTTAAAGCAATTCTTTCTCCGGATCTACTACAAATTTCTGATAATTTTGGTATTACCATCACTGAACCAATCGAAGCTCATTGTTCTGTCCTCTGGGACCCTTCTCCTTTAGGCTGGATCAAATCTAACTATGATGGGTCCCTTTCAGAGGAGCGTGGAGGCTATGGAGCTATACTCAGGGACTCCGCATCTAACTACATTGTTGGAGTTACTGGTCGATCCCCTCTCCCATCAATCAATCTTCTAGAGCTGCGAGGACTAGAAGCGGGTCTAATACTGAGCATTCAGCGAGGTTACAAGAGTATATGGTTTGAGAGTGACTCCACAACGGCTATAGCTTGGGTGAAAGGCAAAGGTCAGTTGCCATGGTCTGCTACTAGACTAATGAGGAGGCTAACAAAAGGTTTTAAATGCTTAGAAAAATGGAAGATCACACACATTTATCGCAAAGGTAATAGCCCAGCGGACATCTTGGCATCAAGACAACAGCAAATGGGCGAGCATGTGATCCCTCCCCATCTTGTATGGTCTGAGTTGAAAGATTCAATACAATCAGATAAAATGGGAATCATATACCTTTTTGGTCTAAGCTGTCATTTTGATGTTGCTTTTTCATGCAGTTTCTTTTACAAGGTTGCATCTTCTAAGGGAGGGGAAAGAGCTAGGCAGGATGCATGGTGATCAAAGTCATCTTTCCCTCTGTTTGGCTTAATCTTTCACTCTTAGAACCTAAGTAACTCTTGCACATTTTGTACATTTGTTTATTCATAGCAATATATAGTTCTCAATTACCAATAAAAAAAAGATCCACATCATTTGAATTTGATAAATGTTAAGAATAACAATTCTTCCATTTCTTAAACGCAAATATAATGAGATAAATATTTTTATAAAAAAATAAAACACATGTAATGAGTTAATTGCATTTTTTTTATTTTCTAAATCCAGTATATACTAATATAAACGCTAGGATTGCAAGAATGATTGAATTATCATACCTATATTTTTTCAGAATCATTGAATTTTCTTTTTGGTGGGTAAAAAATAATTTTGTATTGCTATACAACAGTAATATAATTACATCCAAAAGGTATACAAATTTTTTTTTTGAAGAATGGTGCTCCAAGGATTTAATTCCTTGACCTCTTTCAATCAAGGATGTGAAAGATGCTTACCGATTTAACCAAAACTTTCAGTTCACCAAAAAGGCAAAACAAGAAAAAATGTTTATCAAACCACATTCTATTTGAAGACATGTTTGATATAGGTTTGGAATGCCTTTTTGAGTTTGCATGAAACTGAACTCTCTAAACCGGTCTGTTTAAAAAAAAAATAAAAAATTGTAGATTAATTAAAAGTTACAAACATCTTTTTGTAAAAGAAAATGATCAAAAGTTAGCTTTTTCATAATGGCTTCTTATAAACACAGTTTTTTAAGAAAAGTTAACGCCCAAACCCATTTTCAAGTAAAGCCTCAGTCTACATCTCCTGTGCCTACCGCCTACTGCCAGAACAGAGTGGTGGTTTTTAAGGGCTGAAGTTAACTAACTATTTATATATATCTTCTAGTTGATCTAGTGAACAACTATCCAGCTGCAACCCCATTAATTATATCCTGCATGTGCCAAAGTGTAAGGACTGAATTATGGAATTGGATGGTGCAGATGGATACTTTTGGAGCAATTATATGTGTCAAGTGAGGTTAAATTGGTGATGATTCACAATTGAACAGTCAATTTTTTTTTTTTTTTGGCAGGCACGGTTGAATAGTTAAAGTTGGTGGCGGTAAAACCTTGTTAAAAAATATTCCTCTCACGTGACCTCACATTTTAACATTGTAGTACATCAGACCAATCAAAAAATGAAAAAAATAAAATAAAATTGAAGAGTGAATGGTCCCCAGCTAGATTTTTAAAAAATTTGATATGGCTTTATCTGATAAATCTTATCCTTCCCCTTTCTTTATATGGCAAATGATCCCAAATAAATAAATGTGAAAGCTATAATATAATTATAAACCACGATGGAATCTATGGGAGCATTAATTTATACATTCTGTTAGTCTCGAATCTAGATAATTTTTTTCGTTATCAAGAATCACCCAAGGTTGTTCATTATTTATAATCTTAATTGAAATAATGAACCTCCCATCCACAACAATGAGAAGTTCATTATTTCACAATAGATGCACTTCATGGTCACCTAGGGGTCTGTTTGGTTGACAAGTGTGATTGTGATTCTAAATCTAGATGAATTGAGATTGTGAATCATGTCAACCTGTTTGGTAAGGAACATGATTCAGAAAATAGGATTGAGATTCTCAATCTCAATCATGTGTTTGGTAATGCATGGATTACAATATAAAAAATATACATTTCTAAAAATAAAATACCCTATATATATATATTAGATGTATTATATATATATATATATATATATATTATGTGTTAAGGGAGATGAAGAGCTTGGGTAAAAATGTCTTTTTTTCAATCTACCTGGATTGGGATTGGGGGAATACCACCTCTTGAGGGGATTCCCAATCCCCATAATCAAGAATTCTTAATCCTACTTTCTCAATTCCCATCCTCCTTTTAAAATTTATCCAAACAACTTATTGGTCTGAATTGGGACTCTCAATCCCAATCCAAACACCCAATACTCCTATCAAAACAAGCCCTAGGACTCTACTAAAAAGGGTCACCCAACATTTTTTTACATTCCATCATCTTTAAATCATCTTTAAAGTATTTAATTATCCAATGAAATACATATATTTAAAAAGACATAAAGAATGAAATACACAGTAGAAAGAAATCAATTGCATACATTTTAAGTTTTTTCTAAGAGCATCTCTAATAATATCTCTATTTTAAAATTCGTATACAATAAAAAAAAATTAAAATTATTTTAAAGAACCATTTGAAATATTACTAATTAACCTCATATCTTTATCTCCAGGCAGGTTTAGGAGACCATACACTGTGATGATGTGGTATACAATGTCCTATCATAGAGTATGAGATTGTAAATGAGACTATAAATTAAATCGAATGTATCAGCGCTCATAAGAAAATCATCATCAGATGAACCGCGTTAGGACCCTACTCTTGAGAACACCAAAAGCTGTTTTTTTTTTTTTCAATTATTTATTTTGTCACTTTTGAAATTCTAACACAGTTCATGCTTTGTAATCATCCATTTTATTTTTCTTATTATAATAAGTTGGCGGTTGTGGTTGATATTAATTATGCGAGATGCTTTGTAGTCATTCACATAATTCTTATTAAATTGAGAGAGGTGTTGATCTTAACTGCATGTACGTGCAGAGATGCTTTGTAGTCATTCATTATAATTCTCTTTAGATTAAGTGGGTGGTTGAGATGTCGTTATTCAATAAACAGATGCTTTGTAGTCATTCTTTATATTTCTTAATAAATTAAGTGTTTTTTTTTTTTTTTTGAATTGTGGGTTGGTTTACTCTTAAAACCCGATGATATAAAAAACCGGTAAAACTCAATCAATTACTAGTTGAACCAACGATTTTTGTGAACTGACTACGGGTTAATTATATCGAATGATTCTTTACCCAATCACTTGTTAAAATATAAAATATGAAATCTAATAAAAAAATTAGATTTTATATATTAAAATCATGTTATGATATTAAGTAAAATTTTTATGTAAATATTTTTTAAAATATTTCATATTCTTTATTTAGTACTGATAATTAATATATTTATTATTATTATGACTATGTAACGATTCAAATCCGGTTGACCCAACGATTAAATCAGTGACCCTTGACCCATTCATTTTTCTGATTTATTGAACGATTCGAAATTTAAAACATTGAAAACAAATCTCCCCCCCCCCCATTCTTATTATCCAGTATAATAACATTTCCAGAATCTTGTCTTAAAATGGTGGTGGAGGATGATCGACCTCAACCACCATTTTAAGAAAGGTTTCAGAGTTTACACACGGCGATGATGTATTGATTATTATAGAGATGAGTCTGTAGTGTGATACAGAAGATCGGAACTCACACCATACATCATCTCATAACTTAGACCTTGCATTCATCACCAACAAACCACGAACGAAGTGAATAAGTTGATGTTATTTGTAGAGAGAGACATTGGCACAACACATGTTTTTTTAGAAGTGATCTTATTATCCAGTATAATAACATTTCAAATTTGATTTCTTAATACATACTCAGATTGTGTATGTATCCAGTATAATTTAGAACTGATCTTATTATCCAATATAATAACATACTTCAGTGATGGAACAATTGTGAACCGGTAATACACTTAGTCCAACTTTATAATAATCATGTTTACAATTATTCCATCACTGAATTAGTATATGAAATTGAAATTGTCATATCCGTATATACTCCACTATTGCTACAAGATTAGCAGCGTCAATCTTTTTGCGACGGTTGCAAGGTTTCAATCAGTCACAAATAGTCTCCATAACCGTCGCAAATACTTTTTTGCGACGGCTTGGGTTTCGTTGTATCAAACGGCGTTGCAAAAGATTAGCAGCGGTTTTTAACCGTCGTAAATACCTTTTATAGCGGTTTTCCTACCGTCGCAAATAAACCGTTGCAAAAGCTTACTTTTAGCCAGAGCAATTTAAAAGCACCTTTTGCGACGGATAAGTTAACCATCGCTAAAAGATTTTGGGGAAATTGTTTATAGCCTTTTGCGATGGCCTCATCCGTCACAAATAACTTTTTCCATCTTCTTTATTATTCAAATTTTAAAATTTTTTGTTATACATAACCTAGGTTTAAAATACTTAAAAAAAAATGAAATAAATTTTATTCTATGAAAAACCAAATGATACAATATTCATTCCTGAAAAACAAAAAAAATGCAATATTCATTCTTGAAAAACAAAAATATGCCATTTACATATGTTGATTTTGATCTGGTACCCAAGATAATGAAAAAGTTCAGCTTTATAAACTTTATAGCTATGAGGACAAATATGCTCAAATGTAGTACACAGAGGGCTAGAAAAAAAAAATTGAAGTCTTCTTCTCCTCGCTTGTTCAATTCAAAACATGGGTGAATCTGCAATAGCATTTGACAATGAAGAACATTAATAATCACTTAAAGGGTGCATATATACATGTCATCTTGCTAAATTCACTTAAAGACTTAAGGAATGTTCAGATAAGCATCAAAGTACATACTAGAGAAAAACTTGCTTACCCATATCCAAGCATAAAACATTATGCCATTGAATGTTGACCTTTAATAAGATTGACAATGGAAGTTGCAAGGATTTATAATGAATTTCATATGAAAAAATAAAACTACTAGTGAATTATCATTATCAGGTGCCTCCCTAAACACAATAACATAAGACTAAGATCCAAATGTTCTTCACACAAATAAATCACATGCAAGGACATAAGATAAGTTTGACATCCAACTACCCTTCAGAGCACTACATAAGTCCAACAACTAGCATGCATAAAAGGAAAATAACATCTACTTAGATAATAACATAAACTAAACACCAACTACTAGACTTCGAACCACAGCTACTCGAAATCAAGACTCCAAACACCTCCAAGCACATCTAATTTAAATCCAGACCTAAAGCCTTTCACAGGATCTCAAAAGTGCTCACCTAAGTGTTCGTTTAACTTCAAACCACTCCAAAAATCTATCCAAAGAAGTACTCAACAATGCCACCTTGTATATACATGTAAAACTAAGAGACTACATAACTTAAAAACCTATTAAAGATTTAAAGGCAAACCAACCTGAACTGTGTGTTCAGGTAGACCATGGAATTCCTGCAATTCAGTGAAAACTACTATTAAATGAGCTCCAACCAGTCCCTCAAAATCTCTAGAAAATAAAATCCTATGGAAACTATAGAAAACTCATCAACCTAAGTGACTAATATTCAAATACACTCAACTTCTTTGATACAAATCATACAAATTTTGAAAATCAAAGTCTAAAAAATATTTGATCTGTGCTGTTCAAATCCAAGTTTGAAAAAAAGTTTTGGACTTTTGTGGTTCAGAATGACAAAAGTTTTGTGGTTTTCTAATTTATTGCACTTTTGTGGTTCAGAATGACAAAGTTACACGGTTTTTTCCCTGCTCAGAATTTTAAATCCTCTAGTGCAAGCCCCTCAAATTTAAAGCATATATGAAAATGGTTTTCAATTAATTGCTACAACACCAGTACACCACTGTTTATACTCTCAGTAATTTACATATTTAAAACCTCTAAAAAAGGATGGTAGCTCACCATCACTAGTCCAAGAGGTTCAGGGGATTTGTTTTAAAAATGATCACTTATTGTAAAGTCCTAACTATTACATATACTATATATTAAACAATTAGTTCGAAATGGCATATCTGTTCAACAAGTATTGCTTTTAAGGTTGACGAAACACGAATACACACAGATAGAAGAAGTTAAATTAAAGAGCTGCCCAAATTTCAGAATCCAATTGATATTAAGGCCACTTCAATAAGCACCTTTAGTGCTTTGATTTTGCAAATAAGCATTTGGGAACTCTTAGTGAAAAAATGAACACTTACTTTAACATTGCTTATATTCAAATAAGACATGTCTTCCTATATGTGCCCAAAATTTTCAAACCAACCCGTTCTGGAAATGTTAGTGCATAGGCCTCTATGTCACAGCTTCCATGGGGATGTAGCAGAGGACCATAGTGAGGCTGTGAAGGATAGTCAATGTTTTGGCAATGTGAAGATCTGCATAAGTTCTTCTGATGCATCTTTGGAATATCTAATTACTAATTGTTGCATCGCAGGAAGTTGGATTCGGGCGTGTTATGGTCTCCGTGGTTTCAACCAACAATCTTTGATCTGAAAGTTAAATATACCATGCAACAATGGTTAATAGTGAAAGCCAATTAACAGTAATACCAAACCATACTTCACATCATGTTAACCTTAGAAAAGTTTTGGGCTTACCTCTAGTATTCCACTCATGCGCTCAGCCAAATTTGATAGCCTAACACGCTCAGTAGTTCTTACAGGTTGAGCAGCCTCCTGTTATAAGCCTCATCATTTGGCGCAGAAGTGTTAAAATTTAAGCTGATTAAATCCTGAAAAGATTTTGCTGTAAATTTGAATAGGTGATTTCAGGTTGGACCTGTGAGAGTTATAGATTGCTCATCAACACCAAAATTGGAGGAAGCAAGGGGTTTAAGGAAAGGCTGAGTAGGGAGGGAATGAAGTGGATTTGGTATCACCTAAAAAGTCAATTAGTATAGATGTAATTGATGGTTTTAAGTTGACATACATATGAAAACACGTGACATATAAGAATATATGTATCAAGCTATTGAATGCTAGCTAGTTTCCAAATCAAATAAACCATAATAATACTGCCCACCAGAAATTATAAGCAGCAGGAATGCATGCTAGCTGAGGGTATATATCAGGGGATTTGCATGTGATTCAGAACAACTTTTTTTTTTAAGGGTAAATAAATTGTAATACTATAAATAAAATGCTTGTACAAAAAGTGGCATATACAAAAGTCACACCCATCAAGATGGATCAGAGAAAGTAGCGGGAGGAAAACACAGTCCAAGCTGTGCTGCATCCCCACTACATTCCAAGTTCCTCTTTGAGGGAGATACACATGTAAGGGGAAAACAAATTCCAAGTTTCTCATCTACATCTTTTGTCCTCCATGCCTGCAGCATCACTGTCCATGGCCTCTTTCAAGTTCAGGCCATATATCATCAACATGAAAACATCGCTCTCCATCACTTGTGTGCCATGCTGCTGTCAGATCTATTGGTCTATTAGCCTCTCGCCAGATAAGTGTAGCCTTCCAATCAGTCATGCGGTCTATCTAGCTTTTGATTGATATCTTTGAGTATTTTAATCACCCTCCATGGAGTTTTTCCTCTTCCCAACACCCAAGAGCCAAGAGATAGCAGTACGAGAGTCTTCCTCAATCCAAAGTTCTTTAGCTTTAGATTTAAAGCGAGATTAAGTCCGGCTTCAATGCCTTTAAGTTCAATAATGTTTGCTTCCACTTGATCACATAAATTTTCCTCTTCTGACTCCCTCTATCTATTGGCACTGTGTTAGGAAGACATTTTGATTCATTGGAACTTATTCAAAAAAATATAACACGATTATAAAAGGAAATAATATGCATGCATCAGTACAAAAATATTTTTCTCATAGCTACCTGAAAAGAAGAATTAGAACCCCCCTTATTGTTTAGAGAACATTGGCAGCATTTATTACAGAATAATGTCCTGCAAATATGTAGAAGAACTAAGCAAGTTAGGCAGACCTTTGAATCATATGAACTTAGCCATCCTTCGTCACTAAAATTGAACCATGCTAGAGATTAACCAGGAGTTAAGGGAGCATATATGACATCTGATGGGCTGGGTTACATTGGAAATGTTGACCACCTTGACATCCAGAATCTGCAGTCACCAGAAATTGGTAAGAACTTTAGGAGGCAAATTTTGTTCACGGACAGGACACTGAAAAATGAGCATGTATATATTACAGGATCTTTTAAGAATTTGAATCCCTGAATTATACACATACTTCAATCATTGATCCATACAAGACCATCTTTTTTATGAGTTTTTTTTTTTTTTTTGGCCACTGAATTAATTAAATATACACTTTCACAACGCCATTTTGCAATATGGTTGCAGATGATTACCGTCTAATCCAGAATCTGCAGTCACCAGAGGGAAGACAATCAGACCCATGAGAGAGGATGGCTAATTAATCTATAAAACCAAGCTACCATATCTTTGAAAACATTCGATGAATAAATTTAGATTACAGAATTACCAAGTGACCATAACAAAATAATAAAAATGGTTGTGTCCTATAAACTGAGTATAGAATACTTGTAACAAAAATTTATAGCAAGCACAACAAATTTAAAAATTTTAATATGTGACTACTAGAGCCTATTGAACTATCATAGATACTATGACATTAGTATATCTGAATTATCTATCAATGGCGATATAATATCAAATTTAAGATCATACTAACAAATTGATTTTGTGGAAATACATGACCAATGAATCGTATGCATAGAGACATAAAAGTGTAGCAATAATAAACATTATAGAGCCCATGTCGATGTTAATTTTCCCCTGCAAATCCTTGTAAAGAGAACAATCCAAGAACACAATTTTCCTTCATTTGTAATGCCTGCATGAATTTTAAAAATATAGAAAATAAAGATGCCAAGGAAACGATACATGATGACTAAATGACTGTTTGATGAACAAGCAGTATTCAATATGAGCAGAGAACTTCTAAAACAATGATTTTATCTTCATTCCACGCTGTTTCAATGGGAAAATTGTTTAAGTAGAAGGAGATACACAAATGCAAAGGTTGAAAGATATGCAAAATGTGAAAGGAAAACTTACAACTGCTGGTCCCCAAAAATATGGTCAGAGAACTTCAAAGGAAGCTCAATAGTTCATCATTCTACTCTGCTTCAAACAACAGACTTTCAAAGATAATAAGATACACAAACCAGATATAGAAAGGATAATGAAAAAGTTGATGAACAAAATTGACAGGGAGAAAAATTAGAAAAACTGAAAGCGCTTGCAACTAACAAATTGAGGATACCTTCTCAATGGGAATGACTGAGCAATTGAATTTTCAAACAAAAATTCCTGAAATTGAACAATCGCTTAAGTTGCTACATGCATCTACATTTTGCTTTTCTGACCTGCATTTTTACTGTATAAATTTGAATTGTCAAGAAACTTGGTGAATATAAGAGTGCAATAACACAAGCTTATGATATTTACATTGATATTTGCATGGCCAATAATTTACTGAGAAATACAAAAACCGCTAAAGCCAACCTGATTTTCATGAAAAATAGGTCTCCTGACTCCAACCTTAATTTGCAGATAAACATTCACTCTGGCCTTATAAAACTCAAAAATAATTTTTTTCATAGAGATTCCACTGAACATGTAAATATGTATGAACAAATACATGAATAATAGAATAGAAATGGATTCTAAGCAATCAGTCCAATGTGATATTACGAAAAGTACAAATCCGAACAGACAATCAATGATAACCCAGACCTTATTTTGTAGTTCAAACCATTAGGAGTTGTCAAATTGAACAAAGACATAGGACATTCAAAACACACACTTGAACTAACATGCAATAAAAAATAAGAGACATCAAACCATTCTTTTATTTTTTTTTGGTGAAGCAAAGCCACAGAATAACCAAATTTGCAGGCGATATAAGCTGCTCGCCTGCACATATAAATTCATGGGCGCTGATTAAGAAAAAAAGAAGAAACTTAAAATGAATCTCTCGAAGGAATGCTTCACTAAAGATATAACTATAGCACACTTTTTATTGTAGAGCAGAAGACATAAAAAAAAAAAAAAAAGTTGAAGAAATTAAAGAGAACAAGGCATACCCCTTTGTTGCCACTGTTTGGCATTCTCATGAAAAACTTTCAATGTTCCATCTTCCATCTATTTGGACGACATGCTCGACAATGGGGATGTGGCTGATCTTTTGGCGATCGACTCCTCGCATCCTCTCCAATAGCTCCTCTGCCATCTCTTGTAAGTAGAGCTCTTGGAGGGTGGTGAGACGTTCGATGCCTTGTGGCAGCGTCTTCAGCTCCTTGCAACTGACCAGATTAAACTCTTTGAGGCTCTGCATCGCCCCTTCCTCGATAGTTATCTGTTTGAGATGGCTCAGTTTGTCCAACCATAGTTCTTTGAGGGATGGGAAACCATCCGCTTGGAAGCACAACTCTTCGCCGTCATATGCATTCCAGAGCGTAATCTCCACCAGGTTGGGCAATGATTTGAGGGAAAGGAGTGGGTCTTCGTTCAGTCCAGATGATTTTAAGTACAGTATTTTGACATTTGTGAGGGATTTGAACCATCGAGGCAGAATCCCCTGCAAACTCCCCGTCAAATAGAGTCTTTGAAGAAGGGGCGGTGGTGGATCTAGTGTTTCCAATACTAGTGGTGCTTTACCTGTATCCGTTGCTTGAATTTGTAAGTGGTGAAGGAATTTCATCTTTTTAATAGAAGCACACAACTTTGTTCCTTCAGACTCCCTCACATCCACAATTGCAAATGATCTGAGCTGTGTAAGGTCCCCGACCTGTCGCACAACCTCATTGCTTGATGAAATGCCTTGTAGAGTCTGCAATTCCTTTGAAACCCATACATGTTTCGGTTTTGTTTTCACAATCCAGAGACCATCTTGAAACTATTTTGAAGAAACACGTGTCGTAGATTCGGTAGCTTGGTAACCCCATTTGGTATCTTCTCCACATTACTGTAGGCAAGGTCCAACGTTTGTAAGTTCTGAAGCCTCTTTAAACGTTTAGGAAGCATCTTCACTTTTGTGTTACTCAAACCCAGAAACCTCAAATTAAACAAATCACCCAATTCATCAGGTATACTATCAATTAGTGCATCTTGTAAATCCAACACCCTCAACAATTTGAATCCCAGTGATGTTTTTATATTAAAAACATTGGTCGCAAACACCAATAAAGAACGAAGACGAGACATTTTACCCAATTCTTCTTGAATGGTATCGTTTACTTCGGCAACTGAAATACGGCGAACACCAGTAGTTGGTTGTTCTTCAAGTGTCATGCAAAATTTTTGCTTCTTTGATATTGATATTGCTACCTCTCTTACTATATCATGCATTTTACACACTTTCAGTCTTCCCCATACATTTCTTTTGTCATCGAAAAGCATATTTCTGAGAATGAGTTGATTAAGATATTGCTCTGCAATTTCCTCCATTGTCATCCCGTCTCTTTCTTCTATGAACCCTTCTGCTACCCATAACCTGATAATCCTCTTTCTCTTTATGGGATAATCTTCGGGAAAAGCACTACAATATAAGAAACAATTCTTCAGGTAGTGTGGCAGATCGTGAAAGCTAAGCATCAATATATTTGACATTTTTTCTAACTGTGGACTGTTAGTGAGCATCCAATTGAGGCTTTTCAAAGTATCATT
Source organism: Acorus gramineus (assembly GCA_030737835.1). Classification (NCBI taxonomy): domain Eukaryota; kingdom Viridiplantae; phylum Streptophyta; class Magnoliopsida; order Acorales; family Acoraceae; genus Acorus; species Acorus gramineus. The sequence continues at coordinate 7,448,919 of CM060850.1, forward strand.
CCACTCCATAGCTGAATGTTTTGTACGTAGGAGACCACCTAGTGTCACAATCGCAAGAGGCAATCCGTCACACTTGTTAATAATTTCTTTTGCCAGACACTCCAACTCCGTAGGACAAATACCACCTCGATCACCTCTGAATGCTATACTACAAAAGAGTTTCCTTGCCTCATCATCTTGTAGAGGTTTTAGATTGAAAACACGATCTGAAGAAGATGCCAGTGAAGTGGCTATTTCACTATTTCTAGTTGTAAACATGATTCTTCTTTTACTTGTATTAAACACATCCTTAATTTCAGACCACAAACTCACATCCCATACATCATCAAGGACAATAAGGTACCTTTGATCTACCAAACACCCATGAAGATTCTCAGCTAGCTCTTTTGTGTCCATCCCATCAATGCCTTGTGGTATCATCTCCTTCTTCTCATGAAAGAGCTCTTTTATTATACTTCTTAATATATAGTTCTTGTTATATGATTTTGAGACTGTGACCCATGCACGCCACTGGAAGTCTTGCACAATTTCTTCGCTCTTGTAAACTTGCGCGACGAGCGTTGTCTTGCCCACCCCACCCATTCCACAAACAGATATTTCCATGTGGTTTGCTCTATCATCTTTCAACCAGTTGATCAATTGTTCTTTGTTACTCTTCAGCCCAACAATATCATCATCTTCTTTATGCAATGGAGAAATATCTATAGATCTTCGTGTCACATCTTTGGAGCTTGACCCTTCCTCAAGTCCCTTGATGTCATATCGAGTTCTTCTCTCCGATATGCCTTTTATTCTGATTTTGATATTTTGCAGTTGCATGGCAATACCTGTTAGACAAAGTAATGTGATTAAATAATAAGCTAAACATGTTATGTATAGATTCTCGTCAGAAATGAAGTACTTAATATAAGGGACAGTCAATACCATGCCAAGCCTTGATGTTCCTAGATACTTGTAGAGCTTTTGCAACAGAATTCCAAAAACCAAAACTCTTCTGCTCACCCACAAAATAAGAGAATTCATCAATTATATCTTCAATGTAATATGATGCTTCCCTCACTTGTCCCACCCAAACTGCAGCCGGTCCTTCACCAGTGATCGTTCTATCGGCATGTCTGATGAAGGCTTGTATCATCTCCATCTCACTCATTATCTCTTCCATATCGCTTCGCACCGCTAGCAAGAGTGATGCTTTCTCCTTAGAAAGGGTCCAGAGCGATGCGTCAAATTCTGACGCCAATGCTGAACCAAGCTTGAGGATCACCGAACCCACAATTGCTTCTGCCATGTCTCTCTATATATGGAAATCGAACTGAGCAGAGTTGTAATGATTCATCAAAATTTACCGCATTGAAAGATTTAAATTGGTGGGTTACTGACTATATATAAACAAACCAAGTTCATGTTCAAAATAAATGAAAATGTGGATATATTATTTGTATGCATAAATTCAAAGCTTATATGATATGAAAACAAATATTCTAATAAATACTATATAAACATGAAAAATTACATGTAAAATCTCGGTCCTAGCATGGCCCGACCAACATTATAGCCCACCCCTGTTCTTAACATTTTCTAAAAAAATATTTTTCTTTTAATCAAAATCCTTTGATTCTAATCATTTGCATGACTGTAGACACACAAAAAAAAAAAAAAAAAAAAAAAAAAGAAAAGAAAAGAAAAGAAAAGGATTTAGTCAAAATTAATTAAAATAAAATAAAATCAAATAAATAAATAAATAAATAAAGAAAAGTCAACAAAAAAAATTTTCCTAACTACCCACACCCCTAAAACTACCCATTACCTAACTACCCACACCCCTAAAACTACCCATTACCTAACTACCCACACCCCCTAAAACTACCCATTACCTTGTATAACCACCCACCCCTCCCTTCCTCTATAAATAGGAGGGAGGGGGAAAAAGAAAAAAGGAAGAAAAAAAAAGAAGAAGGCAAGGAGGAAGAAAGGCAAGAACAAAAAAAAGCTTAAGGGAGAGAAGGAAGAAAAGCCAAAGCAAGAAGAAGAAGAAGAAGTGTGGGGAAAAATCCAAGGGAGAGATATACAAACTCTCCCTCGATTCCACCTTCTTCTTGAAGAATCCACCAAAAGAAGAAGAAGTCAAGAAAGCCAAAGAAGAAGAAAAAGAAAAGTGTGGAGAAAATCCAAGGGAGAGAAATACTAACTCTCCCTCGATTCCACCTTCTTCTTAAAGAAAAGTGTGGAGAAAATCCAAGGGAGAGAAATACTAACTCTCCCTCGATTCCACCTTCTTCTTAAAGAAAAGTGTGGAGAAAATCCAAGGGAGAGAAATACTAACTCTCCCTCGATTCCACCTTCTTCTTGAAGAATATCTTCACTTTGTTCACGAAGGAGAAAGTCCAGAGAAGGGAAGATCAAGAAAAAGCGGCTTCAAATCAAATCACAAGTTCAAAAAATCCAAGAAGGGTGAAGAACAAAGCACCGCTGGTCCTAAACAACAAGGCTCAAACTCAAAAGGCCCAAAGGATCACGCACCGCAAGTCTCTTCATCTTCCTTTTAAATTTTCACAAACTTGTAAAAATCTCTGAAGTTGTAATTCTCGAGACACTCTTCAAAGGAGACCGAGGATCAGAGGATTAAAAGATCGAGTTGTACCCACGTCACCCTTTTTATGTATTGATTTGCTCTCCGAGCATATCATCATCTTTAAAATTTGTAAAGGACATTTTTGTTCGCTACAGATTTTTGGCACGCCCGGTGGGACCATCATCTCCTCTCATCCCTCATTTCCGTCAAGCTCGAACTTCCTTCTTCTAAGGTGTTCGAAGTACAACCATGGCCGAAGCCAACACCAACGCCATTCCTGCAAGCGAAACGCCTCTTGTTGACCCTACTTCACTTCAACAAGGAGGTTTGGAAAATCTTTTCCAGGAGGCGCACGATGCAATACCAGTCACCACTCCTGGCATGCGCGTCTACACTAGGCGAGCTAGAGCTACGACATCAACCCTCGTTCCAGAAATGGAAGACGAAGGTACGATGAAGAATGCCAATAATGCAACAGCACAAGAGGTGCATGACGATTCAAATGATCTTGGTGCTCATGTTCGAGTATCGCGTACCGAAGATGAAGTGGAGACTGTAATTCGTCGTAATTACATCTCCGATGACGACGCCAACGCCAGATCCGATGGGCCCACGCCAGGGGCAAGGCGCACTCACAACCATCCCTCGATGTCCAAACTCGAGGAGCAAATTAAGCAGCTCAATCAATCCATGGCGCAGATGGCGCAGATGATGATGGAGAAGGACCGTCAAATTAGTATTCTTCTCCAAAAATCGGGCTCGAAGGATGATACCGGCGTCTCGAATCAGATACCTGTGTCACCAAATGCTGTCCCTGCATCAACTTTGCCCATTGAGCAATCGATGGTCATTCCTCCAACGACAGTTCTCGCGGCGTCTCAAGCTTCAGTTGCTCCGGCTATGACTGTACAACAATTACAGTCATTAGTGGCAGACATGGTCCGCACTCAAAATGGTGGATATGTCCAATCTTCAGCAGGATATTCAAAGCCGTACACTCAACGTATCCAGCAGCTCCGCTTTCCATCGGGATACCAACCACCAAAATTTCAGCATTTTGATGGGAAGGGCAATCCAAAACAACACATTGCCCATTTCATCGAAACCTGCAACAATGCTGGCACTTATGGCGACTTGATGGTGAAGCAATTCGTGCGCTCCCTAAAGGGGAATGCATTCGATTGGTACGTCGATCTTTTGCCCGCATCAATCGACAGTTGGGAGGCTTTAGAACGAGAATTTCTCACTCGCTTCTATAGCACTCGCCGTACTGTCAGCATGGTGGAGTTGGCTGCAGTTAAACAACGCAAGGAAGAATCGGTGATCGATTACATTGACCGGTGGAGGAATCTTGCTCTTAATTCGCGAGATCGATTGTCAGAAACTTCAGCAATCGAAATGTGCATCCAAGGCATGCATTGGGGCCTTCTCTATATTCTCAAGGGAATCAAACCTCATACCTTTGAAGAATTGGCTACTCGAGCGCACGATATGGAGATTAGCCTGGCCACTCACGGAGACTTCAAGCCGAAGGACTTTGCAAAAGATGACAAAGACAAAGCATCTGCGCCTAAGAAGAAGCATGTGAATGTCGTCAATATCGCGTCTTCCTCAAAACCATGGGGGACGAGTGGTGCAGCAGACAAAAGCAAACTTGATCCAGGCTCCTCTCATAAGAAAGCGCCACGAATGACCCTTGAAGAACTTAAAGCCAAGGTGTACCCTTTCCCAGACTCCGAAGTCTCCACCATGTTCGATCAGTTACTCAAAGAGAAGATGATTGAACTCCCCGAGTCAAAGAGGCCTGAACAAGCAGATCGTGTCAATGACCTGCTATACTGCAAATATCATAGGGTAGTCAGCCACCCCATTGAGCAATGCTTCGTGTTCAAAGAGAAGGTGATGGATCTTGCACGTCAGGGAAAAATTGAGCTTGACTTGGGAGATGTCGCATCAGCAAATATGACATCAGTCTCCTTCGGTTTCTTCTCATCTGTTCCAATCCCAAAGGAGCTTGATCCACCAAAGCCATTGCCAACCTGTGATTGCACACATGCTCGTATGCGATATGATCCACATCTGGAACGCGTTTCGCGGGATGAATATCAAGTTTCAGCATTCGGGAGGAATACACACCGTCTCAAGATTGACGAAAGAACTCTTAAAGAAGAAGAATATTTCAGAAGGCTTTGCCCCAAATGCTCCATCTCTCCCTGCTCGAGTTGCTTCAGGGGAGAGTTGTTTCCTCTTAACACTGATGTCACTCCTATGCCAGAACCAGAAGTACATCCTGCCCCTGATGGGTGGGGAGGCGAAGCATTGGAATCCCAAACTCCAAGGGAGGGAGACCTTATCGACAAAGAAGAATGGACTATGAAGATGCACAATGAGGAGTCATGTTTCCCAGAATCTCAAGTAAGGAGGATGGCTACAGGGCAAATATCCAAAGCAACCCAGACAGACCCTGCAGATCTTATTGAAAAGAATCTCCCGGGTCCACCTACTCTGGCAAATTCTATTGAAGCCGACGCCCTTGAAACACTCCCTCCTTCCAGTTCTTCTTCAACCTCTCCCACGGAGACTTGCTATATGGTGGAGGTCCATGATTCAGAAATAAGAGCGTTGAAATGCTCCCTACTACCTCTAGCTTGGCGGAGTCTTCCAAAGTTGACCATTCCGATGATGAAAAGGCCCTCGTCAGCCCACAAGCTACTGAAGATCATTCTGCTTCCTACCAGGAGGCTATTCTTCATCTACCTCTCATTGAAGCGTTGCATCTCTCAGAAGAAGCACGCCTCACCATGGCAGCAGTCTTGACCAACCCTGATGATTATAAGAGAGAATCTGAAGCCGATCAAGAAGAGGGGGCATCACCGTCTTGCAACTTCACCATATCTTTCTCTGATGAAGACCTGCAACTTGGAGTCCGCCTTCACAATAGGCCCCTCTATGTGTCAGGATACATCAGAGAGAAGCAAATAACTCGCATATTGCTAGATTGTGGTTCTGCTGTCAACATCATGCCTGTCCAGACCATGGAACAATTAGGCATTACAACCAGTGAGCTTTCTCAAAGCCAATTGGTTATTCAAGGGTTCAACCAAGCCGGACAATCTACTATTGGTATCATACGCCTAAAGCTCTCAATTGGCGAACTTGATACAATGATTCTCTTCCATGTCATTGATTGTAGAACTTCATATCGTCTTCTATTGGGGAGGCCATGGCTACATGAAAATGGGGTAGTCGTCTCTACTTGGCACCAATGCTTCAAATATTATAAAGACGGTGTGGAAAAATGTGTCGCTGCTGACAGCAAACCCTTCACCAAAACAGAAATACATCTTGCTGATGCTAAATTCTATCAAGCAACGGGTGTAGTCGCCGAAGCATTGCCGATGAAAACTCCACACGGCATCAAGAAAAATGTTGAAGAGCAAACTACATCTACTTCTAACAGAAAGATGCGAATCAAGCATGTACGGGGAATCAATCCACATCCTCCAACCAATGCTCAAGTTGGCCCTGTGTTACGCCTCATTTCCAAAGCGCATCGTACATCAGAACAACCACTATTCACATCAGCAGCTACGAAATTGCAGTCATTATTCACCGAAGCTGACATTGTCGCACTTCAGCAAAAGATGATTTTGCCCTTGCATGCCTTGACACCTACATCAGTGACAATTCCTCCATTGTCAGGCTTCGTACCAGAAGGTCATTGGAGCAAGAAGTCGTCAAAATTGCTACAAAAGGCGGGCTTCCACATTAGCGATATGGCATCTCTAGGGACGCTTCCCCCAAAAACAATCCCGTGCGGGATGACCAAGACTCAAGCTCGCCTCATTCATGCCGGAGAAAAGATGCCTATATCCAGACGTGGCCTGGGCTTTGTGCCAACTCCAATCGTCGTTAAGTCAGCCATCAGAGGAGACCTCTCCTCTAATCATATTCAAGTGGAAATGACGAACAATTCTTCCACGTCCGAGTCGCAATCACCTCAAGTTAATCCAACATCGGCGTCCATCAACAATACTCAGTCAAAATCCAGGCGTACAAGAAGACGAGGAAGACAAGCACAACATCAAGCTAGGCTTGGGGGGCATGATGAGGTCATTCAAGAGCTTCATTCTGTACAACAAAACCCCAAACAAAGGGTTACTTCAGTATCCCGAAGGCCTGAAAAGTTAAAGACGAAATCCAAGGTTGTCCATGCTCCATCGACTCGACAGTCAGTATTCAGTCGTTTGGGACCGATCGCTCCCATTTCGAAGACAACCATGGAGCCCACTCGCCCCACCCGACAACGTCGCCGACTTGGGGGCAATCACAAAGAGGGTCGACAACTTACGACATCCTCAAATAGCCCTATGTATCCGTTCTCCTCGAAGCTTACTACCATTCAAGTGTCTGCATCGAATGATCCTTCTTGTGTCAAGCCAAGGACAGTAGTCATCACTACTCGTCCACCTTCTGATGCCCCTATGGATGATTCTTCTACATCCATTGTTGTCTCCGTCAACCACAATTCCATTCATGACGAGCCAAACATTGAGAATACTTCTCATTCGGACGACGAATTGCTGGACGCACAGCCTGATCTTGATGAAAGAGAACGATCCACCGTAGATGACTTAAAAGAAGTCAATTTGGGCACCGAAGAAGATCCACGCCCAACCTTCCTTAGTGCACTTCTAGCTCTAGAAGAAGAAACTGCATATGTTAAACTTCTTCAGGAGTACAAAGACGTCTTTGCATGGTCTTATAAAGAGATGCCAGGATTGGATCCTAAAATTGCTGTACACCAACTTGCTGTTCGGCATGGCGCTAGCCCTATTAAACAAGGGCAAAGACGCTACCGACCCGAGTTAATCCCACAAATCGAGAATGAAGTCAACAAGCTAATTGAAGCCGGCTTCATCCGAGAGGTCAAATATCCTACTTGGATCTCGAGCATCGTACCAGTAGAAAAGAAGAATGGACAAATCAGGATATGCGTAGACTTCAGAGATCTAAACAATGCGTGTCCTAAAGATGATTTTCCATTGCCAATTACTGAACTTATGGTGGATGCGACAACTGGTCATGAAGCACTATCATTCATGGATGGATCTTCTGGCTATAATCAGATTCGAATGGCACCCAAAGATGAAGAACTCACAGCTTTTCGCACTCCAAAAGGCATCTATTGCTATAAAGTGATGCCATTTGGCTTGAAGAACGCAGGTGCTACTTACCAGCGCGCCATGCAAAAGATCTTCGATGATATTCTCCATCAAACAGTTGAATGTTACGTTGATGATCTCGTTGTGAAGTCTAAACAAAGGACCTCTCACCTTGATGATCTTCGACATATTTTCAATCGTCTACGAAGATATCAACTTCGAATGAACCCGCTCAAATGCGCATTTGGAGTCACTTCGGGGAAATTTCTTGGCTTCATTGTTAGACATCGTGGCATTGAGATAGATCAATCCAAAATTGATGCTGTTCTCAACATGCCTGAACCCAAATCATTACATGACCTCAGAAGTCTACAAGGTCGCTTGGCTTATATCAGAAGGTTTATTTCAAATTTGGCTGGAAGGTGTCACCCCTTTAGCCGACTCATGAAGAAGGATACCATCTTCAAGTGGGATGCTACTTGCCAAAACGCCCTCAATAGCATCAAACAATATTTATTAAAGCCACCAGTTCTATCTGCTCCAGTTCCTGGTGTACCCCTTATTCTATATATTAGTGCTCAAGAACACTCTATCGGGGCACTCCTTGCTCAAGAAAATCATATTGGCAAAGAAGTGGCGTGCTCAAGAACACTCTATTGGGGCACTCCTGTCCTCATCAATTTCTGATTCAACTAGAAGTTTTTCTATCTCTGGAGTCACCACTAAGGAATAAGAAAATGACTTCTCTTGTTCTCCTCCGATAATCTTTTCAGATTCAACGGAGAGAACAACTTCCTCCACTTCTTTATTTGCCTTGTCCTCATCAATTTCTGATTCAACTAGAGGTTGATCATGGGGGTCGGTCACTAAATTCTTCTGATTTTCTGGTGGACTTTCTTCGGTCTTCTCCATCGATCCATCAACCATATCTTGACTTAATGCAACATGTAGCGGGTTGATCATGGAAGAGCCTTTAGACATCACGTGCACCCTTGATCTCTCCAGTTGTGATTCCACTTTTACGGCCGCAGAGATTGCTTCTGTCAAGCTGTAAATCTCTTCTGAAGCAATACGATTTCGAACTGAAGACCTCAACCCATTAAGATAATGGGCCACTCGTCGCCATTTAGCTTCTGCGAGGTTATACCGACCAGAAAATTTTAAAAATTCAGCGGTATAGTCGAATACGGAACGATTACCTTGGCAACAATTATGGTACAACTGGAGCAAATATTGTTCATAATCTAGAGGAAGGAAGCGATCCATGAGAAATTGTCTCATCCTCCTCCATGTTCGAATAGGTGCTCTTCCTTGTCGTTGTCTGGTCCTTTGAAGGTGGTCCCACCAATTAGCGGCACTACTCGTGAGTCGAAGCGCCACCAATCTGACCATCTCCTTTTCATGCACCTCCATTATCTCAAAGAATTTATCAATCTCTAAGATCCAATCAAGGAACTTATCGATTGGCAAATCACCGTTGAAATAGGAGATGTCCACCTTTGAAAAATAATTGTAGTAGTACGTGTGCCGCTTTCTGGGCTGATAGTCGTACAATTCACCGCCTTCATCATCTGAGTCATCCTCATAATCGGGTAGATAATGAGAATGTCGTCGAACAACATTATAAGCAACAGGTTGGCCTCGGGCAAATCCCTCAGCGTGCATCCTGTCACTCTCAGGTCGTCTGTTGTCGATGTTGAGATTCACGCCAGCCTTCACCTCACAAAGAGCCTGCCGCTTTTGTTGACGAAACTCCTCCCGAAGTGGCCTTTGGTCCTCCCGCAATGGCCGAAACAGCTCCTGCACCCCACGATCACCGTCAATGGGATGGTTGTTTCCCACACGGCTATGTGTCATCGAAGCCAGGCGAATCCTCGCTCTGATACCACCTAACGCAGCGTGAAACTGATAAAAAGATCCAACCAGCGTTGAGATCTCATAAGCTCCTTGAATCCACAAGGAATCCTTGAATCCACAAGGAAGAAAGCCTCACAATAGAGGAAATTTGAAATATTATTGATAAAAAAAACTTGTTTTTCTACAAAATATGGTGGCACTCATTATACAGGCCACAAACATCAAATACATATTCATAATGTGAATTATGACTTTACTAAAAATAGTAAAGACACAATTACAATGACAATAATTAAAATTTAATAAAATAAAACATAAGATCCTAAAAATCCTAAATTCCTAAATAAAATCTCATAAAAATTTATTTTGATAACAAATTTGAAATCAAATATTCTGCAATGATTTCTTTCCAAATCTGTCCTACATCATAATAGATTATAGATAAAAATAAATTGAACAATTAAAATTTTATCTTATAATAAATTTGAAAATTAAAATAATATTTAGAATATTTAAATTTATCACTCTCGACTTCGCTTCGGATTTCTGAACCTTAAACTCAAATCCAACCTGAATTAGATTCAAGTTGTTGGGGTTCATATTCACATTAAAATCAATCAGTAAAACCCTAATTCTAACATGCTCAAATGTCAGATTGGGTAGGATTTATTCCGTCCAAGTTGCACCCCTAGTTATTAATACAACTAATGTTGGGTTATCACTGGCCAACAAACAAACACTAGGAATCCAATCCACAAACCAGCCCATAAGAGTTTTTTTTCCCACTTTTTCAGCTTTATTGATATGTTCATTAAAAATTATGTGAGAGTTCGCAATTAAATGATCATTCAAATATGGGATTTTTGCATATATACCCCTATTAAATTTTAATTTTGTCAAAATACCCCTGCAAAAATCCACAGTGCAAAAATACCCCTTCAAAACATTAAGTGAGTGCAATTGTACCTCTATACCACACGCCGTAGAGAACTCTAAATTAACTATGTTTAAAAAGTCTAACTCCACATGTATATTGACTTAAATAACCTTATTAATTCTGAAAAAAAAGGTTTTTACATAATACCCCTCTTAAAACCCGTATTTTTTGAATTACTCCTGTTGTTTCCACTATTACAAAATTCCCGTGAAATTTTAATAAATTGTGCAAATTTGCCTTCCATCAGTCATTGTTAGGAACGCAGACTGAACCATGGTTAGATTCTTAACCCTACATTGTAAAATGGCCAGTTTAGCTCTCATTTAAATCACACACCCTACTTTACCCTGTGTGAAGAAGAAAGAGATAAGGTTGAAGGAAGAAGGAAGAAATAAAAAATAAAATTCACTTCGGGTAGCCTGAGTGTAAAGGGGTCATTTCAACACATATAACGAAATGAAACAGAAAATATTAATCATACCAGATGAAATTTGACAACAGGCTTAAAGTTTTTGAGGGATATTTTTGCACTGCAAGTTTTAGTAGGAGTATTTTGATAAAACTAGAATTTAACAGGGTTATAAATATAATAATCCCTTCAATTAATCACAAGTGAAAATATTTTATTAGTATTTTTTTTAAAAAAAAAATTTCCCTTGTCCAAACATGGGTCCAGAAGCCACTGGTGAGATTGATTCCATTTTGACTTGATTAGTCATAGACATTTACCAAAAGAAGCAAAAGTACCTGATCTTGTTGATAATTTTCGCCCCTACACTCTAATCAACCAACATGATTACATAAAATCTAATTCATCCAAGAGACATAAAGTCAATTATATTAATGAAATGCGAACAATCAGGACCCTTAAATTATGGGCTTCAAATATATAAAAATAAATGAAGTGAACATCACCTGAAGTTATTTTCGCCCCTATCTTAAAACATTGCACCCTTATAAATTTAACACAATTACATCAAACCTAATAAAATCAAATTCATCCCAGACATGAAAAATCATTTATTTTAAAAGAAATAAAAATAATCGGAGCCTTTAAATTGTGCACTTCAAACATAGGGAAATGAATGAAATATAACATGAGTACCTTAAATATTTCTGACTAATCTTTTTCACAATTGTCCTCACGGCCACCTGAAAAAATTTGACTATGATCAATCGACATGATTACATAAGATCTAATAAAATCAAATTCATCAAAGGTACAAAAACTTATTTATTTCTATAGAAATTCAGGAAATGAGAGCCTTATAATTGTGTGTTTCAAACGTATAGAAATGAATAAAGTAGAACATAAATACTTTCTTTTTTCTTTTTTTGAAAAAGCATAGATATTGCTATGACAATTTTATTTCTGATATTGAAGTACAGTTCTAAATGTGGTGAAATGAAAGGAAGAATAGGAAAAGATCGAAAACAAGAAAAACAATATTTGCCGGCGGTGTCCTGGTTAGAAAAGGCATTTAACCAGGAAAACAAAAACCTAATTGAATTGTAAGTACTTGAAATATGATTGATCTTATTCACAATTGATTTTGTCCCTGCATATGTTACACTTTGATCAATAAACAAAACTTAATTTTTAAACAGAACTTCATTTATAATATGTGGTTCGTGCAAATCGCATATGGACTATCCATGAGCGCAAATATCGTGATTGAACGGTCCACGTTCGATGAAAACAGGACCGTTCGATGGTGAGAATTATGCCCACGGACGGCCCATACGTGATGCTGCATGGTGGTCCTTTGTTCGCATGGTATACCCCAATCTGCACCTAATCACTACTCTCTCTCTCTCTCTCTCTCTCTCTCTCTCTCTCTCTTCAATATATATTAATATATGATAATATGCGGCCCGCACAGATCATGTATGGACCATCTGATCGGGTAAATCTCACGATTAGACGGTCCTTGTTTCGAGAAACTCTTACCGGTAAGAGTTTATTGAACTCTTATAGGTAAAATATCGGTGACAGGCTACGAGGAACCAGATAGTGATACTACGGATGATTAGTTAGAAGAAAGAATATGTAGATGGTTAGCCCCGTATGTATATTCAATACATAGGTGTATAGAGAAGGTGAATATACTCCATTTTGACACTTCTTCTGTTGTAAATGATGTAAACAATGCTTTTGAAAGCTTATATGTGAATGAACCTCCAAAACGTATGCAATTACATGAGCGTTACAACACATTATTATGTATTTTTGGTCACCAATTTCCAACAATCCCCACTGACCAAAAACACATAATAACTCTAGATATAGGACAAAATAGAGATAATTGAGGAATGCAATAAATTGGGATGGAACACATTAATATGAACGTTTTATACCATGTAATAGGTGAAGATACCATGTGGGTTTGAATCCTCACTTTGTGTAAACCACATTCCTCAAAATAGACTAAGTCTTTGAACTGGATCCCTTTGGTCTAGTTTCACTGATTACACACACGGTATAGGATATGAGTCTTGTTCTGTGCGGCAGCACATTACAGCCATGTGCTCCTATCCTTTCTTGAATGTCTTAGGTATTTATCCCAAATCCCAAAGGACGCGGCCTCACGTCCTTACACTCATCTAAGTGAATTCTCCAGGATGTCTGCATTGTGCACACACTTTTTGAAAAAGGACTCAAACCCATTAAGAGCATAAGCTCAACCTTTTGCCCATACAGTTTGCACTTTTACCATAGGGATGGGGTTGATGATTTTTTCATCTACAGTACTCACAAATTTACCAATACAGCTTTGTTAACCCCTTGAAAACCATCTTCTTGTGATCTCCAATGACAATGGTAGGTAGTTAAATAATGGTTTTAATCCACATCCCCCTCGGCCTCAATATTAAGGATGAGTCATCTTGCAAGTTCTTTACTAAAGTTCTCTCCAACCTCACAAATTCGAGTTATATTCCCTTAAGTATAAGATGAGTCGATACATAGCTAATTTGTAGTTGTCTACACATTTTCACACTCTTGTCCCAATATTTAGTAGTCACTTTCTCATTTTTTTTAAATATTTAATAGTCTCTCTCTTATTTTTTTAAATTAATGAGGTATATGTCTCCTCCCACATTTTGAGGCTACTCAAAAAATAATCTTGGACATACATGCTTGCAAAATATTATCTAACAATCACATGCAATTTTTATTTTCTAAGTATGCAAATAATAAGACTTGATCATTATCACATGAGCATATAAACATTTAAATTATAATAACCCCCACAATTAAATGGTTTTATTATAATTGTATGCCATTAACCAACTCACCAGCATATATAATCACGGATATCATGAGGTAATAAAAAGTTTGGTTTATAATCATGTACCTCAAATAGACCATTTGTCACTGATGTCACTTGTAGAATATGGAATCATACCCATCGGATAATAATCTCGTTGAGAATATTCGGATCACATGAATTGAACTATGATCCAGATAAACACATCACATACATATTTGTTGTATAAGAATCTCCTGAATTATTCACAGATATAATGAGACTTCATAAGCAAAGTGTGAGATCTGATACGTAGAGACCATAAATTGAAGCTTTAATATGGCCAAGTCAGGTATCATTGATAATATAATGAGAATTATGAATAAATGATAATAGTGACCGACAGAAGAATTTCAATAGTCTCAACTACTAACATTATTAAAACACCATTTATTCAATCTCATGTTCAAAAATAATTGAAATATCAGTAGCCTTGAAATAAATATATAATCATGTTTTCCTTGAAATTAATATATATCTCAAAAGGATAGTCTAATTGTTAATAATATAACCATCATAATTGGCGGCTAAGAGAATCCCATCAACTCGTGTTCTTTGTCTTCAACCTGCATTATGCTCACACAATCATCATCAACAATTAGTGTCATGTATGTTCACGAATACGCATGCATGCACAACATTAATTAATTGTTATATATCATTAATTAATTGTTTGGCTAGATGAATAAGAGGGGAATAGAGGAGGTATAGAGGAGAATAAGGAAAAAAATGTGTTTAGGTAAAAAGAATAAGGGGGTATAGCTATGCAAAATTAGGAGAGAATAAACTGATATTGGTATTCCAAGTCCCACTATGGAATTGTGTTATTCCTTCACTGGTATAAGGGGACCACCTATCAAATCATATATCATCACATCAAATCACATGTCATCACCTTTTATACATCAATGGGGCCCACATGTTAAATCAACTTTTTACACATGATTCACATTTTATTCCTCATCAACTAAACACTCCAACATTTATTATTACGTTTTCTAATAAGAATAACTGAAAACACAACCAAACATAAAATCTCTTGTTCCATTGATAAAGTTAACAATTTCTGGAATAGGTATAAATTTCATAATAGCTTATGCATCTATCCAAACGAGCCCTAAAGGGATACTACCAATGTTTCCATTTCCATTTCCATATAAGCATGCCCATTTATCATGTGTGTGTTTATTTGCATGAGTGTTGTTACACTCTTTTTTTTTTTCAATCCAAAACACAATCCTATATATCATGTTAGAAATTTAGTGAAGTATATGCCTCATTAAAAGTTATATATACAACATTAACTAATTTCTTACACTTACTAAAAATGGGTTCATTCGATTCGAAATAGAGCGATATGCAAGAATATACCTCATTAGATGATATTTACTATTTAAAAAAAATAAAAACATGTAAAGTCTGAATTTTGATCAGTGAATGTGACTGAGTCTTAACACTTTCCTATTTGCATCTTTACAATCTGCCCAAGATATATGAATGAAATATGAATAAAAGATTTCACTCAATTTTAATGTTTCGGTATAAGAAGAATGAAAATGAACATCAAACTAACATTTAAGACCACTTTGGTCAAACTAACATTTAGGACCAGTTTGATAACTCTAGTCCGAAAGTAAAATTCTTCATTTTCAAAAATTCGGTTATGATAGATTTTATGAAAAAAGAATTTTCACTTGAAATTCCTATGAATGAACAAAGAAATAGAATACTCCAAACGCTATTTTTCTGACTGTTCCAGTAGAATGAAAAAGAGCACCAAACAAGCCTTTAATCAAACTTTGACTCCACTGATCACTAAAATCATGTCATAATATCACATGATGCTGCAATATATTTTATAAAATACAATGTATGACAGAACCTTTACCCCAAATGACAGACAGACAACACGACATGGAATACAAATAGTGATTCATTGCTGCAGATAGCCTCAACACCTCCCACAAACAAACTCAAACCAAATACAACCATCTCTCACTATTGAATTCAACATGACATAGGAAGATTGGAAAGAAAATGAGAGAAAAAAAAGTGATACAACAAGCATAGATAGTAGTAGTACACTTTGTTCAACATCAATCAAATACAGCTTACAACCTCAAAAAATAAGGAAAGCAAAAGGAAAACTTCCATTGGAAGTGCCTCTATTGCCAGCACATCCCATGGAGGGCATCCACAATCAATGCCCTCTTTTAAAAGCAAACCTCTTTGTCTTAACCTTTTTCTCATCTCACCAGTTTTCTCCACACGGTACGACCCCTGTTTATTTCGAGGGCGCTGCTCGACAGCCTCAAGAAATGCAGGAACTGAGCTGATTCGTTGTTTTGCGCCTGTCGGTTAGGTGCAGGTGAGCCATTTGTGTGTTTCAGTTGTGGGACCGCTTCTTCTTCGTCCGGGTTTTCAGGACTGGTGAGGGAGTCAACCACATCGTTGTGTTGGCATTCCCGTCTGTAGTCCAGCGTGATGGTCTGCAGCTCGTGGGTGTCAATGATTTCCTGGGGTACGCTCTGCAGTGGAAGTAGTAGAATTTGGTTAGCAACTGTTTCGGGGGATCAAAATATTATACATGAAAATTACAGTATGAAATAATTGGCTTCCATCTAGACACAGGTTCAAATAAATCCACATTTAGTTCTTCCACAACTGTCTGATGGGTAGATCACCATTTCAATGGCTCTTAAATGAAGAACTGAAGTAGCCTCAAGTGATTTTGTCTAAACATTCATCCAATTACTTAAACCCCCATTTGTTTTTTCTGTGTGTAAAATAGTCATACATGGTGGATAGAGGAGAATTATATGATTTTGTTTGTTGTTATTCTTTTTCCAGTTTGTTAAATTTTTGTCCTTTGTGTTTGGCATGTTAGATTGTATAATTTTGGATAGATAAGTGAGAATAAACTATACACGCCTCTCCAAGTATAATATCAAAGTTTATTTTGGTTAATTCAGACATAATTATTACATTTTTTTATAGGTTTCTTTTTTATCATTTTGGAGGAAATGATAGGTTCCCCCTTATGATATTAATTAAGGCAAATGCCCAAAGCATACAAAAACCACATCAGTGAAACCCTACAAAATACAAAAACACAAAAAAAAAATGGTAGAGATATCTACCGATTGATAACAGATTCTACTAAACCCTACTCCACAATTGTTATTTTACCCCCTGAATAGCTCACATCGCTAGCCCCCGCGCACGATATTCCCCAATCTTTATTTAGGTGAACAACCATCTCCCAAACATTCTCAATGTAAAGTTGTAAACTCTTGTACCCCTAAAAAGAAGATAATTACGCGCAAGCCACAAGGTCCACACAACGGCTGGAACAAAGGACTGTGAGACTTTGACCATCTTGCTCCTGCCACCTCTTGGCTTCAATTTTTTTTCTGAATTCCCACATTTCCTGTAGTGATGAGAAGTTCGTATCCAAACCTGTCACCTCCTCCATATCTATCTTACAATCGGGTAGAACACCATAATGTGTTTGGTGGTCTCTTCAACTCCATTCCACATCTGACGAATTGCACCCTCCTTTAAAGCCCACTCCGCTCTACGTCTGTCATGAGTCTTTCTTGGTACATCAGCCGGTTGAAAGCTTTCACCTTCAATGGAATCTTGGTTCGCCAAATATCATTAACCTTCGTGGTCATAACCTGACACGATCTCTCTACACTAGTCATAGTATCAACGGATGGTGAAGCCTTGGTGCGGTTGTGGCCTCCATATGATGAGATATATTATTTAAAAAAAACTTTCATAGAGAGAACCTGTCCCACTTTTATATATCTCCCACCCAATCGTCTTCTTCGACGCACAAATCCTCAAAGGACTGCTAAAGGTGAACAAGAAAAACAAACACTATGGAACAAACAATCAACCTTTATTTAAAGAGACCATCGGTGGGCTATCAGAGAGAGACGGAACTCTGGAGATGGGTTAAGATTGGGACAGGCTTCAGATGATCCATCATTTTGAGATTGGCTCTTTTACCCTGGGGAATGGGCTGGATCCAAGCCCATACAGTTCACTTGTGTGTCCATCATAGCACCATAGTCCACCACTATTTCCCTGGACCTTGGGCTCAAGGCGGGTTGCTGGATACTTGACTCACTCCCCAAGGATCTGCTCCAGCTCAATCTCGATGGGTTGTTCGATGACGTGGGCCTCGATATCCTGCTATCTACCAAAAGAAATGACATATCTTGATGCGTCCCTCAAACATAATTTTACACACCCCCCCCCCCCCCCCCCCCCCCCTTCCCCCCAGCCTTACCCACTTCGTCATCTTGACCGGTAGGAAGTCCTCGTCCACATCTAGGATTTCAACGAAGTCCAACAAGTACCCAAAAGGCTCCACTACACTTTCCGTTCGCTAAATCAGCAAGAGCCCTCTGCTATCCATTTCCATCTCAATCCACTTCATCCCGGCAGCGCCTGTGGAAAAGTAGAGGGACCAGAGCAGAATAACACCACCATCCACTCAGCTGGTCTTCTTTGAGAATCAGATCCCGAGCATCCCCAGTCAGGACCCTCACTATCACCTTCCCACATCACAACCTTCATGCATGCTTGGAGTCAACCCCCCTCCACCTGCCTTTTAAGTGGCTCACAAATCACAATCTCATCTGTAGACTTAGGGTGCGTTTGGTTGCGCGATTACAAAACTGATTCTGCAGGAATCTGAGTTTTAAAACTGATTATGCAGGAAGCTCACCTCCCTCAGCTTTTTGAAATCGTAGCTTTTAGGTACTATTTGTCTGAAATCTGTGTGCAGGAAGCTACTACAGTAAAACTGTTTGGTTGCACGATTGCAAACGCAGCTTCCTGCAATCGCAAACGTTGCGTAATTGCACAACCAAACGCACCCTTAGTTCTCTAACCCTCCCAAATCACCAGAATGCTTTTGCTAAGATACTTGGCCCTTTCAACAAGGTTTGGTGTCTAGTCCACCTCCATCCTACACGGTGTAGGAGCTAGGGCCACTACCACCAACTTGTGCTTGAGGAAGGAGTAGAGGTGCAATTTGGGCGGGTGAACCCGACCCAACCCGACTCGTGGGAAAGTTTGGTTTGTTTTCCCAGTCGGGTTCAACCGGACCCGAACCCAATTCGGGTTGGGGTCTCGGGTTGGTCAAGTTGAAGCCGAACTTGAAGTGAAATATGGGCTTAAATGGCTAATGGGGTTGCCACACATATTCCTCTCATTTTTAAACAAATCTTGACCATACATTGTTCAAAATAACATCACAAGTTCACAATCATTCATTACGCGTAACCCTAATTTACTCTCTCTTCACTCTTCCCTTGCCGTCACAAAACAAGCACCCAAAAATAAAAATAAAAAAGCTCAACCCTCACAGCCTCACAACACAAATCAGTGAATCACAATTCACACAATCCTAATGAGCCTTGCAGACCTTCAGCCCTCGCCGACCCTCACCCTTTGCCAACCATCACTGACTCTCGCCGACCCTTGCCACCTGACCATCCATAAGATTTAGTCTGTGTTTTTGTGTTTGTTTGGTTGAAATTTTGAAAGTGAAATATGTGACTTTTGATGTATTGTTTGTATGTGGTGATCTGTTACGAAAAATTTAAATGGATGCTTGTGGGTTTGCATTTAAAGTAGATGAAAGAAGGTATTGGAGAATTTGTGGGAAAGCTTAACATAATCAATCTCACATTTTTCTTGGACAATGTTTTATGGTTTTTAAGGTTTAAACCCGAGCCCAGGCTCAACCCGAACCCGTGGGTTGAGGTCGGGTTCGAGTTAAGCTCTGTGCATCCCAGATTGGGTTTAGACAGGCCTTCAACCAACCCGCCCGAGTTGCACCCCTAAAAAGGAGCCAAAGGTTTCCCCATTGTCACAGATTTGTTCTTGGGGGTTTTCCTTGCAAGAATGGCTCCTATGACCTAGATTTCTACACTTCCGGCACCTAGGTGGGTCACAGCAATTTTTTGTTAGGTGTCCCGTCATGAGACAACAGAAGCAGGTGAGCTTCTGAGGTGAGGTCTAAATCTCGCACCAAAGAGATGCGAGGGCTTCAGCTTCTTCCCAATCCTCCTTTCCTCCGCCCACTCTTCCCCTCCGTATGTCGCCTCCTCTTCGACCTTGAACCTCCTTCCATCCTCACCACCTTGCTCCTATTCCGCCTCACTCTGCAACAATCCACAGTCCAGAATTCCATCCTCTTAGGATAAACCACTTCTACTTTCTGCCGGGCTCCGCCCGTCACACTCCTTCTGTGAATCATTGTTTTTTTCTCTCTAAGATACAATAATTGAAGACATGCTAAAATATTTGGTAGGTAACTAATACTTTATTTATACGAAACAAACTTCTTTTCTAAGGACTAAACATAATTTCCCCTTGTTTACACTCTTATTCTCCAAACAAGTGAGGGCTGAAGGTATACATTTTATTCATTGATACGCCCTTGTGAGGGAAGCTGAAAGTAGATGTTAATGTTCTGTCACTTCAAAAAGTGACTTGCAGACCGAGCAATTTAGATATATGGTCACTTTAAAAATTCTTCTTTTAATAAAAGCAAGAGAAATATTTAGGAGCTTCAATTTTCCATAAGATAATAAACAAAAACACAAGTATTGAAAAACAAAAGGCAACATCCCCCCCCCCCCCTCCCCCCCAAAAAAAAAAAAAAAAAAAAAAAAAATTCTTTGTAACAAGCAAAAAGTAGATGTCTTTCTTTCATCAGTACACATTTTATACACACTTGCTATATACAAATATTATAGAGGTGGAAACTTTATATGGTTGATTGATAATAAATTATATGTTAGCTTTAAAGTAAAGGTCTGGTATATGAAAGCAGAGAATATTGGAATGCCAACTCTAATTACCTCAAGAACCCATCCGATATAGGCGACATTGTTTACATGTTGGTTCATGTCCAGATCTGCTCTTCTGGGCTGCAAAAAATCACATGAATCACATGAAAACATAAAAAGATCATCACAGGTTCAATGGGAAAAAGCGAACTTCCAAGAGGCCATAAAGAAGTGAGCGTGAACTTGACCATATGAGATGACCTACCACAAGCCCTAACTGCGTGTACTGAGCAGGCTCTTCAAGCTTGGGAATTTTTTTCGAGCTGCTGCTATTCTCTTCTGGGAATGCTAACCTGGACAACAAGACAAATTTTCTTTATAGGTGCTGTTTTCATTAATGTCTTAGAAAATAGAGATACAATATCCATCCAGTTTTTTTACATGTGCTTAGATGTAGCAAGCTCGGAAGGATTTATTTACAGAAAGATTGTAAAACAAAATACATGAGATGTTCAACCGGATTGGATTATTAGAATAACAGATGTAATTGACCTTAGATTTGATACTGCAGCTTTTCACTGAGGTAATAGTCATTTTCAGAATTTTACACCAACCACATAAAATCTTCTTATTTTCTATAGCCTATATTCATTTTTGTGCGTGCATGCATGAAAATGCCCCTGCGTATGAGCTGACAACATTAATTTATCACGGCAAAGTTGTTCTCATCATACGTGCTGATACCAAATTTGTACAATATTTTGCTTGCAATTTGATGAAGCATTACGGTAACTCAAACCAGAGAAAAAGAAATTGTGGATAGTATTCATTGCAAAAAAGCTTACCTGGGAGTTTTTGGACAAAAATCAAAAACTTCATCCCGCACATCATCACTAACTCTTTGAAGCCGTCTGGTAATCTGGTTCATCATCACCCACTTGCTGGAAGTCAAGAACATGCATAAGTATGTTATATGATAAAATGACATGGCATAATTGATAAAAAGCCTCTGAATTGAGAAGAGGAAGCAAGATACGATCATATCACAAAACAATGTGTTGTTCTCTATTGTTTAAGGAAAATATTTGTGCGCCATCTTCATCAAAAATATGAGTTAGCAAGCATACTCACAACCATGGGGAAAACACATAAAGACGTGATTGGCACACTTGCATTTCCCAATTTTTTATCATTTCCTCCAAAATGATAAAAAAGAAACCTATAAAAAAATGTAATAATTATGTCTGAATTAACCAAAATAAACTTTGATATTATACTTGGAGAGGCGTGTATAGTTTATTCTCACTTATCTATCCAAAATTATACAATCTAACATGCCAAACACAAAGGACAAAAATTTAACAAACTGGAAAAAGAATAACAACAAACAAAATCATATAATTCTCCTCTATCCACCATGTATGACTATTTTACACACAGAAAAAACAAATGGGGGTTTAAGTAATTGGATGAATGTTTAGACAAAATCACTTGAGGCTACTTCAGTTCTTCATTTAAGAGCCATTGAAATGGTGATCTACCCATCAGACAGTTGTGGAAGAACTAAATGTGGATTTATTTGAACCTGTGCCTAGATGGAAGCCAATTATTTCATACTGTAATTTTCATGTATAATATTTTGATCCCCCGAAACAGTTGCTAACCAAATTCTACTACTTCCACTGCAGAGCGTACCCCAGGAAATCATTGACACCCACGAGCTGCAGACCATCACGCTGGACTACAGATGGGAATGCCAACACAACGATGTGGTTGACTCCCTCACCAGTCCTGAAAACCCGGACGAAGAAGAAGCGGTCCCACAACTGAAACACACAAATGGCTCACCTGCACCTAACCGACAGGCGCAAAACAACGAATCAGCTCAGTTCCTGCATTTCTTGAGGCTGTCGAGCAGCGCCCTCGAAATAAACAGGGGTCGTACTGTGTGGAGAAAACTGGTGAGATGAGAAAAAGGTTAAGACAAAGAGGTTTGCTTTTAAAAGAGGGCATTGATTGTGGATGCCCTCCATGGGATGTGCTGGCAATAGAGGCACTTCCAATGGAAGTTTTCCTTTTGCTTTCCTTATTTTTTGAGGTTGTAAGCTGTATTTGATTGATGTTGAACAAAGTGTACTACTACTATCTATGCTTGTTGTATCACTTTTTTTTCTCTCATTTTCTTTCCAATCTTCCTATGTCATGTTGAATTCAATAGTGAGAGATGGTTGTATTTGGTTTGAGTTTGTTTGTGGGAGGTGTTGAGGCTATCTGCAGCAATGAATCACTATTTGTATTCCATGTCGTGTTGTCTGTCTGTCATTTGGGGTAAAGGTTCTGTCATACATTGTATTTTATAAAATATATTGCAGCATCATGTGATATTATGACATGATTTTAGTGATCAGTGGAGTCAAAGTTTGATTAAAGGCTTGTTTGGTGCTCTTTTTCATTCTACTGTAACAGTCAGAAAAATAGCGTTTGGAGTATTCTATTTCTTTGTTCATTCATAGGCATTTCAAGTGAAAATTCTTTTTTCATAAAATCTATCATAACCGAATTTTTGAAAACGAAGAATTTTACTTTCAGACTAGAGTTATCAAACTGGTCCTAAATGTTAGTTTGACCAAAGTGATCTTAAATGTTAGTTTGATGTTCATTTTCATTCTTCTTATACCGAAACATTAAAATTGAGTGAAATCTTTTATTCATATATTCATTCTTGGGCAGATTGTAAAGATGCAAATAGGAAAGTGTTAGACTCAGTCACATTCACTGATCAAAATTCAGACCTTATATGTTTTAATTTTTTTTAAAATAGTAAATATCATCTAATGAGGTATATTCTTGCATATCGTTCTATTTCGAGTTGAATGAATCCATTTTTAGTAAGTGTAAGAAATTAGTTAATGTTGTATATATAACTTTTAATGAGGTATATACTTTACTAAATTTCTAACATGATATATAGGATTGTGTTTTGGATTGAAAAAAAAAAAAAAAGAGTGTAACAACACTCATGCAAATAAACACACACATGATAAATGGGCATGCTTATATGGAAATGGAAATGGAAATGGAAACATTGGTAGTATCCCTTTAGGGCTCGTTTGGATAGATGCATAAGCTATTATGGAATTTATACATATTCTAGGAATTGTTGAATTTATCAATGGAACAAGAGATTTTATATTTGGTTGTGTTTTCAGTTATTCCCATTGGAAAACGTAATAACTAATAATAAAAGTTGGAGTGTTTGGTTAATGAAGAATAAGATGTGAATAAGGTGTAAAAAGTTAATTTAACATGTGGGCCCCATTGATGTATAAGAGATAATGACATGTGATTTGATGTGATGACATATGATTTGATAGGTGGATCCCCTTATTCCAGTGGAGGAATAACACAATTCTACGGTGGGACTTGGAATACCAATATCAGTTTATTCTCTCCTAATTTTGTATAGTTATACCCCTTTATTCTTTTTACCCAAACACATTTTTTTCCTTATTCTCCTCTATACCTCCTCTGTTCCCCTCTTATTCCTCTAGCCAAACAATTACTATGCTGAGTTAGACTTTAGTTGCTTTTTTATATTTAATAATGAATTCAATAATATATAACGGTGTAACGTTTGCTGTTTCGTCAGTCTATATATCAAATACTCTTCCAACTTTTGTATTTTCCAAAGTCAAATATACAATGTTTATAGCTCATGTACGCTATTTGTGTGGTTTTATATACATGACAAGTGCATATATATATATATACTACTTTATACCAGGGATTAGTTGAATCCATATACTACTTTATACCAGTTTATTCTGTATAAGATATTTTAGGATATACCAGACAAACAAATAGGTTAAAATCACTATTCCAGTCAATACCAGGTTATTTAGGGGCCTATTCATGTTTTAAACGGGGGCTTAGTATTTTATGATGAGTTTTTGCGATTTTATTAAGTTTGCATGGACTAATTCCCACATATATGATGGAAAAGTACGTTTGCACTAACTCAAATAATTTTTTAGGGGTGTTTGCGCACAGCAAGTTTTAATAGGGATACTTGACAAAATCATAATGTACCAAGTGGTTGTACCTAAAAACGAATTAATAATAATTGCTACTCTGTTTTTTTGTGGTTAGACTTTAGTTGCTTTTTTATATTTATTAATAATGAATACAATATAATGGTGTAACGTTTGCTGTTTCGTCAGTGAGCACGTGTGTGTGATCACACAAGTGGCACATACAACGTATGTATCAAATATTCTTCCAACCTTTGTATTTTCCAAAGTCAAATATACGGTTTTATAGCTGATGTATACCATTTGTGTGGCTTATATACATGAAAAGTGTATGCATATATAGTGTATATGTATGTAACTAGATTTTTGCCTCGATGCGTGTGGTATAAAATGTATAGACACTATAAAAATTTTACACTTTTTTTGATGAAATGGTAAACAGATGTCTTAAATTTTATTGCTAATCCAAGAAAATGTCCAAAGAAAACAAAGCAAGAATAAAAAGGAACCACATAATGAGAGGGATTGGTAGAGAAGAGGACTACCCTATAATAAGGAGTTGCCCCCTTTGCAAAACTAAAACCCCTGCCCCCAACTGAAAATTTTCCAACGCTTAATGAAACTTAACATCATGTCTTATACACTTTCAAAATACACCATTGTACCCCTATAAAATTTACACATTTGGTTAGAGTTAACCCGACACCGAGTTATTTGGAGTGATGATAAGGTAATTTTTCAGTTATACGAAAACCTCGTATGTAACCTTGGTGGGGCGGATTATGCAGTAGAAAATCCATCAAAATGACATCACATATCCTTCTTTTCGTGTTTGCATTCACATGGCCTAAATCGCGTTCAGAGGCTATTTTTCTTGCGTTTGAAAATGTCCCCAAACATTGTTTTTCCAACATTGCCATGTTTTTTGGAATTAAGAGGTTCGGGCCGCGTATCCAAACGGACCTAATAGTTGTGAATATTTAGCGATTTTAGAAAGTTTGCATGGACTAATTCTCACATGAATGACGGAAGACTACGTTTGCACTCACTCAATTAATGTTTTAATAAGGATACTTGACAAAAATCATAATATACCTAGGGGTTGTGTGGATTGGACATCACCCAAGTTGCTATTGTGTTTAATTTGTTGTGGTAGAACTATTACCATGATCATATAATAGGAAGATCTGGAATTTGTTGTAGTTAGGCGTGGGAGGGTGAGACATACAAGTACATAATTAATCAGTCGACCTTGAATAGGTCTGGGTTCGTAAAGATTAAATTATACGGCAAAGTTTTGAGACAAAATTATTAAAATGATTTTTTTTTCTTTTTAATATATAACTTTATTCTTGCTTATTTATACAAGTATTTTTATTTACAAGTTGGCCTGATGACCAACTGGATGATAGCAATTGGTTGGTTGAACACCAATTCTATAATTCTAACTACTAGTGTCTCGCCTAAAGGACCCATAACATTTGAATTTTTCAAATCTTAGTATTGTATGTTATAGAAAGGTTCTTTTAATTTATAGCAACTACAAGCGTGATTGGTGATTATCAAAACTCAAATTCCCAGGCATGTGGCTTTCTATGTGCAAGAAATTGTTTATGCAATTGTATAACCAAACAGTTTTAATGTAAGAGTTCCCTGCAAATAGATTATATACAAATAGTGTCCAAAAGCTGCGATTTTCAAAAGTTAATTAAGGAGGGGGGGGGTGAGCTTCCTGCGGAATCAGTTTTTAAACCCAGATTGCAGAATAATCAATTTTGCAATTGTGCAATCAAACGCACTGAAGTTCTCACAAATCTTAGATTAAACACTTTGACTTTTTTTTTGTTCATAATGTGACGGGGTCGGTGACGAGACATTGGTTAATTTTATGGCTTTAATACATTGGTTTGTCAAACTTTTAATTTTCTTTGTTCTTACCCAAAATAAAATAAAATAAAATAAAATAAAATTTCTTTGTTTTTGGTAAGTAAATGTTTTCATAGTTTAATCTTTTATTATCAATAGAGAAAGACTTGAATCAAGAGATAATCACCTTGATAAAGAGAGGTGATGAGATGATACATCTACTAACCTGCAAAAAAATGATATGTTAATTGTCAAATAATTTCTTTATATGAATGTGGCAACCAAAATGTCAATTTTTCTCACAGGGTTAATTAATGGCTCGGTTGGATTCAATTGTCCAAGCCAGACCGATATTTTTTATTTTATTTTTATTTTTGGAAAAAGCATGTGTTGTACCCTGCGTGAATTAATTGTACACTCTGGAATGATATATATGTACACACTTCAATGTCAAGAAATACATTTTCCTTTTACTTTGTTATTTGTTTAATCATGGTTATGTTGTAGATACAATGTGAATAATGATTTAAAACATGTAATTTTGAATTTTCAGAACCCAGATGAGCTGTGGGGCCAAATGCAAATGTCCACTCGATCTGGTTCCTCCCACAAGTACTCACACCATCCTTTCAAATTGACCTGGGTTGAATAATTTTCACTGGGCCTCAGTATCTGATGTTTTTTCACTAGGCCTTTTCCCTCCCTTCTTCTAACGTTGTATATCTCCTCCCATGTTCTTTTCTATCCCTCTCCCTTGCTACGTTTTTGGGACAACATTTCAGATTTTATAACTATTTTGTACATGTTTTATAGTCTACCGTTCAACTAAAAAAAATCATTTATAAAATGTAAAAAAATGATTTGACATGAGAACACTTTGATTTATAAGAGGTGATTGATGACAATTGATTTGTTGGGTAGATCCATTATATTTCGTCATTCCTCTATATAAATTATAGGCTATGGAACAGGGACACACGCACGTCACGGTATGAACACGGTGATACTGTAAATCTGGAAAAACTAGGACATAAACCTCTAAAGCTGTGTGAATCCAACCTGATTGTCATGACATACAGATCTCCAACTCCTCTGTATTCTTTGATCACTTCCACAACAAACTCCTACCGTTGGAGATAAATTTTCACTTTGGCTGTAAAAAATTCTCAAGAAGCATTTGTTCATATACAGATATGATCAGAGACATGAATAATGGAATAGAAATGGGGTCTCAAGCAATCATCCCAACTTAATATTAACAAAAGAACCCAAATCTGAACATACATTGCTATAATGCAAAAAACATTACTTCATAAAATTTACGTTGCTGTTGTGGATACACTTCTAATTTTTGAAGAAATGTTCATATTTATGTATTATTGCAGAATCTATTGCATGCCTACATAACATTGGAGTTGTGAACTGGATTTCTATAAAAAAAACTGCTTAAAATCATTGTTCTTCAAGACGTGTTAATGTGCTTGAAATCTCTATCTTAAAGAGCACCAATAAATGTGAACTTGATTCCCCTGGAATTTGCTGTTTTGGACGACGGAGAGTGTTGCTCAGAGAACCATTTTTTTTTATAGCATCTTTGCTCTGCCATCTAATGGTTTTATTGACGACATCTAATGGTTTTATTATCAAGGATAATTGAGGTAATGTCAGTTTATGGCCTCTGTCTGTGTTGTGTAATCATGATATTTGATGGTGCCTCTGGCAAAAAATTGATTGGAACAGAGATTTTTTTCGATTTTAAAGAATTATAGTTGAGAACAAGGAACGAATTTTTGGAAGGAATTTTCTTTCAAGTCCATTTATGTGATCATGAAACATATGTCTCTTTCCATTAACTGTCAAATGTTTGATAAATAGTATTTCTCGCTTTAAATATTTACCTTTACAGGTATGACTATTCCGGGTATGGACGATCATCCGGAAAGGTCAGCAATATTTTGCAGTAATCTGTCTCATTCTTTAAGAAAGTAGTATTGGTTTTGTTTTCTTCCCACATATAATAGATGTTCTTTGTATGTACTGCTTTTTTACTGACAGCCAAGTGAGCAAAATACTTATGCTGATATCGAGGCAGCTTATATATGCCTCGAAGAGACCTATGGAGTACATCAAGAGGATGTTATCTTATATGGCCAGTCACTTGGTAGTGGCCCTACCCTTGATTTGGCAACCCGTCTGCCTCGATTGCGAGCCGTTGTTCTACACAGCCCCATTTTGTCTGGTTTGCGTGTCATGTATCCAGTGAAGCACACATACTGGTTCGACATATACAAGGTTCTTATAACGTTGTGTTATGTTAAAAATAGCTGTATGGTTTTACTTATAGAGAGCAATATCAATAATTGCTTGGGTGTTTCTCCATGCAGAACATTGATAAAATCCCACTGGTCAACTGTCCTGTTCTCATAATTCATGTAAGTATATATTGTCTAATGCTTCTTTCAGTCCTTATCACTCTGTACACTCGAAAATCTTTGTATTACATCTAAAATCTTTCTTCTTCTTTATTTTGAAAAAGGTCTTTCTAGAACATGTGCCATTCCTCTTCATTCAACCCAAACCACAGATATAGTTACAAAACTGGAGATATAATGGTCACATATGTGACTCTGCATCATGCTTCATTTTAAAAGTGATAATGTCAGGGGAAGTCTATACTATTTAAAGGTCATCATTAAAGGTCAATGATATTTTATACCTGAATTTTATATTAGCATTACCTAGTCATTTAATAATGGCCAAGATTGTCGCAGAAATGTTTGTGTGAAACCTTTGAGGGCTAGTACAAAGAGGAGGGGAGATAAGGGATCTCCCTGCCGTAATCCACGGTTGGAGCTAAAGAACCCACATGGGCTGCCATTAACAAGCACTGAGAATGTTGGAGACTCCACGCATTGTTGAACTAGTTTAATGAAGTCTTCATGAAAGCCAAGGCCTCTTAGAACTGTATAGAGGAAGGGCCATCTAAAACTATCAAAGGCCTTTCTTATATCAATTTTAATGCAGGCTCGTCCATCAATAGAGGGAAGGTTAAGGAAACGAAGCAATTCATGGGCCAATAGGATATTGTGACCAATTCTTCTCTTGTTGATGAATGCTGTTTGATTCAGACTAAAGATTCTTTGGAGGATGGGCTGGAGTCTATTAGAGATTATTTTAGTAATCCCTTTATAAATAGAGTTGCATAGGGAAAATCGGCCTAAACTTGTCCACCGAATCAGCCTCCAGTGTCTTTGGGATGAGCGTGATGAATGCAATACTCAACTGCTTTAGCATGTGACCCGAATGAAAGAATTGGTGGATTGCCTGACAAACATCTTCTTTGATGGTTGGCCAACAAGCTTGATAGAACCCAGCACTGAAGCCATCAGGTCCGGGACAAGAAGAGGCTTTCATATGAAAAAAGATTTTTTTGATTTCCTCCTCCGTTACATCCTCCAATAGCATGTTATTATCAGGTTCAAATATCTTCTCGATGAAAGGCTCTTGCGAAATTGGAATAAAAGACTCTTTGTTTAAGAGATAAACATAATAGTCAACAATGGCTCCCTTGATTAGCTCAGGATCATCAGTGTACATCCCATTAGGTAGTCTTAATCTTCAAATAGTGTTCCTTGCTTTACGGATGGGCGATTTCAGAGTGGAAAAACTTGGTATTTGAGTCACCAAGTTGCAACCAATTCGCTCTTGATTTTTGTCGCGCGAATGATTCCTCCACTCTCAGAGCATCCTGGTAATCCTATCTTGCAAGAAATTTGGCTTCCATTATGCTGGGATTCTGGGGGTCAGCAACGTGAGCCGACTGAGCAGAATTCAATGCAAATTGCGAGACCTCCAGCCTTCTTTGTAACATCCCAAAGGTTGACCAATTCCATCATTTTAGCTCTGTTTTTTGTGTTTTTTAACTTGGTCACTAAGCTGAACATGCTAGAATCATGGACTGGGATATTCCAAGCTTGACAAACTGTCTCTTGAAAAGTAGAATGGCCAGTCCACATTTGAAAGAATTTGAAGGGGGAAGGACCCCTAGGCAGAGTGGGGTTATGGAGAATGTTGAGCTAATGTTATCACTTTTATAAACTAATAATGATAAGACATGTGTTATTTAGTTGTTCAACTAACCTGATCGAAAGATTTTCCTTGTTTCCTTCTTTGGGAATTGCAATGGCTATTCAGAGGTGGAAATCAATGTGTGCGTATGTTTGTGGATGATTGATCTAATCAATTCATCTCATTGTATTCATACGAATAATAAAAGCATATATGTTGAGCTATAGGTATTGGCTTTAGAAATTAATAATGATAAAGAAGTGATTCGTTTCCCAAAGATGAAGGAAAGAACCAGTTAAAGATGTGGGGGAGGTATCAATTCAAAAGAATTCACAACGCTTCATTTCTACTGTTTGAATGCATTGGTGCTTTTATTTGATGATTTCTAGGTCCGTATTGGTCCCAGTCTCAAAGATTTTGTTGCTCGATAGAGCCGTTGTATCAATATATACACACACATGTAACATCGAGCACCTGAGTTTAGAGGGACTTGCGGTTAAGGAAGTCCCTACTTTCATAAAGTGATGTACTTTAATTAATTGGATGCATGCTTTTTTTTACAATTCCCCTCGCATGTTATTATATACTCGTTTACCATTATATATAGAATATATAAATGGAAAAAATCGATAGGACTTTTGGAAAGTTAGCTAAATCGGTTTTAATCCATGTAAAATTAAAAAATCATCACAGATCCCCATAAAGCATATATGGTTAACGGATTTAGTCCCCGAATTAAATTGTTTATATAAATGCAATTAAATAAGTCCCTACCAAATATGAAAAATCTGATTGGCCTTTTTGATTAAAAAAAAATGCGTCTGTCTTTTTCTTAAAATTCTTTTGCTATCCTATACTCACCAAGGGTAAAAAAAAAAAGGGGGGGGAAATCGATATAACTCTATGAAAACTTATGAAAATAAAAAAAAAAAAATGTAAAATCAGTAAATACCCTTAAATTCAACAAAAAATCTAATTAATGTATTACAGTAATTTATAAAGTAAATTTTAGAAGGGTATCATAGTCATTTATCATGTTTGATTAGAGTCAACTACAATTCTTGTTAGTTACGGTAGAAACTAAAATAAATATTGTATAATAAGGTAGGGATCTGAGGGGATTTTTCAATTTTGTAGGCACCTATTCTAATTTTCGTAAGTTTTTAGGGAGCCATATCAATTTTTAAAAAATAAGGGATGATAGCATTCTGGTAACTTTTAATGTACAGTTAATGTTAACAATGTACATAGTTAGTTGGGGGTGACGGTAAAGACTAAACAATATTTTTTTAATAACATAGAGACCTCTTATGATTTTCTGATTTTACAAGGATTAAAACCAATTTAGCTAGCTTTCTAAGAAGTTAATCGATTTTTTCCTATATAATTTATATTTTTCCCTATATAATTTTATTTGATGTTTCATATATTGAGTTGGAACTACAAAATTGACTTAGTCTAATGCTTATTTTCAGTCCTTACAAATTTTGTATTACATCTAAAAACTTCTTTTTCTTTTTATTAAAAAGGTCTTTCTAAAAACTTCTTTCTTATTTTTATTAAAAAAAAAAGGTCTTTCTAGAACATGTGCCATTCCTCTTCATTCAACCCGAACCACAGATATAGTTACAAAACTGGAGATATAATTGTCACACGTGTGACTCTGCATCATGCTTCATTTTAAAAGTGATAATGTCAGGGGAAGTCTATACTATTTAAAGGTCATCATTAAAGGTCAATGATATTTTATACCTGAATTTTATATTAGCATTACCTAGTCATTTAATAATGGCCAAGATTGTCGCAGAAATGTTTGTTCACTTTGTTCAAGAAAGGCATGTTGAAGTTCTCTTCCAAAATGGGCTTTGGAAAAGGCATTTTTACCTCCATCAAGGTTTATTAGGAACGACAACCTATGAGCTAGAGAAATTTTTTCTTTGTTATACATAAATTTGTCATCAGAACACCTGTTTGTGGATGTGTTCATGCAATAATTTTTGCATAAACTCCTGTTTATGCTATGGGTATAAATAGCTGGACCATTTTTTTTTTGTTCGTAGGGAACAGCTGATGAAGTAGTGGATTGCTCCCATGGGAAACGTCTCTGGGAACTCTGTAAACAGAAATACGAGCCACTATGGCTTGAAAAAGGGAACCACTGTAATTTAGAGCTCTTCCCTGATTATATTAAGCATCTAAAAAAGTTCATATCAGCTGTAGAGAAGATACAGATCACCAATGGGTCTTCCGATAACAAAGAACTCTCACAGTCCTCTCGTAGGAGTTCTGAACGCTTGGATTTGCCTAGGCCAAGCACGGACCAGAGGGAGAAGCCTAGGACAAGCATGGACCAGCGAGAGAAGCCTAGGCCAAGCACTGACCAGCGAGAGAAGGCGAGAACTAGCACAGATCGTAAAGAGAATGCGAGAAGTAGCACAGATCGTAAAGAGAAGGCGAGAACCAGCACCGATAAGAGAGATAAATCAAGGAAGAGTGTTGATCGCACGGAAAAGGCGAGGAACAGCACAGACCAACAAGAGAAACCAAGGAAGAGCATCGACCGGTCTGATTAAAATCTGATTTTTTATTTTTCTTGTGAAATATGATGTCTATATATAAATGTATTTTTTCTTGACTATTGGAGTTGGGTGATGGCAGCTTTGGGGACATGATTAGATCGGTTGGATTATGCAATATCGACTGTTTCAAGCCCGCAGCTTCCAATACCTGAAGAAACAAAAGGTCAGTGTTTGAGTTGGGTTTTGTAATTTTTGATCTTTTCATTATCGATTGGTCTGTGTTGCCTGTGTTGTTGAGAAATATGAGGGAATTCATGTCTACTAATGCACATATACCAAAATCCCAATTTTTTTTTTGGTGGTTTCAATCAATAAATTCAAGTTTTCTCTGTGTAGATCTCACATTATGGTGGTAACTTATTTTTCCATATGTTTTGATATCTTCTACATTTGTTCGAAGCAACAGTGCATGGATTACCAAGTTGATTGTTGTATAGGAGAGAGAGCATGTTTTTGATATTATTTTTTTTGCTTGTGTTGGGGGGTTTTACATGTTCATCAACAAATCTGGAAGAATCAAACGTTCAAAACTGTGTTTCAAATCTTCTCGAAACCAGTTTTTCATTTATTTATGTGAATGTTTCATTATTGTTTCAAATAGAAGTGAATTATTATTTATGCAGCTACCATAGTTAGAAAATCTCTCATTTCTTGAGCTGGTAGATGATGAAATAGCAGAGGTCTATTGACTGGCCTGACTGTTGAGTGGACTCTATGGTGGTGTTTATTGGTCCTAACAAGATTTATATACCTTGTTAAGAAAATATTTCCACAGATAGCATATAGCTTACTTTCATATTAATTCATTTTCATGGCTTTATTTTTTTTTATTTGGTTATTCCTCTTTATGTAAATTATAGGCTATGGAACAGGGACAAACGCACGACATGGTATGGACACGGTGACTCAATAAATCTTGAAAACTAGGACATTGACAATGAGTTATTGAGAGGTACATAAACCTCTGTAGCTGGGTGAATCCAACATGATTGTCATGACATACAAGTCTCCAACTCCTCTATAAGTCTCCACTTCCGCAGCAGACTCCAACCATTGCAGATAAATTTTCACTCTTGACTTTTAATAAATCTCAAGAAGCATTTGTTCATATATAGATATGATCTAAGACATGAATAATGGAATAGAAATGGGGTCTCCTGCAATCATCCCAATTTAATATTATAAAAGTACAAATCTGAACATATAATCATTGTGTTTTTAAGGTAAGCAAACATCTAAAGAAGAATTACTTCTGTTGTTGCATGCATCTATATTGGTACTTTCTAATGTATCAATTTGAATTATGTCTGGAAATTTGGTGGATATCAGAGTGCAATAACAAAAGCTTATGTTATGACATTAATATTTGCATGGACAATGAATTACTAAGAAGTACAAAATCCTCTAATGCTGCATAAATCCAGCATGATTGTCATGACATACATGTATCCAGCTATTATAGATAAACATTCACTCTACTTTTCATCATCGAGTGTTGCCTGTGTTGTTGAGAAATATGAGGGAATTAATTTGTCTACAGATGCACATATACCAAAATCCCAAATTTTTTTTGGTGGTTTCAATCAATAAATTCATGTTTTATCTGTGTAGGTCCCCCCATTATGGTGGTAATTTATTTTTCCATATGTTTTGATATCTTCTACATTTGATCATAGCAACAGTGCATGGATTACCTCGTTGATTGTTGTATAGGAGAGAGCATGTTTTCGATAATTTTCTTTTGGTTGTGTTGGGGGTTTTACATGTTCATCGAAAAATCTGGAAGAATTCAAAATCTGTGTTCCAAATCTTCTGTGGACTATGAGGAAACCAGTTTTTCATTAAATATACTGATATGATAAGAGACATGAATAATGGAATAGCAATGGGGTCTCAAGCAATCATCCCAATTTAATACTAACGAAAGAACCCAATCTGAACATACAATGTGTGTTTTAAGTAAAGCAACACCAAAAGAAGATTTTCTTATGTTGCTGCATGCATCTATATCATTACTTTCTAATGTTTCATTTTGAATTATGTCAGGAAATATACGAGTTCATTAAAAAAAGCTTATGTTTTGGATATTGATATTTGCATGGGCAATGAATTTACTGAGTAGTACAAAATCCTCTAAAGCTGCATAAATCCAGCATGATTGTCATAGCATACAGATATGATAAACTTTCATTCAGGCTTTACCATAAAATCCCTGTATTTATTTGATCACTTCCACAACAAACTCCAACTAGTGCAGATAAACTCACTCTAGCTTTAAGAAACTCAAGAAGCATTTGTTCATAGAGCTTCCACTGAGTGTGTACATATAGATAAAACAGAGCCATGAATAACATACTACAAAAGGGGTCTCAAGCAATCAGCCCAATATAATATTACAACAGTACTACAAATGTGAACTAACAATCAAAACCCAAACTTTATTTTGGAGTACAAACCACACGGTGTCCTCAAATTTAACATAAAAAACACACTTGAATTAATACAACACAATAAATAAGCATGGACTTCAAACCTTTTATTTTGGATCAAGCAAAGCAACTTTATAACCAAGTTCACCGCTTAAGCTGTCCCTGCACATGCAGATCCATAAGCCCCCATTCCAGGATAGATAATTATAATATTGATAGATAATTATATTGATTATGTTTTTATTTACTTGTTAAAAGATTTTGTTCTTTGTTTGACCAATAATAAATTTTTAAAAAATTAATAAATAAGTTATAAAAAAAAAATGAATAAGATATAGATAAAGAATTATAACATGTGAAAATATGATTTAACATGTAGATTATCTCAGGCAATTGAATAACTCAACGAAATAACACAATCTTAAAAAAGACCTGAAAAATCAATATCATTTTATTCGACTCTATTTTGACGGAATTATACCCACATATTACATAAAGTTAACAGTTTTTTTTGTTATAGGAATATTCACCCCTGTTCCACTAACTTTTTACTTTTCTATTTATATATGAGCTATAGTTATTTTTATTACCAAAAAAAAAAAAAAAAATGGAAAAGAAAAAATGATAAAGGAAAAGTAATAGTCTCCAATTATGAAAAATGTTGCAATTAAATGCTTCACTAAATCAGAAGACATCAAAGAAATTCAGAAAAGAGAATGAGGCATACCTTATGAAACCTTTCAGTTTTCCATCTTCCATCTATTTTGACGGCATGCTTGACGACGGGGATGTGGCTGATCTTTTGGCGATCGACTGCTTGTTCCCCTCGCATCCTCTCCAATAGCTCCTCTGCCATCTCTGACAAGTAGAGCTCTTGGAGGGTGGTGAGACGTTCGATGCCTTGCGGCACCGTCTTCAGCTCCTTGCAACTGACCAGATTAAACTCTTTGAGGCTCTGCATCGCCCCTTCCTCGACAATTATCTGATTGAGATGGGTCAGTTCAACCAACCCTAGTTCTTTGAGGGATGGGAAACCATCCGCTTGGATGCACAACTCTTCGCCGTCATACGCATCCACAAGCACAAGCCACACCAGGTTTGGCAATGATTTGAGGGAAAGGAGTCCTGATGATTTTAAGAACAGTCTATTGAGATTTGTGAGGGAGTTGAACCAGTGAGGCAACATCCGCTGCAAACACCCTATCAAAGTGAGTTTTTGAAGAAGGGGTGGTGGTGGATGTAGTGTTTCCAATACTAGTGGTGCTTCTCCTCTATCCGTTGCTTGAATTCGTAAGTGGTCAAGGAATTTCATCTTTTTAATAGAAGCACACAACTTTGTTCCTTCAGACTCCCTCACATCCACAATTGCAAATGATCTGAGCTGTGTAAGGTCCCCGACCTGTCGCACAACCTCATTGCTTGATGAAATGCCTTGTAGAGTCTGCAATTCCTTTGAAACCCATACATGTTTCGGTTTTGTTTTCACAATCCACATACCATCTTGAACACTATTTTGAAGAAACACGTGTCGTAGATTCGGTAGCTTGGTAACCCCATTTGGTATCTTCTCCACATTACTGTAGAGAAGATCCAACGTTTGTAAGTTCTGAAGCCTCTTTAAACGTTTAGGAAGTACCTTCACTTTTGTCTTCCTTAAACCCAGAAACCTTAAATTAAACAAATCACCCACTTCATCTGGTATACTATCAACTGGTGCATCTTGTAAATCCAACACCCTCAACAATTTGAATCCCAATGATGTTTTTATATTAAAAAAATTGGTCGCAAACACCAATAAAGAACGAAGACGAGACATTTTACCCAATTTTTCTTGAATGCTATCGTTTACTTCGGCAACTGAAATACGGCGAACACCAGTAGTTGGTTGTTCTTCAAGTGTCATGCAAAATTTTTGCTTCTTTGATATTGATATTGCTACCTCTCTTACTATATCATGCATTTTACACACTTTCAGTCTTCCCCATTCATTTCTTTTGTCATCGAAAAGCATATTTTTGAGAATGAGTTGATTAAGATATTTCTCTGCAATTTCCTCCATTGTCAT
Organism: Acorus gramineus; assembly: GCA_030737835.1. Taxonomy (NCBI): domain Eukaryota; kingdom Viridiplantae; phylum Streptophyta; class Magnoliopsida; order Acorales; family Acoraceae; genus Acorus; species Acorus gramineus. Next base: position 7,486,611 of record CM060850.1, read on the forward strand.
CCTGTCTCTTTCTTCTATGAACCCTTCTGCAACCCATAACCTAATAATCCTCTTTCTCTTGATGCGATAATCCTCAGGAAAAGCACTACAATATAAGAAACAATTCTTCAGGTAGTGTGGCAGATCGTGAAAGCTAAGCATCAATATATTTGACATTTTTTCTAACTGTGGACTGCTAGTGAGCATCCAATTGAGGCTTTTCAAAGTGTCATTCCACTCCATAGCTGAACGTTTTGTACGTAGGAGACCACCTAGTGTCACAATTGCAAGAGGCAATCCATCACACTTGTTAATAGTTTCTTTTGCTAGATCCTCCAACTCCGTAGGACAAATACCACCTTGATCACCTCCGAATGCTATATTGCAAAAGAGTTTCCTTGCCTCATCATCATGTAGAGGTTTTATATTGAAAACACGATCTGAAGAAGATGCCAGTGAAGTGGCTATTTCACTTGATGTGATGGCAAATAACGAAGAGGAAAACAACCAATCTGATGACACTGGTCGTGGATTGGAAGATGTGTGGAAGGCGATCGAAGAACAACGCGATTAGATGAGCGAGACTGCATGATGATAGCTGGCCTGAACCTCAACACCAATAACAGTAATCTTGAAGGTGATAGGAGACGCGCCGAGGGAATTGTCCAAGGGTGACCTATTGCTCAGAACATCGTTCGATGTCCCACTTGTTATCAACCTGATGACGAGGAAGACTCGGAGGATGAAGGTGATGGATTTCAAGTATATCATCCGAGAGGGCGGCGCATGGAACACAATGATTGCCGATTGAAGGCGGATATTCCGTACTTCAATGCTAATATGCAGATCAAGGATTTTCTAGATTGGATCTCAGAGATTGAAAGATTCTTTGATATGATTGAGGTCCCATAAGAAAAGATGATCAAATTGGTGACTTTTCAATTGAAGAGCGGTGCCGCCATTTAGTGGGATCAACTCCAGAAGACTCGACAGCGACAAGGGAATGCACTTATTCGTTCATGGAGGCGGATGAAACAACTTCTGATGGATCGATTTCTTCCACCAGATTATGAACAATACCTATTCCAACTATATCAGAACTGTTGCCAAGGTAATCGATCGGTATTTGATTATACTGCTGAGTTTTTTAGGCTTTCATATAGAAATAACATCGCAAAAACCGAGGGACAACGTGTGGCCCGTTACCTTAACGGGTTGAAGCCTTGGATCCGAGATCAGATTGGCTTACATGTGGTGTGGACCGTTGAAGAAGCCAATAACATGACGCTGAAGGCAGAACGCATGGACCAAAAAACCGGAAGTTCTTCAAACTTTCGCAGAAGCAACCCAGATTCTGTCCCTTCCTCGGACAAAAGAAAAGGTTTGACATCTCAAACTCCATCCAATTAGACGAGAACTCAAGGAATAGCATGCAAGGGTGCGAACAATGAACCAGGTGGTGTCAGTCAAACAACTATCCCAACAAATCGTACTGCACCAAAGAATCCAAATCCTTATGCTAAGCCTGTGCCAGGCAATTGCTATCGGTGTGAAAGGCCAGAACATCGTTCTAATGTATGTCCAGAACGCAAGACCGTGAATCTAGTAGAAGAGGGTGACAACGATGATGCAAAAAATGAAGAATTTGATGAATACCTTACATATGCGCGGAGGAAGATGGAGATTGAGTCAGCCTTGTCGTACAACGATTGTTTTATTCTCTGAAACACGAGGACTCTAATCAACATCACACTATTTTCAAATCTTGTTGTACCATCAATAAGAAGGTCTGCGATTTGATTGTAGATAGTTGAAGCTGTGAAAACTTTGTGGCGAAGAAGTTGGTGAATCACATGAAGTTGCCAATAGAGAAGCATCATCCCCCTTATTCTAGGTTGGATCAAGAAGGGAATGACGGTGAACGTAACAAAAATTTGTAGAGATCCTATTTCAATTGAAAAATATTATCAAGATGAAGTGTTTTGTGATATGGTGGACATGGATGCTAGCCATGTGTTGTTAGGGAGGCCCTGACAATATGATGTTGATATCACTTATAGGGGACGGGACTCTAGATACCCTAATTTTGACCGTCCAAAGAGACAAAAATATTTCAAGTAATACTTAGGAATGACCACATTTGGATATCTAATAGAAAACTCACTTAGAAACTAAAATCGGAAACCCTAGTCCAAACACTTAGAAAAATCTAAGACCTTGACATGGGCGGCTACTTGAGAGTAGCCACCCCATATTGGGCAGCTGGTTTCAATTAGCCACCCCCCAAACCGACCCCAAACCGCTTTCCTAGGATGGGACATAAAGCAGCATGATTGCGACAGATTATTCCTTTTAGCCGCTCTATTTCAGCCGGTTCAACCTTAGTAACCGACCCAAGCCACCGCTTGTCAGAGATGAGGCGTTTGACAAGTTATGATGGAGGCGGCTAGTTCCAACTAGCCGCCCCTCACCTTGATACTGTCAGAGAACAAAGATCTAATAGAAGGTCAAATCAAGCGCCTAAACCCCTTGAGAGAGAGAGAGTTCTATTTGTGAGTAGAAAAACCCATTTTCCCTCACCAAATCATCCTCCAAATCTACTCTCCAAAACCTTGGTTAAACCTAATTTAACTTCAGCCAAACACCCAAATCAAGCCCTACCCAAATCAAAATTGAATGACACACACAACAGTATGTTGGCCAATATGTTGGGCCAACCTTGAGATTAGCCATAAGAGATTGGGTCCTAAGAGTGGTCCTAAAATGGGTCCTTTTGTAGTTTTTTTTATCACAAACATATTTTGTTTTAGATTTTTTTATTAATTTTATAAAAAATTTAACAACAAAAACGCATCATAATATAATAATAAAAAATATTAATAAATAAAGAATAAAATAATACATGTGTTTAAAAGCATAAAATAGAAGAAGATAAAACCAATGGAAAAAAGGAATAACAAAAATCAAATATAAATAAAATAAAATCCCAATAAATAGTGCAAAACACAAAAATAAAGATCAAGTGAATAGAAAATATGGATAAATTTTTTAAAATGAAATACAAAACAAAAAAAATTAAAACTAAACAAACACAGAAAATATACATATGTTTCTATATAGAATATAAATAATTTAATTATAAAACCAAAACACTCAATAAAACAGGGAGTAAGGAGGTGGACAATAAAAGAAGATAAGAACAAACGAAAAGAAAGGAATCATACAAAAAATAAAAAATATATAAAAAACAAAGTATGAAAAATAATATGTGAACTGATATTATTCATTGTAACTTGAATGATAAATAAAATAAATCCTAATTGATAATAACAAGCAGAGCTAAAATAACATATAGAGAACATACGGATAATTAAAAATAAATTAAAAAAACATCCTCTCCCCCCCGAGTTGCAGCCCTACAAATTACACACATTAATTTGGTTTTATTCGGTGAATCAAACAAGAGAGGTCTGTACCCTTTGTTTTTCCTTTCTTGGACGTTGGTGAATTTTTTTGGGGTTCTCTTCTTCTCCACCAATTTAAAATCTTGTATTCTGGCATCTATGTATTAGGTGTATTTAGGATATTTGGGGTTTTCTTTTTCATCTCTGGAAAAGCTCTTCATCATAGTGGATTGTCTCTGAAGCTCTCCCCATGGACGTAGGAGGATTACACCTCCGAACCACGTAAATCTGGTATTGCTCTTCCTCTTTTCTTTTTCATTTGCAATTTATTGCTTTACCTATTGCATCTATATTTGTTGGTATGCTTTGAACATTGATTAGGGACGAAATAACTCATATTTGAGATCCTATTTACTGGCAAAAATCACAACAAATTAGTGGGTTAGTGGGACACCTAATTTTTTCCCCTTTCTTACCTCTGAAGTTTTTTTTTTAATTAAAAAAGCCCACCTCTGTTTCAAATCTAATAATTTGTTGACCATAGAATTTACATAGTGAAATCCTTTTTTTTGCATATATGGACCCCAAAATAAAATAAAATAAATAAATAAAATCCAAGATAATAATGTCAACAACTATTACTTTTCAAGGGATTTTAAATTAACACAAAATGTTAAGAATTTTTAATGACTCCAAACCTAAAGCAACTCCCAAAGCACCAAACATTTACGACCATTAAACAGAACTGAATAACACATAAATATAAGGGGGGTAGTCGATACAGACTTTGATGGATTTCTGTGGACATTATTTAAGTGATGGACTTTTGTAGACTTTTCAGACTTTCGTAGACTTTTGCAGACTTTCACAAATTGACTCTCATGGACTTTTGCAGACTTTCTTTTGTAAACTTTCACATATTGACTCTCATGGACTTTCACAGACTATCACAGACATTTGTAGACTTTCACAAATTGACTCTCATGGACTTTCACAGACTTTCACAGACATTTGCAGACTTTCACAAATCACTCTCATGGACTTTCACAGACTTTCAGAGATTGACTCTTTTCACATGTGAATTTCTATTAATAAACACAATAATGTTTTTAAAATTTTAAAATAACAAATAAAGAACTCAAATATTCAAATTCAACATGAATTATTAATACCCAACATAAAATGTAATTTAATATAGTAAATATCAATCTTCACATATCTGAAATGCATATTGCTAGAATGCCATGATAAAGACACCATTTTTAACTAGATAATATTACATTAGTTCACCATGAATATTGATGTCATGGTCATCCCACATACGTTTAGCTATATTTAATCGTCAATTATTGGCATCTCGACGTTGTTGCTCTTGAGTTTAAACTTCTGGAGGGTCTTCATTGTCCTCTCGTTGTTGCTCCTTAGTTAGAACATTTAAAAAAAATATATATGCATCTATATTGCACAATAATAGAAACATCTTCAAGGAAAATCAAATCAAACATTATACGTATAATCAAATATATGATAAATCTATATTTTAGAAAATAATTGTGGATAATCTAGGCATATATTATATAAAATAATATACTATTCTCATATATTCATCAAACATATGAGGTGATAGGAATATTTCATACATATAGACATTCATAAAAAAAGATGATAAATAAATAAAAAATGTGAATAAAAATATGAAAGGTATGGATAAAAATTATAAAAGAGATTTGTTAAAAGAAAAAAAAAAAGAAATATTCACAATGTTGGAATAAAAGTCCATGAGAATCTGAAATGACTTTTTCCTTTATATTTCTCTCTCAAAAGTCCATAAAAGTCCACAAGAATCCATCACTTATGAAAGTCTTCATAAATCCTGTTTAAATTGAATAACACATGACAAAATGTCTACTATGAAAAGTCTCAATCGAATAACGCTGGACTTTTTATCCACGAAATAATATTTCAATTGAATAACACTTGACTTTATGTCCACAAAATAATGTCTCAATCGAAGAACGCTGGACTTTTTGTTTATAAAATAATGTCTTAATTGAATAACGCTGGACTTTTTGTCCATAAACCAAAGTCCTGATTGAAAAACACCAGATTTACAAATCCATGGACATGGACATTTTGTCAATGAAAATCCTAATTGACTACCCCCTATAATTTATATTTGCTAATACTTACAAAACTTGACCCGATCAAATTCATTGTGTAGAACAGAAAACATAAGCTTCACGTAATCCAGAGAACATTGAGCATTAATAAAAAAAAATACAAATGACTCATTTTCATTAGGCCTGTGAAGGAGTTAAGGAGTTGGGTTCAGACTCGGACCTGAACCCGACTTGTTGTGATTATCGGGTCATATCGGGGCTTGGGTCTTTGGGGTTGCATCAGGTTGACTCACTAACAGGCTTAGATCAAACCAGAAGAGGCTGGAATTTTTTTTTTTTTTTTGAAAAATGAAGTGGTAGGCTAGCTACCCCCAAACAACAACGGAAAAGAAAAACCAGCAATGAAGACACACAGTAAAGAAGAGATCTATAACATATCAATCAATAAACCACCAAAAAAGAGGGAAAACAACAATAACAGGGACGAACACAAACAAAGACCCCAAAAAGGAAACACCTTTCAATCCGGGAAAAAAAAACAACAAAAACCCACAAAGCAGAGAATTAAAAGAGGCAACTTTACGAACCAGAACACGATCACAACAAAGCAGACAAGCAAAATATTGAGAGAAAGAGAGATACCCAGATGAGAAAAGACCACCCCAAAGTAGGCAAGCTTTATTATCTGTTCAAAAGGAGGAAGAACAGAAGCAGAAGAAGAAGAAGAGGCTTTCTTGATGGGCTTTGGATTTCTTTAAGTGAAGAAAGAAGGGAAAGTGAGAGAGCAAGAGAGGTTCCTTCAATGGCCCTGGGTTTCAATAGGAAGCAAGAGATGGAGTGTTTTGTATTTGCGTTATTCATTAACTGAAGAAAGGAGTACAAGCATGCTAAGGAAAACAATGTCAGTGATTTAGGATGAGCACCAAGCTGCAGACAAGCAAACAAAACATAAAGATTGAAGACCACACCATAGAAACTGCAGGGGAACCGCCCCGGCCCACAAGAAAAGAGTCAATAGATGCTGATGGAGAGGCTGGACTTAGAGAGAACGATGAACTTTTTGAGGGCCTACAATGACTTCATTTATTTATTTATTTATTTATTTTTTTCTCATGTAAGGTTTAAGAATGGGAAGGGAGAGGAGGAGAATAATGTAAGAAGGGCTTTGACTTTTTTAGTTGAAATTTTTTTTTATTTCTATTTTTACACGATGAGTTTGAATAAATATATTTCAATGTATTATAAATAGTTTTTCAATATTTTGATTTTTTAATTTTTCATGAGGGAATATTTAGCAAACGGTTTGGATTATTTTGCTTTTACATGAAGTTAAAAAATTATAAAAATATTTCAAATGTTTAAAATTTTAAATGATTAGTTGGATCATAAATAAATAAAAATCACATATTATTTAGGTTGGGTAAATCGAGTCCATAAGATCAGATTAAGGTAGACCCAAATCTGATCAATTTTGATTATCGGGTCCGGGTCAACGTGCGACCCTTTGACATGCTTAATTTTCATTGATAAGTAGTCCTTTTAACTAGTCTCCATGATAACAAAAGGTTTTGTTTTCTAACCCATATTTTTGTTGAATCATAAACAGAAAATAATAAAGGATAGAAGAGAATAAAAAGAAAAAAATATTTTTTATGAAAGAATAAACTCCGATAGCTATGCATCGATAAGCTATGAAAAGCCCCTATAATTATTATTTTAAGGGTGTTGGAATTTCTTATCAGGACTAAAAATACTATTCCGTTTCATTTTTAAAAAATAATATCACCTAACACTCTCACATACACATATTTTAAAAATGTCACATCTATCATGTATGTTACATACATCTCTCACACACATTCCCAAACATAAACAAAGATATAATCAAGAAGTCATAAACTCTTGTGTGTCTCTTATCTATCACTTATTCTCACTTTATCTAAGATAAACCTAATAACAAAAAATATCATTTTTACGTTTCCTCATGAAAATAACAGAAAAAATTTGTTTATTCTGGATGGATTATTATTTATCACATTATAACTATGGAGGATGAACAATTCTATGTTACACTCCGAACGGGATAAGATTATTTGAATTCAAATCTTATTCAATAGATATGATCAATTATAGGCTATGTTTGGGTAATGGAATATTTGAAGAATAAGTGGTGTAGATATGCCAAAATATGTTAGAAAAAGTTGATATCGGTATGCCACAAGTCTCTTAGAATTTTGTTATATCACCTAATATATTTCACTGATATAAAAGGACAAGACAACATGTCAAATCAACTCTTATAAATCAGGGGTATAAGTCAAATCATTTTTTCAATTTTTATAATTTATTATCCACGTCTTATTCACTTTTTATTAACAATTTATATATGATCAATACCAAATAACAATAAAGAAAGTAACTAAAAACACAATCAAATAAATTTATTTTTTATTTATATTAGAATAGTTTATTCTTAAATAACATAGGGCTTAAGATGTTAGGAATGTTAAGAATGTTGGTTGTATACAAGGCTGGACATATCATTGTCCACGATGTTAGGAATGTTGGTTATTTTATTGTGTTGAATTTTTGTATATTCACCCCATTTTCATTTAATCCTGTAACAAGGAATAGTCTATGGGACAGTCTTGCAGACAAACCACACATGTTTTGATTAAACATATTGAATGACTTCTAATGAGATATATGATAATTGTACAAATAAAAATGTATATGATTTTATGATCTATCACATGGATCAGTTGGATTGAAAACACGTAAAATCATTGACCATATATATATATATATATATATATATATATATATATATATATATATATTTCGTGTCGGAAGATATAAACTTTGATATGGACTCTGCGTGTACCACTTTGAGGGAGCCGATTTAGATAACTCAATTCCAAAGCAGTGATCAAGTACTACCCTTAACACATAACTGAATAGCATAAAATATAATTTATATGAGCCAATTCTAAAATATAAAACCCTTTCAAATTGATTGATAGACAGAAATATAAATTTATATGTAAGTGTGTTTGTGGATGATTGATCCAAGTGACCCACCTCAATACCTCATTGTAATGAATAATAAAAGCATGTTGAGCTAATGTTATCAGTTTTAGAAATTAATAATGATAAGATATATGTGTTGTTAGACTACTAACCTGAAAGATTTTGCTTGTTTCCTTCTCTGGGAATTGCGATGGCTCTTCAGAGGGGGAAATCAATGTCTGTGTATGTTGGTGGATAATTGATCTAAGCAATTCACCTCAACATATGAATAATAATATAAAAGCATAAAATTAATAATGATAAAAAAGTGATTCGTTTTGTCTGATGCCATCGTTTGGGGGCAACTTTTATTTTTTGAAAAATTGAAAAAAACTAAAATCGTGTAATCAAACGGGACAGCTTTATTCAGAATCGGAAGCTAGATTACTTTTAATTTTTTTCTCGAAATCCGTGTTTTGAAAAGCTCAAAAACAACGCTTTTTGGTTGGAATCGATTTTTTGAATTGAAAAACAACTTTATCTACCAAACATCAACTGCTTTCAAATATTGATTCCTGAATTAAAAAAAAACATCTCAATAAAAGTGAAGATCTAAAATCATCTTAAAAAACAGCTTTATTCCAAAAGCTACTTTTCCATCTGTGTTTCCAAACGAACCCATGTGATGAGGAAGGAACACACCTGTTAAAGTTGTGGGGACGCTTTTTACAAAAAAAAGAAAGTTGTGGGGAAGGTATGAAAAAGATTTTTCTACAATTTTCTGATTTACCTCTTTGAGAGAACATGTTTTTAACATGGGCTCGTCTATCCCCACCAAGATAATCCCTCAACCCACCATATAACGGATTTTATGGTTTTTTTTTTTTTAAAAAAAGGATTTTATCGTTGATGATTGCAAAACTGACTTCATGCAAAAGCTAACTTAAATTGATTTTGTAAGTCACTACCTCTGCACAGCTTCTAGAAAACTCAGGTTTAAAGCAATTTTTTCACAAAAATCTGTCTGCAACTTTTGGTCTCAATTTTTTTATTTAAAAACGAGTTTATTAAAAATCAACTTTTTACTAATCTAAAAACTATCCGAAACAGTCTACAAACGAGACCAGAAATCAATAATGATAAAGAAGTGATTCTCAACTACACTTTTGAAAAAAAAAAAAAAATCCACAAGGAAAGCACTTGATCAAGTTGTGGGGAAAGTTTTTTTTTAAAAAAAAAGTTATGGGAAAGTATCCTTTAAAAAAAAGTTGTGGTGAAGGTTTTTTTTTTTAAAAAAAAAGGTTGTGGATAAGGTATCAAAATAATTTTTCTACACATTATATCAAAGCCGACAATATACCATCATTGTTGTCCGAATGCCAGGAAGTTCAGATTCTAAAAGTCATGTCATCTACATATTATTCATTAATGTGTAATGAATGATAAAGGGTCTTTGCATATACCTCAAAAGCCTTATATTTTCAAATACCCCTGTTATATTCTATTCCCGTAATGCCCTAAAAAAGGTTTATATTTTACATCAATATTCTTTTGAAAGGTATTTTTGCATAACATAAAATTTTAAAATTTACAAAAATACAAAAGTAGTGATGAACAATTTAAATCATTTTAAAAGACATTGCTAAAAATAGTAATTCAATATGGTTAATCATGACAAGATGAGATCTTTTGAGAGGTACATACAGAAATCCTAATTGTTAAAAAAAATATTTAACAAAATATGATGATTTGTAGTATAGAGAAATTGTGTGTAGAACTGGTTGGCTAGCTTGGTTATGTTTTATGATTAGAAAATGTTACACTTGGTCTATTTCACAATCCAAAACGTAAATTTACCCCCCCCCCCCTCTTTTTTTTTATAAATCAATCATATATCTCATTTAATAAGATATGATTTTATAAAATGTGAAATATATACTTTAGTGAGTAAATATGATAATAGGATTAATGTGATATATAGGACTATTTGAGACTGTTTAAAAGATGAGTATAACAAAACTCTTCGTGATTACTAGGTCCTTATTGATCCTAATCTTACTGGTATTAATAATGGTTCGACTCACTGCACGTCTAAAGATTTTGTAGCTCAATTGTCATTGTACCAATATATATACAGACACATCATCATCATGTCATATAAGATGGCATAATCTTTCTACCTTTAAAAAAGAGATGGCATTATCTGATTAGATCAAATGATTATATTATGACAAGAACAACTCTACCGGACCTTATTAAAAACATTGCCAGTCAATAATATAATGCTTATTATTTATTATTCAATTGTAACTAAAATAATGCAATCATAAACATAGGATGGAATGTCATATGATAGTAGAAAATTAGACCCTTTACATCAATAAATTTGGATACAGGGATGGCACATATTTTCTTTTCTTTCTTTACAATTGATGTTTCTCTCCCATGTCAAGTCTCAGATAGTGAAACAGTTCCCCAAGCTTTAAGGATCCAGCAGAGGACCATAGTGAGCAAGTGAAAAGGATTGAATTCAACCTACAGAAGTTCTCTTGATGTATCTTTGAAACCTCCAACTGTTCAACAAAGAAGCTTCAGTCTGTTTTCTAAAGCCTCAAAACTTTTTTCATCTTCTTGATTGAATCAAGTAGTGATGATTTCTCCACACCAGTTGATGATGCCTTCGCAAACAGGTTTTTCGGTCTATGAGATTGTCCAACCTGGTTGAGCTCTCCTCAACATTCTTCTCACATGTATTTCTGATGGACACCGTTTTTCTTTCTCCCGTCTTAGTCTTCTCTTCAGTTTTTAGTTGTTTTGAAGACAGAGTGGAATGCAACTTGGGTGAAACCTGATTGGATGTGCACAATTCTGATGGTGGCTGTGGAATGGAAGGTTCTGATATTCTCTTGTTTTCTGGTAATGGTGAGGGTCTAAGTGCTTGGACATCATTAGTGGTGATTGTATCAAAGGAAGCTGGATTAGGATGAGTTGTGGTCTCCATGGTTTCAACCATTAATCTTTCCTGAAAGATGAGTCACAACAATAGTCAATAGTTAAAAGTGGAAGCTAACCAATGATACTAAACCACACAACACTCTACGTTGGCCTTAAAATGTCAATATATACTGGGGATAGTTGGACTTACCTCTAGCATACCACTGATGCGCTCTGCCAAATTTGGTAGCTTCAGAGTAGTAACAAGTTTCACAGCTCCCTTGATTGACTTCTCCAATGTAAGTAGCCTAGCAAGCTCAGTAGCTCTTACAAGCTTATCACCTAGGATAGCTCCAAACAACAAACATCGGCCTATTTAAAAAAAAAAAAATTATGACAGTATAGCCAAGTATCAAATTAAAGATCCTAACCATTGCAACAGCTGGCAATGAACCTTAGGATGCACCGGTCAAGGGCCACCTCCATGTTAAAAGCCTCATCATCTAGTGCAGAAATGTCAAGTCCACCATCTTCCATTTCTTCAATTTTCTTTCGTATCTGTTGAGGGTTAAAATTTTAGCTGATTAAAGCCTGAAAAGATTTTTGCCATATAGTTAGATGGGTTGATTCAGGTTGGACCTGTAAGAGGTATAGATTGCACATCATGAACTCATTTTCCAGTTCATCAGCACCAAGATCAGAGGAAGCAAAGGGGAAGGAAATGTTTAGTAGTGTGAGAACTGGCATTGATGTAATTGATGGCAAGTGAAAAATATGATTAAAAGACATCACATATGAGAGTCTTGAGTGCAGATAACAAGAATGTGAATGAGATGTTTGCAGTGGATTAAAAACCAGGAAGCAAGAAATGTGTCAAATTATTCTATCCTAACTAGTTTCAATCAACTCAACCATATACTACTGCCCACCAGAAATATAAGCTAATAATCAGCATGAATGCATACTACCTGAGGGTATGTAACAGGGGATTTGCATGTGATGCAGAACAGCTCTCTTGCACTCAATCCCACTACCCAGTAATTTTCCTCTTCTGACTTCTCGCTACTGGCACGGTGTTAGGTAGGAAGGACATTTTGAATAATTTGAACTTGTTCAAAGAAATAATGACACAAGATTATAGGACATAATATGCATGCATCTATACAAAATACTTTTTTTCTCATAGCTACCTGAAAAGTGGAATCCAGCTGCCCCCATATTGTCAAGAGAACACTCATAGAACGCCCTACCAATTTGTTTTTCTCCACAAAGTCAAATTTTTTACGGAGGAATGTCAATGTATGCAGAAGAATAAAAAAAGGAAGTTAGGCAGACCTTTGAATCACATGTACTTAGTCGTCCTTCTTCAGCAAAACCCAACCACGCTAGTTAAGGTAGCACTACATTTGATGGGTTGGGTTCCATTGGAAATGTTGAACACCTTGACATCCAGAATTTGCAGTCACCAGAAATTGGTAAGCACTTTAGGAGGCAAATTGGTAAGCACTGTGAATGAGCATGTTGACATTACATGACCATCTTTTTTTATGAATTTTAACCCCTGAATACTACACAAGCTTCAATCATTGATCCATTACAGGACCTTTATTTATGAATTTTTTTACCTCTGAATTAATTAATTACACACTTTCACAACTACATTTTGCAATATGGCTGCGAGTGATTAACGTCTAATCTTTAACATAAAATTCCTGGTCACCAGATGGAAAGCAATCAGATGCATAAGAGAGGATGGCTAATTAATCCAAAACCAAGCTACCATAACAAAGTAATGAAATGGTTGTGTCCTATGAAATGAGTATAGAATACTTGTAAAAACAATTTATATCAAGCACAGTAAAGTTACAATTTTTGATATGTGACTACTAGAGCCTACTGAACTACTGAAAATACCATGACAGTGGGGATATAATATCAACTTAAGATCAGACTAAAAAATTGATTTTGTGGAAATACATGGCTAATGAATCTTGTGCATAGAGATGTAAATGAGTAGAAATAATAAAAATTATAGAGAATAACGTTACTCTGGGAACGTGGCTGATCTTTCCCCTGCAATTCTTTGTAAAGAGAAGAAGCCAAGAACACAATTTTCCTTCATTTTGTAATGTCTGGATGGATTCTAAAAGTATAGACAATAAAGATGCTAAGGAAGCAATACATGATGACTAAATGACTGTTTGTTTGATGAACAAGCAGAGAACTTCGAAGGCAATAATGTTATCTTCATTGCAAGATTAGCCAAATTATTTCATCATTCCACTCTGCTTCAATGGGCAAAATGTTAAAATAGAAGGAGATACGCAAATGTAGAGGTTGAAAGAGATGCAGCATGTGTTGGTAAAACATATAACAACAGCTAGTCCCTGAAAATATGGTCAGAGAGATTCAAAGGCAGCTCATTAGCTCATCATTCTACTCTGCTTCAAACAGCTGATTTTCAAACATAATAAGATACACAAACCAGATATAGAAAGGATAGAAAATAGTAGATGAACAAAAGTGATAGAGAGAGCGAGAGAAAACTGAAAGCGCTTGCAACTAAATAAAATGAGGATACCTTCTCAATGAGAAGGAATGAGCAGATGATTATATTAATTAAAAAAAAAAAACAGATTTATGAAATTGAACAATGAGTGACCTTTCTTTTCTGATCTGGCTTCTGTTGGTACATGCATCTAGATTTCTGCTCGCTTTTCTGTTCTGGCGCTTTACTGTATGATCAATTTGAAATATGTCAAGAAACTTGGTGGATATAAGAGTGCACTAAAACCAGCTTATGATATTCACATTGATATTTGCATGGACAATAAATTAAAGAAAAATACAAAAACCTTTAAAGCTGCATAAATCCAACCTGATTTTCATAGAGCTTTTCTCCCGTTCCCCGTATTTATTCCAACATTTCGATAGCAAACTCCAACGTTCATTTGCAGATAGACCTTCACTCTGGCTTTAAGAAACTCAAGAAGCATTTTTTCACGGAGATTCCACTAAGCGAGTAAATATGTAAGAACAAAGACATGAATAATAGAATAGAGAGGGATCTTCAAGCAATCAATCCAACACGATATTATGAAAAGTACAAATCTGAACAGACAATCAATGATAACCCAGACCTTATTTTGTAGTACAAACCATGACAAGTTCTCAAATTGAACAAAGACACAGGACACTCAAAACACACACTTGAATTAACACGCAATAAATAATCACAGACTTCAAACCGTTCTTTTATTTATTTTTTTTGGTGAAGAAAAGCCACAGAATAACCAAATTGGCAGGCGATATAAGCTGCTCGCCTGCACATATAAATTCATGGGCGCTGATTATGAAAAAAGAAGAAACTTAAAAATGAATCTCTCAAAGGAATGCTTCACTAAAGATATAGTTTTTATTGTAGAGCAGAAGACATCAAAAAAAAAAAAAAAGTTGAAGAAATTAAAGAGAACAAGGCATACCTCTTAGCATTCTCATGAAAAACTTTCGAAGTTCCATCTTCCATCTATTTGGACGGCATGCTTGACGACGGGGATGTGGCTGATCTTTTGGCGATCGACTGCTTGTTCCCCTCGCATCCTCTCCAATAGCTCCTCTGCCATCTCTTGTAAGTAGAGCTCTTGGAGGGTGGTGAGACGTTCGATGCCTTGCGGCAGCGTCTTCAGCTCCTTGCACATGATCAGATTAAACTCTTTGAGGCTCTGCATCGCCCCTTCCTCGATCGTTATCTGTTTGAGATGGCTCAGTTCAACCAACCATAGTTCTTTGAGGGATGGGAAACCATCCGCTTGGAAGCACAACTCTTCGCCGTCATATGCGTTGTCGAGCCTAATGACCACCAGGTTGGGCAATGATTTGAGGGAAAGGAGTGGGTCTTCCTTCAGTCCAGATGATCTTAAGCACAGTATTTTGAGATTAATGAGGGAGTTGAACCATCGAGGCAGAATCCCCTGCAAACGCCCTCCCAAAGAGAGTCTTTGAAGAAGGGGCGGTGGTGGATCCAGTGTTTCCAATGCTTCTCCTCTATCCGTTGCTTGAATTAACAAGGTTTGAAGGAATTTCATCTTTTTAATTGAAGCACACAACTTTGTTCCTTCAGACTCCCTCACATCCACAATTACAAATGATCTGAGCTGTGTAAGGTCCCCGACCTGTCGCACAACCTCATTGCTTGATGAAATGCCTTGTAGAGTCTGCAATTCCTTTGAAACCCATACATGTTTCGCTTTTGTTTTCACAATCAACATATCATCTTGATAACTATTTTGAAGAAACACGTGTCGTAGATTCGGTAGCTTGGTAACCCCATTTGGTATCTTCTCCACATTACTGTAGGCAAGGTCCAACGTTTGTAAGTTCTGAAGCCTCTTTAAACGTTTAGGAAGCATCTTCACTTTTGTGTTACTCAAACCCAGAAACCTTAAATTAAACAAATCACCCACTTCATCTGGTATACTATCAACTGGTGCATCTTGTAAATCCAACACCCTCAACAATTTGAATCCCAATGATGTTTTTATATTAAAAAAATTGGTCGCAAACACCAATAAAGAACGAAGACGAGACATTTTACCCAATTCTTCTTGAATGCTATCGTTTACTTCGGCAACTGAAATACGGCGAACACCAGTAGTTGGTTGTTCTTCAAGTGTCATGCAAAATTTTTGCTTCTTTGATATTGATATTGCTACCTCTCTTACTATATCATGCATTTTACACACTTCCAGTCTTCCCCATTCATTTCTTTCATCATCGTAAAGCATATTTCGGAGGACGAGTTGATTAAGATATTGCTCTGCAATTTCCTCCATTGTCATCCTGTCTCTTTCTTCTATGAACCCTTCTGCAACCCATAACCTAATAATCCTCTTTCTCTTGATGCGATAATCCTCGGGAAAAGCACTACAATATAAGAAACAATTCTTCAGGTAGTGTGGCAGATCGTGAAAGCTAAGCATCAATATATTTGACATTTTTTCTAACTGTGGACTGTTAGTGAGCATCCAATTGAGGCTTTTCAAAGTATCATTCCACTCCATAGCTGAACGTTTTGTACGTAGGAGACCACCTAGTGTCACAATTGCGAGAGGCAATCCATCACACTTGTTAATAGTTTCTTTTGCTAGATCCTCCAACTCCGTAGGACAAATACCACCTTGATCACCTCCGAATGCTATATTGCAAAAGAGTTTCCTTGCCTCATCATCATGTAGAGGTTTTATATTGAAAACACAGTCTGAAGAAGATGCTATTGACGTGGCTATTTCACTATTTCTAGTTGTAAACATGATTCTTCTTTTTCCTGTATTAAACACATCCTTAATTTCAGACCACAAACTCACATCCCATACATCATCAAGGACAATCAGGTACTTTTGATCCACCAAACACCCCTTAAGCTTCTCAGCTAGCTCCTTTGTGTCCATCCCATCAATGCCTTGTGGTATCATCTCCTTCTTCTCATGAAAGAGCTCTTTTATTATACTTCTTAATATATAGTTCTTGTTATATGATTTTGAGACTGTGACCCATGCACGCCACTGGAAGTCTTGCACAATTTCTTCGCTCTTGTAAACTTGCGCGACGAGCGTTGTCTTGCCCACCCCACCCATTCCACAAACAGATATTTCCATGTGGTTTGCTCTATCATCTTTCAACCAGTTGATCAATTGTTCTTTGTTACTCTTCAGCCCAACAATATCATCATCTTCTTTATGCAATGGAGAAATATCTATAGATCTTCGTGTCACATCTTTGGAGCTTGACCCTTCCTCAAGTCCCTTGACGTCATATCGAGTTCTTCTCTCCGATATGCCTTTTATTCTGATTTTGATATTTTGCAGTTGCATGGCAATACCTGTTAGACAAAGTAATGTGATTAAATAATAAGCTAAACATGTTATGTATAGATTCTCATCAGAAATAAAGTACTTAATATAAGGGACAGTCAATACCATGCCTAGCCTTGATGTTCCTTGATACTTGTAGAGCTTTCCGAAAACCAAAACTCTTCTGCTCACCCACAAAATAAGAGAATTCATCAATTATATCTTCAATGTAATATGATGCTTCCCTCACTTGTCCCACCCAAACTGCAGCCGGTCCTTCACCAGTGATCGTTCTATCGGCATGTCTGATGAAGGCTTGTATCATCTCCATCTCACTCATTATCTCTTCCATATCGCTTCGCACCGCTAGCAAGAGTGATGCTTTCTCCTTAGAAAGGGTCCAGAGCGATGTGCCAAATTCTGACGCCAATGCTGAACCAAGCTTGAGGATCACCGAACCCACAATTGCTTCTGCCATGTCTCTCTATATATGGAAATCGAACTGAGCAGAGTTGTAATGATTCATCAAAATTTACCGCATTGAAAGATTTAAATTGGTGGGTTACTGACTATATATAAACAAACCAAGTTCATGTTCAAAATAAATGAAAACTAAGTTTTTTTATCAAGATAAATAAAATGTGGATATATTATTTGTAAGCATAAATTCAAAGCTTACATGATATGAAAACAAATATTCTAATAAATACTATATAAACATGAAAAATTACATGTAAAATCTCGGTCCTAGCATGGCCCGACCAACATTATAGCCCACCCCTGTTCTTAACATTTTCTAAAAAAATATTTTTCTTTTAATCAAAATCCTTTGATTCTAATCATTTGCATGACAAACATGAATATTCTTGCATTCTCAAACTCTGAGGAAACCGGTTTGCATAACTCAATCCCAAAGCACTGATCAAGTACTACCCATTAACACAGAACTGAATAACTGATGCAGAATGGGTGGCCGACGTGTTCAGGGGGCGATGAACCCCAAAAGGGTCAATTTTGAAATTTTCAAATACTTATAGAAAAACCGGCTAGTAAAAATAAATGGCTCCCCGAATTCGGAATCGCCTGAAATTTTGACTGGAGGTAGATATCGAGGAGATCTTCAAAGGATGTGGCTACGCAACAATGCGCGTTATTTTTCCATTTTTCCTATTTTTTGGCCCTCAAAATGGCATTTTTACTATTTTTAATAACTTTTTAGATTTTGAATATCTCCTTCATAATAACTCGAATTTGACTAAAATCAAATCCGAAGATCTTCTAGAGTTAGTTATAACAAATTTTCATTTTTACTATTTCTGGTAATTTTTTAGTATAAAAGGGAGGTTTGTAATTTAGGGTTGGCAGTTTTTATTAATATATTTTTGAGTTCTATTTCTCTTTTGAGAATTGTGGTTTGTTGAAGGATCTCAATGCTGGTTGGATCTTTGTTATAGCATTTCGTTGCGTTAGGTGGTATTAGAGCGAGGATTTGCCTTGATGTGATGGCAAATAACGAAGAGGAAAACAACCAATCTGATGACACTGGTCGTGGATTGGAGGATGTGTGGAAGGCGATCGAAGAACAACGCGATTAGATGAGAGAGACTGCACGATGATAGGTGGCCTGAACCTCAACGCCAATAACAGTAATCCTGAAGGTGATAGGAGACGCGCCGAGGGAATTGTCCAAGGCCGACCTATTGCTCAGAACATCGTTCGACGTCCCACTCGTTATCAACCTGATGACGAGGAAGACTTGGAGGATGAAGGTGATAGATTTCAAGTATATCATCCGAGAGGGCGGCGCATGGAACACAATGATTACCAATTGAAGAAGGCTGATATTCCGTACTTCAATGCTAATATGCAGATCAATGATTTTCTCGATTGGATCTCAGAGATTGAAAGATTCTTTGATATGATTGAGGTCCCATAAGAAAAGATGATCAAATTGGTGGCTTTTCAATTGAAGAGCGGTGCCGCCATTTAGTGGGATCAACTCCAGAAGACTCGACAGCGACAAGGGAATGTACTTATTCGTTCATGGAGGCGGATGAAACAACTTCTGATGGAGCGATTTCTTCCACCAGATTATGAACAATACCTATTCCAACTATATCAGAACTGTTGCCAAGGTAATCGATCGGTATTTGATTATACTGCTGAGTTTTTGAGGCTTTCATGTAGAAATAACATCGCAAAAACCGAGGGACAACGTGTGGCCCGTTACCTTAAGGGGTTGAAGCCTTGGATCCGAGATCAGATTGGCTTACACGTAGTGTGGACCGTTGAAGAAGCCAATAACATGACGCTGAAGGCAGAACGCATGGACCAGAAAACCGAAAGTTCTTCAAACTTTCGCAGAAGCAACCCAGATTCTATCCCTTCCTCGGACAAAAGAAAAGGTTTGACATCTCAAACTCCATCCAATTAGACGAGAACTCAAGGAATAGCATGCAAGGGTGCGAACAATGAACCAGGTGGTGTCAGTCAAACAACTTTCCCAACAAATCGTACTGCACCAAAGAATCCAAATCCTTATGCTAAGCCTGTGCCAGGCAATTGCTATCGGTGTGAAAGGCCAGAACATCGTTCTAATGTATGTCCAGAACGCAAGACCGTGAATCTAGTAGAAGAGGGTGACAATGATGATGCAAAAAATGAAGAATTTGATGAAGACCTTACATATGAGGGTGCTGAGTTCGCGGAGGAAGACGGAGATTGAGTCAGCCTTATCGTACAACAATTGTTTTATTCTCTGAAACACGAGGACTCTAATCAACATCACACTATTTTCAAATCTTGTTGTACCATCAATAAGAAGGTCTGCGATTTGATTGTAGATAGTGGAAGCTGCGAAAACTTTGTGGCGAAGAAGTTGGTGAATCACATGAAGTTGCCAATAGAGAAGCATCATGCCCCTTATTCTAGGTTGGATCAAGAAGGGAATGACGGTGAACGTAACAGAAATTTGTAGAGTTCCTATTTCAATTGAAAAATATTATCAAGATGAAGTGCTTTGTGATATGGTGGACATGGATGCTAGCCATGTGTTGTTAGGGAGGCCCTGACAATATGGTGTTGATATCACTTATAGGGGACGGGACTGTAGATACCGTAATTTTGACCGTCCAAAGAGACAAAAATATTTCAAGTACTACTTAGGAATGACCACATTTGGACATCTAATAGAAAACTCACTTAGAAACTAAAACCGGAAACCCTAGTCCAAACACTTAGGAAAACCTAAGACCTTGACAGGGGTGGCTACTTGAGAGTAGCCACCCCATATTGGGCGGCTGGTTTCAACTAGCCACCCCCCCCAACCGACCCCAAACCGCCTTCCTGGGATGGGACATAAAGCAGCATGATTGCGACAGATTGTTCCTTTTAGCCGCTCCATTTCAGCCGGTTCAACCTTAGTAACCGACCCAAGCCACCGCTTGTCAGAGATGGGACGTTTGACAGGTTATGATGGGGGCGGCTACTTGAGAGTAACCGCCCCTCACTGGGCGGCTAGTTCCAACTAGCCGCCCCTCACCTTGATACTGTCAGAGAACAAAGATTTAATGGAAGGTCAAATCAAGCACCTTATTATCCATTTTGATCTATTGTCTAGTGGACACTCCCCTACACCTTTTTTACTTTAAATAGGGGGTCTCCAACCACTTCTTCCATAGAATCAATCCATAACCAATCCATAATCAAATACTTTCCAATTCACACTACTTCCCAACCAACACATACACCCCCACCACCACTTCAAACCCCTTGAGAGAGAGAGTCCTATTTGTGAGTAGAAAAACCCATTTTCCCTCACCAAATCATCCTCCAAATTTACTCTCCAAAACCTTTGTTAAACCTAGTTTAACTTCAGCCAAACACCCAAATCAAACCCTACCCAGGCTCTGCCCAAATAGAGCCAGACACTAGGCGGCTACCCATAACTAGCCGCCCCCCACCAGGCGGCTAAAACCAACTAGCCGGCCCTCACCCACACCTAGACTTTCTGAACCTCCTTTAGTCAAGTTCCCAAAGCAGAAGAGAATCCCTATTTTCACCTCTGTGTACGGCATGCACGTGTCTCAGAGCGGAGACCCCACAAACTCCCCCATGAAAGCGATCAAATCCAACCTCAACTTTTTTTTGCTTTTTGAGAAAGTAAGTAGCGATCAGAAATAGCTCCTGAATCCTCTTGAGGACCTGTCGGCCGCCTCAGCCAGGAACCCCAAAACAAAACCCCACCACTACCCTTCCGAGAGACAGATATGACTGAGTCTGCCAAGGCACGCATCGGATCCGAACCTCCGAAGAACCCCCACACACGCCATAACCATTCCTTTGTTTTTTAATTTAGATGGTCCACCGAAAATTTATTCTCTTCTTTTCTCTGAACAAACAAGTTTACATTACTGAAAGAAAATCATATTTTCTCACTTCTTCTCTTTCAAGTTTAATTTCCTGAACACACGTATTTCAAATTCACTTTGCTACCTCTTAGAAATCTAACAGGGTAAAATTGATCTACACAAAAAACAGAAGTGTCGTGTGATCCGGAGATATACAAGTAAATCATTTCCTAATGGATTGAGGAATTATGTTAACTATGTTACTATGAAAAATTTCAAATCACGTTGAACAGTTCAAATTATAGATCAAATTAAGAGTTAAATTGTCAAAAAATTGAAAATTTTTGTTAAATTTTATTTTAGATATTCCTAAACTTTATTAAAAAATTTGGAGCACTTATATATGTTTAATTAATATTATAAAAAACATTTATTTATGCAAGACATTTATAAGATATATATAATAATAAAAATTGAAAAAAACTTTATAAAGTTAGGAAAAATATAAAAAAATCTTGTAAATTTAAGAATGACATTTTGATAATTTTAACATTTTCGATAGCATACTTCACTTTCAAATAAAAAACATTTCTTATATTGATATTAGTTTTCAAATAGATGATTGTGTGAAAATTTGTAAATATGGTGAGAGAGAGTTTTAAAATGATAAGAGACATTGTTATTTGTGTCATTTTAGATTATGAGATTGTTAAATGAGATTAATTTTTTTTTGGTAAAATTCTTTAAAGGATTCATTTTGGATATTTTTATCTTTAAAAGATTTTTTTAGGTATTTTCCCTAAAAATTATATATATGAGACAAGGTCATTAGCATCTTTGTAAGTTATAAGATTCATGAATGGGATTTTTTTTTTCTATAGACTTATTAAAAGTGACCGTTTTGGAGATTTTTCATCTTTCGAAGACTTTTTTAGTTATTTTCCCATAAAACCCTTTCAAATTGATTAATAGACAAAAAAACAAAACATGGGCGAGATATGAATCTATTGTTTAATACACAGAACTAAAAAATTGAGCATTAAAATGACATAAAAATGATTTCTGTGGATTAGGCTCCTTTTTAACATAGGAATCTGGAAAGTTTCTGTTTTCTCAGGTTATTCGAATTCAAATCACATATAAGAGTTCAAATTATAGAAAGAATGGAATTTAATCAATTATGATACACCGAAGTTAATTTTGACCCTATCTTGTAATATTGCACTCTTATTAATTAAACACAATTACATAAAACCTAATAAAATCATTTATTTTTAAAGAAATAAAAATAATCGAAGCCTTAAAATTGTGTTCCTCAAAACATAAAGAAACGAATAAAACTGTGCGCTTCAAACATAGAGAAATGAATGAAATATAACATGAGTACTTGAAATCTGACTAATCTTTTCTACAATTGTCCTCACATACAGCTACCTGAAAACTGAACTCTAGTCAATCAACATGATTACATAAAATCTAATAAAATGAAACGCATCCAAGGTACAAAACTTACTTATTTCTATAGAAATTCATGAAATGAGAGCCTTAAAATTGTGTGCTTTAAACATATAGAAATGAATGAAGTAGAACATAAGTACTTGAAGTGTAATTCATCTTATTCACAATTATTTTAATTTTGTCCCTGCCTATAATATTAGCACTTCGATCAATAAACAAAACTACATTTACCTATCTATCTATTATACTAGCCACGAGTGTTTTCAACTTTCAATAGTGTATGTAAAACTTTTATTCATTTTATACCCATACAAATTTATTAAATCTCATTCTTATCCTAAATCAGTATTTTTTTTCTCCTAATCTTATCTAAATATTTTAAATAGATAATAGAATTTATAAATTTTATGTTCTCTAATAAATTAATTAAAGAAGAATTTATATTTTGTATTCACTAAATCACATTAATTTCAGAAAATTTTATAGTTTTAATGTACATTTTTTAGTTTAGATAACTATTGTTATCAACGAATGTGTGAATTTTCATTTTCATTTGACTGAAAAGGCAGGTTGAGCTACGCGGCTACCTTCTTGGGGCAACGCCCCCGAATAAAGGTCACATGTATTTTTCACGTATAAATACATTCTTGTTTCTCTATTATGTGTTGGGGTATCATAATTATCCATTAGGCTATATATACTCATTTGTGAGTTAGGTTTTCTTATGGTTGTCTTATTATTTGAGAGGGAGACAAATTTGTAGCCATTTAAAGGTTTGTAATCCAGAAAATTAATAGAAAATTCCTTGTTCGTCCCACTCCATGGATGTATATATTTTATGATTTATCAATTTTAAACAAACATGATTTTTACGATTAAATGTATTCTTGCTTTTCCACTTTCTCATTAACGACAATTTTTATAATTAAATGTACTTTTAGGGATAGTTTGGAAACACATATTTAATTTTTTTTTATTTCTGCCAAAACAAAAACCCGTCCAAATAGATTTTCAAACGGCCCTTTAAAAGGTAGATTGTTTGCGATGGTATAAAAATATATAACAAAACTTTGGAGGGTGTTCCCACAAGACCCCTAAATTAAAATACATAAAAAAGAAAATTTGAAGGGTGTTGAAAGAAGATGGTTTTCCTAGCTATCTCTTGTTCTTTGAGGCTGTTATGATAGTGCAATATGGGGAGAATAAAGGAGAATAGAGGATGAGTATTAAACTATTGGTTTGAACGAATAGATGAGTATTACTAGATCAGAATAGATTGAATAAGTTGATATTTATATTATAAGTCTCTCTAAAATTGTGTTATTTCATTCGATTTATTTTAGTGATACAAAGATGGCCTATATGTCATTTTAATTAATTAAGTTAACCAAAAACAAGTGGAAGGGTGTTAAAAGAAAGTCGTTTTCTAGCTACCTCTTGTCTTTTCAAGTTTAATTTTTTAAACATGGATTTAAATCCCCTTTACTTCCAGGGCACAATAACTATCTAATGTGTACTAAAACAATTCCCAAAAGCACTAAACAGGTATGACCATTAAAACAGAACCTAACCTATATAAAATATAATCTACATTTTGCGTAAAAGAAAAGTTAAAATTGATACATCTAGAAATAAAACATCATGAGTGTTACGGGATCTGAAGAACTAAAGTTGTTCATTAAAATAATATTAGTTTTATACACGCGTCAAATGCATGTGGACTTAAATTTAAAAGATGCAATTATAATTGGTTTTTTTGAATACCGGAGGGACCCCCGTGGCTGACCTTATGGTCAAGCTGGGATGACTACCTCTGCCTATTTGTCCTGATTCTATAAGAAATTCTTTTGAATAATTATCAACAAATAGGTGGGTAAATCAGCGTCAAGACTTGAACCCATAATATTGATATAAATAACATAATATAAAAGAATTGTTTAGCATATTAAATAGGATATAAAAAAAAACTTACACAATAAATAAGTAAAGAAAGATAAATGATGCATTAAAAATTTTATCTAGTGATCTAAGGGTGCGTTTAGATATGAGGTTGAAACACTGAGATTCTTAAAATCTTATGTTTCAAACTCAGTTTTTGAAAAGCAATGTTTTATTAGATTTTTAACCACAAGATTTTTTCACATAAAAAGAAAGATTGTGGTTTGAAAAGCTAAACACTGAAAATGTGTTTGGATCTGAATTTGAGAATTTTTAATTTTTCAAACGTAAAATCTATATAAACTCATATCCAAACAAACCCTAAAACTTATTCGACTTAACATAGAGGGTAACAAAAAGATAAAAACGGAATGAAAGTTGGATCATTTTTTCTTTAATAAGTGAATAATAGATATATAATAATTGAATAGTTTTATGTGGAGTGATGTATATATAATTCTTTTAACAGAGTAATCATGAAAGGTTTATGTTTTCAAATTACATTCAAGAATTCAAATTATCGACAAAAAAAAGGATCTTAATCAATTAGGGTACAGTATGATGAAATAATTTGAGAGAGTATAAGAACCTGAAAAGAAAATATTCCGGGTTCCTCGGCCTCTTCGGGAGCTTCTCAAGAAGCTCAGATCCCTGTTTTCACTCTGGAAATTGATTTCCTCAGAGTAACAATGGCCACTCAAAGTCGTTGGAGGTATTAAAGCTTGTGGAATTACTTCATCAACAATTATTGCTTCTTTTTCCTAACTTTATCCAAGCTCAATTATACGAATGGTCTGTACTGGTTCATAGTTGAAGTGGCTCATTTTGTCAAAGCAGGCCACCAGCCATCATGTTTGAATGAATAGTAGACATGTACCACTCACTCAAATTATTAGAGCCACTACTGTATTGTTCACATAGCATATTTTGTATCCATGCAAGTTGCATGTGGAAAATGTCTCTATACAAATTGCAATTCTTGTCTCAGAGGACCCCATTTCTCTTTGAATTTTTTTTAACCACGTAATAATTTCAAAAGATGCCTTCGGGAAATGGTTGTTCAAATTCCATGCACCAAATAAAATGATATATACATAATATATATACTATATACCAAACAAAAAATCAGCTACTAAACTCATTGATATCATAGCACATTCGGCATACACTTATCTTAATTAATATTAACACACATATAAAAAATATATATTATGATCGGGGAGTTTGGATTTTTTTTTTTTGGTAAGATATGTATTGGTATGAAAAAATGGGCGCTGGTATACCCAGATCCATTTCCAGCCCCAATTCCAGTCCTATATGCGTCGATAGAAAATTAAAGACGGATATGCTTTGAAAGAATTTTTTTACATTTTCTATAAATGCATTCATGTAATTCACTGGAATATATACTTCATTTTTTATAAAAGCATATATGTACCTCATTAGATGAGGTATACTATTTTTAAAAAATTCAAAACACATGTAGACTGAAAAATGGGGCTGAATGTAACATTATCCTGAAAAAAATTCAAATGTACAAGAGAAATGAAGAAATGAAAAATTGCAGCATCGGATTCGGAACATCTCATAAAATTGGAACGATATAGATAATATTATTATGACTCATGTGCAAGGATGACACGCACAAATGGAGAATTAGGAGGTTGGGTGATTGAGATGGTGGTACATCTTTTGATAACGTGAAGTCGAACCTGGAGAATGTCTCACATGGCTTTTTTTTTTTTTTATTGTTTTTATTGTTTTTTTATGCTTTTATTTTGTCTTATCATTTTATTCAGAATTGCATTACGAATTCAGACATGAAATCGCGATAGCAATATTTATCCTTTTTTATTAAAAAAAAAAATAGGATATGAGAGTTTTGAAATGATTGCTAAAACTGTAGATGAAATCCGGTTCATAAATCATTCTAAGATAGATTTATTACAATTTTTTAAAAAAAAAATGAGTATGAAGGGAACAATCCAGAGACCATCTTGAAAACTATTTTAAAGTTGTTGGAGGCATTAAAGCTTGTGGAATTACTTCATCAACAATTATTGCTTCTGTTTTTTTCCCAACATGATCCAAGATCAATTGAATGGTCGGTATTGGATCAAAGTTGAAGTGGCTCATTTTGTCATAGTACAGCTATCATGTTTGAATGAATAGTAGACATGTACCACTCACTCAAAATTATTAGGGGTACTACTGTATTGTTCACATAGCATATTTTGTATCCATGCAAGTTGCATGTGGAAAATGTCTCTATACAAATTGCAATTCTTGTCTCAGAGGACCCCATTTCTCTTTGAATTTTTTTTAACCACATAATAATTTCAAAAGATGCCTTCGGGAAATGGTTGTTCAAATTCCATGCACCAAATAAATTGATATATACATAATATATATACTATATACCAAACAAAAAATCAGCTACTAAACTCATTGATATCATAGCACATTCGGCATACACTTATATTAATTAATATTTGTTAGAATTTATGTGCGTAACAAATAAATATTAGGCTAAACACAAATTCTTATAATTATCATATCAAGAATATAAACATCAAATATATATAAAGTCATACATGCTCTAAAATATATATAATAAAAGCATGAAATAAAAGAGCCTGGGATTAGAAAAGTGTATCCGAAAATGTGGAAGCGAGTGAAGACACTCTGTCCTCGATGAATAAGGCCCCCTCACGCACAGGGTTGAATGGCTCCTACCACTGAGAGATACGACCACAATAGGTTTTGTTCTTCCGGGGTGCGAGCTACGGAAGAACCACATGAACAGCTGCGATCTTTTCAGACGCCCAAATAGATGGATCAATAGAGATGGAAAATAGTGTTGCATGCGGATTATGTTAAACACTAAAAGGGCTGAACATGATTGATCACTAATTCACTAAGTACACAGCAAATAATATATGATAGTAATATGTGAATAAAAACGTCACATAATAAACGCACTATCATTGAATATTGAACGCATGAAATTGAGCATTTCTAATCTTCCAAAACACACGCTGACCGTTATAAGCATTTCAGAGCCAATATGATATTTTGTAACTCAAGCATTTAATTTCCATTCAAGCTTGTAATAATAAATCATTTATATGTGAGTGTAACCTCCAAAACACATGCAATTAAATGGAGCCGGTTACAACACATTATGAAATATTGAATCATGTATTTTTGGTCAAAATACCAATAATCCCCCACTGATCAAAATACATAACAAACCTAGATATAGCACAAAATAGAGATAATTGAGGGAAAAGAATAAAATGATCTGGAATGGAACAAATTGATCTAGAATGGAAGCAAATAATTTTGGGCGTCTTATACCATGTAATAGGTGAAGGTACCTTCTGGGTTTGAACCTTCACTTAGTGTAAATCATATCCCCCGGAGAAGCCTGAATAGACTAAGTCTTTGAATTCGACCTCTTTAGCCCGGTTTCACTGATCACACACACGGTACAGGATATGAGTCATGTTCTGCGGGGTAGCACGTTACGGCCATGTGCTCGTATCATTTCTTGAGTGCCTTAGAGATTTAGCCCAAATCCCAAAGAACGCGGCCCCACGTCCGTGCACTCATATAGGTGAGTTCTCCAGGGTGCCTGCATGGACCACACCCTGTCCAAAAAGGACTCGAACCCATTAAGAGCATTAGCTCAACCTACTTCCACTACAGTTAGCACTGTTACCATAGGGATGAGTTAGAGAAGTTTTTCTCTACAGTACTCACAAGTTTACCCGTACAGCTTCGTTAACCCCTTGAAAACCATCTTCATGGGATCTCCAATCACAATGGTAGGGAGCCCACTGCAGATAATTTTTAATGGGCTTAACCCAAATCCCCCTCGGTCTCGATATTAAGGACAAATCATCTCGCAAGTCTTTTGGTGAAGTTCTCTGTAACCTCACAAACTTGAGTTATGTTCCTTTTAAATATAAGGTGAATTGACTCAAGTTTTATTTATAGTTGTCTAGACATATTCATTTTCTTTTCCCAATATTTTGTAGTCTCTCTCTCAATATTGTTTTTTAATTAATGAGGTATTTCTCCCCCCACATTTAGGATATATAAATTACCATTGTAATTTTTATGATATATTTTTCACAAATACCCCCACATTTAAAGACTACCAAAATAATTTGGGATATGAATGCATAGAAAAATATTCTCTACAAATAAATCACAATTTTATTTTAATTTATGCATGCAAACAATAAAACTTGGTCATCATCACATGAGCATACAAACATATAGAAAATAATAACTCGCGTGTTAATCATAATTTTACTATAATTTGGGATATGAATGCATAGAAAAATATTCTCTACAAATAAATCACAATTTTATTTTAATTTATGCATGCAAACAATAAAACTTGGTCATCATCACATGAGCATACAAACATATAGAAAATAATAACTCGCGTGTTAATCATAATTTTACTATAATAGTATGCAATTGACCAAGACATTTATATGAGCATGATTAACATAAAATTATTTAACATGACCACTAATAATTACAGTAATCAACAGTTAGGTCTGTACTCACGTACCTTGAATAGATCATTTGTCACTGAATATTCTTATAGAATACCATAATATAACACACATAATATGAAGGCCATATGAAGAATATGTCCAGATATATCTTTAGATAATACCTCAAGAAAATCAGATAATATAGTGATCTCCTTAAACTGATAACTGATAGTTGTAATGAGAGTGCATAAATGAATATCAGCAACTCAAAAATCATCAAATATATACTACAAAACACCATGGCTCTGTGTTTATTATGAAGACCAAAATTATTCCAATACATATGATAGATGAGCACCAATTTGATTAGCATGCCACTGAGAAGACCCTTATCTGCATAAATTGACATCCTCTGTTAATAAACAACTGCAATCTCTTAGTCAAGGAGAACACATGACTGATATCATGCAGCATATCAGATAATATAATAGCCTCATAAGATAATAATCAGAATATTCCGAACTATGAGAGATTCATGAGAATATAAGAAAACTGAATAGAATAATCTCCCTTGAATTGTCTCTTCACCAACTACTGATATTAGAAGTATAGAGAAGAATACCAGAGAACCCATAAAATATTTCAATTATCATCTCTGAATATAGTAGTCACCAACGTCCTTGAAATGTATATATATAATCTCGTCTTCCACAAGAATTCATACATCATGTTTAATTGATTTTGAGTGCTTCAACGCAATATAATGGGAGTTGAAAATATCACCGAAAGGCATGAGAGAAATGCTTCCAATATATACATGTACCTCAGAGAAAACATTGGGTCACAAGAGCAGTGTGAGCACTGAAAAATAATGCATACAAAAGTAAACTCAACACTTATAGAAATTTGAATATATACAACACACAGAATCACCCATTATGGTTTATGGATGTGTTTAATTATCTCAAAGAACAAACATCACATGTATGTATGCATTACGGTTTTGAAATTGTTTCAATGCACCTGTTCATGGTTTTTGAAAAGATAAAACGTTCACTGCATGCATGGCATATATTATCTCATGAAAGATATGGCCAGCAATCCCAACTCATACTCATGCAGAACGAGACCCCATATGAAAATGCATGCATGACATTTTTTTTTTTCATAGAACAGTAACAAATGCCACCCATCCTTATTTATCAAAGGAAAATAAGGTAACTGACAAACATTATATGATGGAACATTGACCTTATTTAGAGATTAAACCGGTAAATAATACTTCAAATTAAATTGAACTCTACGGTCGAAGAGATGTTTATTTAGAAAATGAAAAATTAGAGGAGAATTAAGAAACCACCAAATTAAAGAATTAACCAGATTCTTTTACACCAATTTTTTCGAATATCAATATTCATATGATATTAAGTATCTATTTACATTAATTCATATTAAAACATGAATATTTATAACGCTCAACGGTAATGAATAATTTGTAACTCATGTTTGTAAATGCATGCAATTGTTTCATGCAAATTTAACACATCATATGCATATATGAAAAAATAAAACATAACGGATGCATTTTATTCCAAATATTTGCATGCATGCCATTCGGAATATCCAACCTTTCTCTCATCTCTAACAAAGATTAACTTATGTAATCTGTTTAAATCTAGCACATAATCTAATATAAGAATTTGTGTACTTATTCACCGAGTTGTTAGAATTTATGTGCGTAACAAATAAATATTAGGCTAAACACAAATTCTTATAATTATCATATCAAGAATATAAACATCAAATATATATAAAGTCATACATGCTCTAAAATATATATAATAAAAGCATGAAATAAAAGAGCCTGGGATTAGAAAAGTGTATCCGGAAATGTGGAAGCGAGTGAAGACACTCTGTCCTCGATGAATAAGGCCCCCTCACGCACAGGGTTGAATGGCTCCTACCACTGAGAGATACGACCACAATAGGTTTTGTTCTTCCGGGGTGCGAGCTACGGAAGAACCACGTGAACAGACTGCGATCCTTTCAGACGCCCAAATAGATGGATCAATAGAGAAGGAAAATAGTGTTGCATGCGGATTATGTTAAACACTAAAAGGGCTGAACATGATTGATCACTAATTCACTAAGTACACAGTTTAAAGAAGAATTGGAATGAATTGATTTGTCACTTTTTTGTACACGGTGACCCTTCCTTTTATAGGCAAATAATATATGATAGTAATATGTGAATAAAAACGCC
Organism: Acorus gramineus; assembly: GCA_030737835.1. NCBI lineage: Eukaryota > Viridiplantae > Streptophyta > Magnoliopsida > Acorales > Acoraceae > Acorus > Acorus gramineus. The sequence continues at coordinate 7,518,431 of CM060850.1, forward strand.
ACATATTAAACGCACTATCATTGAATGTTGAACGCATGAAATTGAGCATTTCTAATCTTCCAAAACACACGCTGACCGTTATAAGCATTTATGAGTCAGTATGATATTTTGTAACTCAAGCATTTAATTTCCATTCAAGCTTGTAATAATAAATCATTTATATGTGAGTGTAACCTCCAAAACACATGCAATTAAATGGAGCCGGTTACAACACATTATGAAATATTGAATCATGTATTTTTGGTCAATATACCAATAATATTAACACACATATAAAAAATATATATTATGATCGGTGAGTTTGGATTTTTTTTTTTTTTTGGTAAGATATGTATTGGTATGAAAAATGGGCGCTAGTATAGCCAGATCTATTTCCAGTCTCAATTCCAGTCTTATAAGCGTCGATAGAAAATTAAAGCGCATATGTTTTGAAAGATTTTTTTTATATTTTCTATAAATGCATTCATGCAATTCACTGGAATATATACTTCATTTTTTATAAAAGCATATATGTACCTCATTAGATGAGGTATACTATTTTTAAAAAATTCAAAACACATGTAGACTAAAAAATGGGATTGAATGTAACATTATCCTGAAAGAAATTCAAATGTACAAGAGAAACGAAGAAATAAAAAATTGCAGCATCGGATTCAGAACATCTCATAAAATTGGAACGATATAGATAATATTATTATGACTCATGTGCAGACACGCACAAATGGAGAATTAGGAGGTTGGGTGATTGAGATGGTGGTACATCTTTTTATAACGTGAAGTCGAACCTGGAGAATGTCTCACATGGCTTTTTTTTATTGTTTTTTATTGTTTTTTTATGCTTTTATCTTTTCCTATCATTTTATTCAGAATTGCATTACGAATTCAGAGATGAAATCGCGATAGCAATATTTATCTTTTTTTATTAAAAAAAAAAGGGTATGAGAGTTTTGAAATGATTGCTAAAACTGTACATGAAATCCGGTTCATAAATCATTCTAAGATAGATTTATTACAATTTTTTTAAAAAAAAATGAGTATGAAGGGAACAATTTAATTAAAAAATATACATGGACTTTTTAAGCTCAGGTTCGTGCAAGAGATTTTAAAATGTAACTTTCAAAATAGCAATCATGAAAAATCAAAATAACAATAAAAAAAAACTAAAATATTTAAAATTGTGAATTTTCAACCCCTCAAAACCAAAGACAAAAATTCCTTAAAAATGGAGTTTCTCATAAAATTTTCTAAAAAAATAAAGAAAAGAAAAATAGATCCATTACTTAAAAATATAAAAAAATTTAATGAGCCGATGATACACTCAGTTCATTTTTGCAACCGTGATTGCAATTGTTACATCATTAATGTAGTATATATAATTAGTATATATTCCATTATCTCAGTATATATTATTACAAAACAAATATAAATATATATATATATATATTCATTTGATATGAGTATGAATTTTATTTTATAAAAAAATATATATTTATCATATACGTGTACACTTAGAAGAGTGCTATTACACTCAATTTTTTTCTCAATTTAAAACATAATCTTATATATCACGTTAGAAATCTAGTGAAACATATACCTCATTAGATGTGTATATACTACATTAAATATTTTCTTATACTTACTAAAAATGAGTCCATTCAAGTCAAAATTGAGCGATATGCACTTTTTATCAAAGCTTTTATCCATGAAATTGAGCCATATGAACTTTTTATAAACTAATAATACACTCGATTCATTTTTACAACTCGCAATTATTAAATCACTGATGTAGTATTGTAAAAATGACTGAGCTTAACATTTTCCTTATTATTTTGGCGGTTGATCTATTTAGAATCTCCCTCAAGATCCAAGCATTACTCACGTTATGAGATATAGATGTCATCTTCATATTTGAGAGTTCTTGATCGTAGCATGATAAAAAAAAAAAAAAAACCTTGCATCATATTATTTTAGCCATATCTCAACGCAATATGTTCATATTTTTATTTTAAAAAAAATCATAAGTTTTATCTAATGAGATATTTACTTTTACAAAAAGTAAATAATATATCCAATGAATTTAACGATATCATTTATAAAAAAAAATATAAAAATATTTCATCGATGTATATATCTTGTTATAGTGAATAGAGGAGGCGAACGAAATATACATGACTACAGTTGAATTTTCTTTTCCATGTCATATGTCTTACATAATGGAATAGTTTTCAAAGCTTTTGTTTTAATGAAACTTTAGACTTTTTATAACTAGATGAAAGGAAGATAGAGAAGTAGGACTAGTAAACGAACCAAGCTGCTCGGGCTCGGCTCGGGTTCGGCTCGGTTTAAGCTCGTTCAGACTCGTTCGATTAAACAAATGAGCGAGCTTGAACAATTTTTAAAGCTCGGTTAGGCTCGGGACCTGGATCAAACTTCATTTTGTATTAAAATTTGACTCGTTGTGTTATAAAAAACTTAGTTGAAACTTGACTAAACTCTTTTATAAGATCAGAACATTAAATTAATACAAAGCTATGCTCATTTAGGCTCATGAACTTGACTCATTTAGGTTAAAATTTTATTTTCAATCCTTAAAAACCCTAAAATGAAGAAGAACGCTAGGCTCGTTGAGGCTCGTGAGCTCGGCTTGGCTCGGCTCGGCTCGGCTCGGTTATAAACGAGCCGAGCTTGAACATGTCAAAGCTCGGCTCGTCTCAAGCTTGACTCGTTCGACTCGTTTACCACCCCTTTAGAGAAGTCAATGGAAAAGAAGATGACCAAGGAGATAGAGAAGTCAATGGAAAAGAAGAAACACCCAACAAAACAGATATAAAGATTTGATCCAGATTGAATAGTCTGGTATTTGATCTATTCGAGTAAATTAATATTGTTTTATCATCAAATTGAAGTCTTTGGGTGACATGATGACACAACACATGTTTTAGCATGAACAACAATCAGGCACAAGTTGTTGAACAAGGAGGCCAAGAAAAAAATAAAATAAAACTCAAACTATGGCCATTATTGTGCCCTATTTCATCATAGGGTATCTTGCACTACAGAAACAGAGGCAGCACTCATGCAAATTGGTGGTCTTACACATTTAAGCATGCTGAGAAGAGATAATCAACATGTAAATTGAACATGGGTATCCTCAATTCAGTATATCAAATGGTTTCCCCCTGATCCAGGGTGGACAAAATTCAATTCAGATGGAGCTCTAAATTCAGTCCGGGCAGGATATGATGCTCCCCTCCGCGATCACAATGGCTCTTTCATCGAATGGCGTGGATAAGAATTTATAAAAATTAAAAAAATGATTGAGTAGATTTATAAGAGATTGTGACAATTAATTTGACAGTGTGTCAACATATTTTTTTGGGTTGAATAACCTAGAATAACTTAATTACAGGGGTTGGCTAGAATCCATATACCAGTTTATTATTGCATACAGATTTTTATTTATTTCAGTCATCCAAACAACCTTAAACTCCTTATTTCTCATTATACTCCAATCATCCAACCAGCCTTAAACCACTTATTCCACTTTCTAGAGGGCACTGCATCTGGTTGGGATGCATTGTAGCCTGACTACATTTACCTCCTAACTATTCATTTTTTTGTAAATCCTTTGGGCTAATTTGACAAGGGGTTAAGATTTTTGAGGATAAGTTGTCCTAATTTTAAATGATAAAATATCCATCAATTTTTTTTTATATTTACATTTGTTAAAATTGAGATTAAAAAATGGAGATAAATGATATCCCAGCCTTTAGGTGGAATAAAATATCCCTATTTTATTTCAAAATCGGGACAATTGTCCACAGTTTTATTCCAATTATTTTTTATACTAAACGGGGATAAGCTATCCTCCCACTCACTTATCCCCATAATTATCCTTTATCCCAACACTTATCCTCTTGTTAAACTAGCCCTTTGTGTACTTCTACAATGTTCATAACAATACAAATTTTAAACCTTTATCCTCAAAAATAAATAAGTAAATAAATTGATAACCATTTTTTGTTATGCACAATCACAAAAAAGAGTCCAAACAAAACAAAATCTTAATCACTTGCTCAGAAGGAAAAAAAAAACGTTGTCTGCCTATTTGTACCCAAACTTCTCAAACCAACCCGTTCTTTAAATTTTAGTTTATTAAATCATGAAAAGATTTTGCTGTATAGTTGAGTAGGTGATTTCAGGTTGGACCTGTCAGAGGTATAGATTGCACATCATCATGAACTCATTTTCTAGCTCATGAGCCCCAAGATCAGAGGAAGCAAGGGAGGAAGGAAAGGCAGAGTGGGGTCAATTAGTATAGATATAATTGATGGTTTTCAATTGACGCGCGTGTGTGTGTGTGTGTGTGTGTGTGAAAACATGTGACATATGAGAAGATATGTATCAAGTTACTGAATGCCAGCTAGTTTCCAAATCAACTAAACCATAATACTACTGCCCACCACAAATTATCACATGCAGGATTTGCATGTGATGTAGAACAACTTTTTTTTTTTTATGGATGGTAAATGAATTGTATTACTATAAACAAAATGCTTGTACAAAAAGTGGCATATACAAAAGTCACTCCCATCAAGAAGGATCAAAGAAAGCAGTGAGAGGGAAACACAGTCCAAGCTGTGTTGCATCCCCACTACGTTTCAAGTTCCTCTTTAAGGGAGATACACATATAAGGGGAAAACAAATGCCCGCAGCATCACTGTCCATGGCATCTTTGAGTTTAGGCCATAATTCATCCGCATGAAAACATCGCACTCCATCACTTGTGAGCCACGCTGCAGTCAGATCCACTGGTCTATTAGCCTCTCGCCATATAGTCACATGTCCTTGCTTTTGATGGATATCTTTCAGTATTCTAATCGCCCTCCACGTAGTTTTTCCCCTTCCCAACACCAAAGAGATAGCCACCCTATGTCCTCCAGCTAATTCCTCCCTCACCTTGACGGGTAGCAAATATCTACCTTTTTTTTCAAAAAAAAAAAAAAAACACCCAATAGATAGCAGTACAAGAGTCTTCCTCAATCCAAAGTTTTGTAGCTTTAAGATTGAAAGCGAGATTAAGCCGGGCTTGAATGCCTTTAAGTTCAATAATGTTTGCTTGCACTCATCCCACTACCCAGTAAATTTTCCTCTTCCGACTTCCTCTATCTATTGGCACTGTGTTAGGAAGACATTTTGATTCATTGGAACTTATTCAAAGAAACTATAACATGATTATAAAAGGAAATAATATGCATGCATCAGTACAAAATACTTTTTCTCATAGCTACCTGAAAAGCAGAACCAGCTGCGCTCATATTGTTTAGAGAACACTAGCAGCATTTATTACAGAATATTGTCCTGCAAATATGTAGAAGAACTAAGCAAGTTAGGCAGCCCTTCAAATCATATGTAATTAGCCATTCTTCCTGACTAAAATCGAACCATGCTGAGTTAAGGGAGCATAAAATCTGATGGGCTGGGTTACATTGGTGATGTTGAGCACCTTGACATCCCGAATCTGCAGTCACCAGAAATTGCTAAGAACGTTAGGAGGCAAATTTTGTTCATTGACAGGACACTTGAATGAGCATGTTAACATTCAGGACCATCTCTTTTATGAATTTTCTTTAGCTCTGAATTAATTAATTATACACTTTCACAACTACATTTTGCAATATGGTTGCAAATGTTTACTGTCTAAATCTTTAAAATAAAATTCCTGGTAGGCAAGATAATGAGATGCAAGAGAGAGTTTGACACATTAATCCTTAAAACCAAGCTACCATATCTCTGAGAATATTCCATGACCGTTGTCAGATTACAGAATTACCAAACTACCATAACATAGTAATAAAAATTGTTGTGTCCAAAAAACTGATTATAGAATGTGTAACAAAAAAAATTTACATAGGAAAATATTTAACCAGGAAATAAAAATAAAAATAAACAAATAAATTTATTTCAATTTTTAATATGTGACTACTAGAGCCTACTGAACTACCAAAGATAATCTGACATTAGTGGATTTGAATTATCTATCAATGGGGATATAATATCAAAATTAAGATCATACTAAGAAATTGATTTTGTGGAAATATATGGCCAATGAATCTTGTGAATAGAGACATAAAAGAGTAGAGATAATAAACATTATAGTGCCCATATCAGATGTTAATTTTCCCCTGCAAACCCTTGTGAAGAGCAGAAGCCAAGAACAATTTTCTTCATTTTGTAATGCCTGCGTGGATTCTATAAATATATATAATAAAGATGTTAAGGAAGCAATACATGATGACTAAATATATGTTTGATGAATAGGCAGAGAACTTCGAAGGCAATGATTCATTGCAATATTAGCCAAGTTATTTCATCATTCCACTATGCTTCAATGGGGAAATGTTTAAATAGAAGGAGAGAGACACATGTAGAGGTTATAAAATATGCAAAATGTGAGAGGGAAAACTTATAACAATTAACAACTGGTACCTGAAATTATGGTCGAAAAACTTCAAAGGCAGCTCATTATCTCATCATTCTACTCTGCTTCAAACAACAGACTTTTAAACATAATAAGATACACAACCCAGATAGAAAGGATAAAAAAAGTTGATCAATAAAGTGATAGGAAGAGCAACAGTAGAATAGAAAAGGGAGGAAAGAGCAATTGATTTTTTTTCTAAAAAAAATCATGAAATTGAACAATCAGTGGCCTTTCCAAAAGGAAAAGCAAACATCAAAAGAAGAATCTCTTATGTTGCTGCATGCACCTACATTTTTGTTTTTCTGACCTGGCTTTTTACTGTATCAATTTGAATTACGTCAAGAAACTTGGTGGATATAACTTATAAGAGTGCTGAAACACAAGCTTATGATATTGATATTTGCATGGACAATAAACTACTGAGAAATACAAAAACCTCTAAAGCTGCATAAATCCAACCTGGTTTTCATGACCTAAAGATCTTCCGCTTCTCGTATTTCTTCCAACATTTCCACAGCAGACTCCAACCTTAATTTGCAGATAAGCTTTAAAAAACTCATGAAGCATTTTTTTTTATACAGAATATTCCACTGAGCGTGTAAATATGTATGAACAAAGACATGAATAATAGAATAGAAAGGATTAATTCTCAAGCAATCAGTACAACATGATATATGAAAAGTACAAATCCAGACACACAATCAATCATAACCAAAACATTATTGTGGAGTACAAACCATGAGAAGTTCTCAAATTGAACAAAGACACAACATTCAAAACACACAGAATAAATAATAACAGACTTCAAACCGTTCTTTTATTCTTTTGGGTGAAGCAAAGCCACATAATAACCAAATTCGTAATCGATATAAGCTGCTTGCCTTCTGCCTGCACATATAAATTCATGGGCTCCAATTATGAAAAAAAAGAAGTAACCCAACATGAATGTCTCAATGGAATGCTTCACCATGCAATGATATAAAAGTAACCAAAGAAAATAAAGTTTCATGAAAAGAGAATTAACGTATATACCTCATTGCAGCCATCGTCTCAATGGGATGTGAAGCTTTTCTGCTTCTCCTTGCATACTCTCCCACAGCTCTTTGAGGGTGGTGAGGTGTTCGATGCCCTCTGGCAGCGCCTTCACTTCTCTGCACCAGAGAATATTAAAATATTCGAGGCACTGCATTGCTCCTTTCTTGATCGTTATTTGATTGAGTTCGCTCAGCTCCTTTAACTCTAGTGCTTTGAGGGAAGGGAAACTTTTCTCTTGGAAGATCAACACTTTGCCTGCATAAGACTGGTTAGAGAGTTGAAGTTCCACCAGGTTGGGCAGTGACGGGAGGAGAAGGAGCGAGTCTTGTGGCAACTGAGATACTGATAAGGTCAACTTTTTAAGTTTCGTGAGGCACTTGAACCAGCTAGGCAAGGACCCATTTTTTAAATGCCCCATCAAAACGAGCGTTTCAAGGGAAGGCGGTGGTAGATCAAGATTTTCCAATTCCAGTGGTTCTTCACCTCCCTTGGTTGATCGAATTTCCAAGAAGTCAAGGAATCTCATCTTTTTTATTGAAGCACACAAGTCTGCTCCATGAGACGCCCTCACCTCCACGATCACAAATTTTCTGAGCTGTGCAAGATCCCCGACCCGTCGCACGACCTCACTGTTTGAAGAGATGGCCTTTAGAGTCTGCAGCTCTTTTGAATCCCATGCATGTTTGTGTTTCTTTTTCATGGACCCCCCTAATAGGGTATTATCTCGATGATCAACTTTGTAAATCAAAACATGTCGTAGTTTTCTTAGCTTGGTAATCCAATCTGGTATCTCCTGCACATCAGTTAAGGAAACGTCCAATGTTTGCAAGTTTTGAAGCATCTTCAAACGTCGAGGAAGCACCTTCACTTTTGTGCACTTCAGACACAGATACCTCAAATTAAATAAATCACCCACCGCATCAGGTATACTATCAATCGATGCATTTTTTAGATGCAACACCCTTAGCAATCTATTTTTATTAAAAGTGCAAGAGAAACCATTGTTTGCAAACAACAATAAAGAACGGAGACAAGACATTTTATCCAATTCTTCTTGACAAGTGCTGTGTTCTTCAACGACTGATAATCGACGAACATTACTACTACGCTGTGCGTCAACTGACATACAGAATTTTTGCTTCTTCGATATCGATATAGCCATCTCCCTTACTAAGTCATGCATACAAAACGATTTCAACCTTTCCCAATTGTTTCTTTTTCCAGCGTGAAGCAGGTTTCTGAGGACGAGCTCATTAAGATATTGCTCAGCAATGTCCTCCATTGTCATCCCGTCCCTTTCTTCTATAAAACCTTCTGCTACCCATAACCTAACAATCCTTTTTCTCTTGATGAGATAATCCTCGGGAAAAGCACTACAATATAAGAAACAGTTCTTCAGATAGTGTGGCAGATCATAAAAGCTAAGCATCAATATATTTGACATCCTTTCTAATTGTGGCCTGTTAGTGAGCATCCAATTGAGACTTTTCAAAGTATCATTCCACTCTATTACTGAATATTTTGTATTCAAGAGAGAACCTAATGTCACAATCGCGAGAGGCAATCCATCACACTTGCCAATAATTCCTTCTGCTGAATCCTCCAGCTCCTCAGGACAGATACCACCTCTATCACCTCTGAATGCAATACTGTAAAAGAGTTTTCTTGCCTCATCATCTTTTAGAGGATTTAGATTCACAACATGATCTGCAGGAGATGCTAGTGAACTTGCAATTTCAATGTTTCTACTTGTAAATATGATTCTTCCTTTAGTTGTGTTAAACACATCCTTAATTTCGTGCCACAAACTCACATCCCATACATCATCAAGGACAATAAGACACCTTTCATAGGATTCCAAATTCGCATGGAGCTTCTCAGCGAGCCCCCTTGTGTCCATCCCATCAATGCCTTGCGTTACCATTTCACCTTTCTTCTCATGAAAGAGTTGTTTTATTATGTTTCTTAATATATCGTCCTTGTTATATGATTTGGAGACTGTGACCCATGCACGCCACTGGAATTCTTGCTGAATTTGTTTGTTCTTGTAAATTTGCGCCACGAGTGTTGTCTTGCCCACCCCGCCCATTCCACACACAGATATTTCCTTGTGCTCTGCCGCATCATCTTTCAGCCATTTGATCAATTTTTCTTTGTCACTCTTCAACCCAACAATATCATCTTCTTCTTTATGTAGCATCGAAATATCAGTAGATCTTCCTATTGCATCTTTGATACTTGACCCTTCATCAAATCCCTTGACACCATATCGAGTTCTTCTCTCCGAGATGCTCATTATTTTAATTTTGATATTTTGCAATTGCGCGGCAATGCCTATTAGACAAAGTAATGCATTTAATTAGCAATCACTTGATCTGATCCGCTGCGGACGTGCGGACGAGGTCGCCGTGCGGATCAGATCTCGACCGTCCGATCGAGCACGATCGGACGGTCCAAAAAAGAAAAAAAAAAAAAAACAAACAAATCACGACTCTCTCGACTCTCTGACTCTCTCTCTCTCTCACGACTCTCTCGACTCTCTCTCTCTCTCACGACTCTCTCGACTCTCTCTCTCTCTCTCGACTCTCTCTCGCTCTCTCGCCGGCGACCATCGGCGACCACCCGCGACCATCGGCGACCACCCGCGACCATCGGCGACCATCGGCGACCACCCGCGACCATCGGCGACCACCCGCGACCACCCGCGACCATCGGCGACCACCCGTGACCACCCGCAACCATCGGCGACCACCTCGACGACCCCATCGACGACCACCTCACGGAGAAGCCCTCCCCTGCGATCACCTCCGGTCATTCCTCTCTCTCCCTCAAATAGCTTTTTTAATTTCATATGCCTGAGTGTGTGTGATTGTGTATGATTTTTTGGTGGATCTCATCAATCTCAATCAGATTTCACACTGATTTGGGGTTTTACTTGATTCTAGGGTTCTTCTATAGCTGTCTTGATTATGCTCTTATGTGAATGATGTTGGAATTGGTTTGATGAATGCAAATAATGTGTGAAAGAGAAATAGTGTTAAAGAAAAAAAGAAACAAAAAACAGATACAAACACACAAGAAATCTGAAATTGAATTATTTGGAGTTTCAAAGTCAAAACATTAAATGATACTGATGGCCTACATTTTGATCCAATCATATTAAAAAAAATTCAAAAGGGACAAAAAAAGAAAGAGGGCTTTTTTTCCAGATGCCAGCAAAGAATTATATATGGTGTTCCTTATTCTCTGGTTAATATTTGGTAATGCATTATGAAAATGTCAAAACTGATCTTGTCTCATTCGCATTGAGCTTCTATATTTTTTTGTCCATCTCCTTTATGATTGTTTGTTTACCTTCTGTATCTATGTGTCTATAGCATAATTACAAGGATATGTTATTTTGCCTCCATTTTAATAGATAAAATTCATCCTCCACAAAGTAGAAAAGCTCAAATAAGTTGGTTATTCTCTGCACCTGTCATTCATTCCCTAACAAATAATGACTATTTCATCATATGATTTTTGGATAGGGACATAAATGGGGTGAATACTGATTGGATGCATGTATTCATATTTTTTTCTGTTTTTCGTTGAATATGATCATGGATATTGAAATTGATTGGATATCAATATTCATATTTGGTGTAAGCTAGTATGAGTATGAACTTGATATGAGCAAGCTTGACCTAAATGTATACTTATGAACTGGTATTGAGCAATACGTTGGTCTCCTCCCTTGCTTTTCCGCACCATTCACTGCTTAAAGATAGACGAAAGGATCTGTCTTTTACCCTCTCCCATATTATGCTCGTTGTTGGCACTTCTATCCAACAGATTGTGTTCTTTCCTGCCTCCATTTGAACATTGTCATTCTTGCTAAGCACTACCATTACATCCTTTGCAAATAACTTACTTTAAGCTCAATCAATTTTTAATTGCAGCAGGTTGTAGCAGCACCACAAGAAGCAGGAGCACCTTGTTGCAGCAGCAGGAGCAGCAGCATCAGGAGCAGCAGCAGCAGCAGCAGCAGCAAGAACAATGGCAGCAGCAGCAGCAATAGCAGCAACAACATCAGCAGGAGCAAGGGCAGCAGGTGCAGCAGCTCCAGTTGCAGCACCACAAGAAGCAGGAGCAGCGAGAGCAGGAGCACTAGCAGCAGCAGGAGCTTTAATAATGTGAATGTACATATTTTTTTGAGTAAACATGTTGATTTTTCATTCAAATATGAGAATATATAGTTATATTAAGACATATGATCACCATGTGAATCAAGAAACTCATTCCTTGTATTAACATTCTCATTCAGGTCACCCTCATTTAACTGTTGAGACCTTTTGTATTTAGATATGCATCACCTGAGACGGGAAAACTGTTATCCCATCAAAAAACTGTATTTAGCTCTATTGAGTTCATCAAAGTATATGAAATTTTTTACTCGGCGGTAACGTTCAAATTAACTTGGTCAGATTACTCAAAAACAAAGTTCTCAACTCTCAACTAACACATCTGGTCTGGTTTGGCAAAAGCAATTCAATTCTTTGGTGTTGATTCCACTTTTCTTTGATCTATGCAATAACAATCAAACGTGATCCGCTTTAAAGCGATCAGAATTTGTGTACACTGATTGTAATATATCAACAAACAACCTCGAAAGTTGGCATGAAGCTGGGAACCATCTTGATAACAGGTAGTTTTTCAACTTTATGATTTAAAGGGAATAGCAAGGGCTTGTGCAGCTGCTTGTTGCAGCAGCACAAGCAGCAGCAGGAGCAGATGCAGCAGGAGCAGCAGCAGCAGGAGCAGGAGCAGCAGCAGCAGCAGCAGCAGCAGGAGCAGGAGCAGCAGCAGGAGCACTAGCAGGAGGAGCAGCAGCAGCAGCAGCAGCAGCAGCAGCAGGAGCAGCAGCAGCAGCAGCAGCAGGCAGCAGCAAGAGCAATGGCAGCAGCAATAGCAGCAGAAGTATAACAGCAGGAGCAATGGCAGCAGCTGCAGCAGCTCCAGTTGCAGCACCACAAGAAATAGGAGCAACATGAAAATGAAAATTTTGGATTATAGTGAATTGTTGACCTGCTCAGAGCTCCCTTTTTCAAAATAAAAATGAAACTGGGAGAATCATTTTGACACATTCACATTATATGAAATTTAATCAAACCAGTGTTAAAATCATTGAATAAATGTATCAAAAAATCATCTTGGTTCAAGTTTGTACAAGCATCAATGCAGGGAGTCATGTTTTGTTCAAGTTTGTAACGAATACAAGAAATTCACTTAAGCCAACGGAGAGAATGCATTGTTGATCAGGTAACAAATTATACCTTGTGCTTTGCCACCTTAAGATCCATCTCCACAATCGATGGATACCCAACGAGTACCTCGAACGATCAGACTCAGACCTTGTTACTCTAGACCATAAGAAGCAAGTTACAATTCAAAAAAAAAAAAAAAAAAAACATACACAATATTTTCAAATAGCAAAAATGATTGAAATCAATAGTTTGTAGGTACCTCACAAAATGGCGGATTTTTGGGTGTCTCTATATACCGAGGATTCTTATTGTGTGTTTCGTGCTAACCTGAAAAATATCAATTGTATCAACAAATTTAAAAAGACATATATCAATCTTAATAGAGAGTGTTTAATTTAATCTTACATTTCTTTCAACATCGGACAACTCCTTTTGTTATGCTTCTCTTTCTTGCCACACATGCTACACGTTCTCCTTTGTTTTTCCTTCTCCTCCATTGCTAATTCAATTCCCCCCTTCAACCTTTTTCCACTTCCTTTGGTCTTCGAAATGTTTGGAGGTCGGACATCTATAGAGTTTACAAATTGAAAAGCAAGCAATGTACACAAGATATGTCAGCTCTAACCAAATGTTATTGGGCCTTAACCATAACTTTAGGGATTTTATGAAGAGGACATGCCAGATATTGTTGAGCCTCATATATAGTGTTCTCTTTGACAATCAATCAAGTTGTGTAGAAAGGCACAATCACCAATCATTTTTACTTCTGTTTAATATTTTTAACATAAACATTTCCATTGGGCATGTGATGGAAATGTTACTTGTGTGTTTTGCGGTTATGATCTGAACTTTCAAGTATTGATGCTAAGCCCATTTCTTATCAACCTTGCATGAAAACCAGCTCTTGTTTCTTAATTAGGTTCCTTCATACAATGCATTCCAAGTAGGAAACCAATTCTAGGCTTTAAAACCTCCCTCGAAAAACCAAATTCTATGCAATTGGTTCAGAGGCTTATTAAGGGCTGGGCTTTATATTGCGTCGGGGCTCCAAATATGAGGTTTGAGGAGGAAGATCGCTGATCGGAATCTAGTGGAGAGGTGAAGGCTCTTATGGAGTCATTCGAAATAGATCTCTCATTTACTATGTTTGCCTTCTTTTGTGTGTATTTCCTTTTTATCTTCATCTTCCTTCTTATTTTGAAATTGCACCCCAAATATGAAATATCAATAAAATTTTGGGCCGTAGAATTCCTCCCAGTTTCTCAAAAAGGGACCTCTGGGATGTGATATTAAACTGAGATCCCCAATCATCACAAACCCTAAATGAAAAATCCCCAATCATCACAAACCCTAGATGAAAAACCCCAATCACCAAAAACCTTAGATAAAAAAACACCCAATCATCACAAACCCTAAAGGATAAAACCCTAAACATCACAAACCCTAGATAAAAACCCTAATCATATAGAGAGAGAGAGAGAGAGAGAGATCAACCTCGCCGATGGTCGCGGGTGGTCGCGGGTGGTCGCGGGTGGTCGCCGATGGTCGCGGGTGGTCGCGGGTGGTCGCCGATGGTCGCGGGTGCTCGCCGATGGTCGCCGGCGAGAGAGGGAGAGAGTCGAGAGAGAGTCGAGAGAGAGAGAGAGAGTCGAGAGAGTCGAGAGAGAGAGAGAGAGTCGAGAGAGGGAGAGAGAGTCGAGAGAGTCGTGAGAGAGAGAGAGAGTCAGAGAGTCGAGATTTGTTTTTTTTTTTTTTTTTTTTTTTGGACCGTCCGATCGTGCTCGATCGGACGGTCGAGATCTGATCCGCACGGCGACCTCGTCCGCACGTCCGCAGCGGATCAGATCTATATATATATATATATATATATATTGAAATGATATGGTGCGGATCATGCGGACCGTGAGGATCGCGTATGTACCTTCTTTAAAAAGGTGTATGATATGATAAATAAAGCATATACTTGATACATGTAATACTTCAATGTGGTATATGCTTTCTGTACTGACACATGTACTTCTTTAAAGGACTTGAAATATCTTCAAATAATGTGTATGTTTTCTTTAATGATGCATATACCTTTTTAAATGAAGCATATGTTGTGATCCACATGGTCCGCACGGTCCGCAACATATCATTACTCTATATCTATATATGCATACACACTAACATATACATACATGTGTGTGTGTAGATATATGTGTGTGTTTGCCTATGTGTGTGTGTGTGTCTATATATATCATGTTATATATAAGGAACGGTCAATACCATGCCTAGCCTTGATGTTCCTTGATACTCGTAGACCTTTTGCAGTAGAATTCCATAAACGAGAACTCTTCTTCTCACCCACAAAATAAGTGAACTCGTCAATTATATCTTCGATGTAGTACGCTGTTTCCCTCACTTGCGCCACCCAAACTGCGGTCAGTCCATCACCAGTCATTGTTTTATCGGCGCGTATGAGGAAGGCTTGTATCATCTCCATCTCACTCTTTATCTCTTCCATATCGCTACGCACTGATAGCAAGTGTAATGCTTTCTCCTTACTAAGGGTCCAGAGCGATGTGCCAAATTCCGACGCCAATGCGGAACCAAGCTTGAGGATCACCAAACCCACAATCGCCTCTCCCATGTTTCAATTCTGCTATGGAAATTGGTGTTTAGAGTTGTAATGTTTCCAACAAAATTTAGACAATTAATCATAAAGATCTCAAGTGGGCAGGCTACAAGCAATTGTCAAACTGATTCAGCTTTCGCTCACTAAGCCAATACATCACATCATATTTTATACCTCTAGGTGGCTTCATAGTCAGTCCGCTTAGCCCTCCATTTAGCTAGAGAGATAAGTTATTTCATAATAAATAACTATTCCAATATTGATAACTATACTATGTAGATTAAACCATTTTTATATTTCATTATGGTTTTTATTAAAGTTTTTGTTGTTTGATTGACCGTGAATAAGTTGTAAATATAATATAAATAAAATGTGGATAAAGATTAAAGATAAAAGAATAATTTGAAATGTGTGTCTCACTATTTAGAAGAGGTGATGTTAAATGATCTAACACTTGACCCCCCCTTTTATTTTTTGGGAACACGATGAGGATAAATGAAAAAAAAAATAGAGAGAGAGTGGGGGGTGGAAGAGGGCGACCGACAGTAGGTGGGAGGAGGATAGGGTGAGAAAGATAGGAAGAGAGAAAAAGAGAGGTCGCTAAGGAGGACGGCGGGTGGGGTAGATGGGGAGAGAGAGAGGATGGTGGGTGGAGAGCGGCATGGGGCGGCCCCTATCCACCGCTTCCCTCCACTCCATGGCCTCTCTCTCTCTCTCTCTCTCTCTCTCTCTTTTCACACCTAACATTCCAAACACTGTCATATCTATCAAATCAGTCACACATCTCTCACACTTATGTAAGGATATAGTTGTCATTTAAAATGTCATAAACCACTATACATCTCTTATCTTTCACTCACTACAAGAATAATGAGTATTTATCATCACTTTAACCAATATGAACTAAACAATAAAAAGATCACTATACGTTTCTCAATTAAAATAACAGAAAATGCAATCAAATAAAAATTTATTTATTGTTATCTATCCCGATATAACTATCAGGAGCCAATAAACTTACGCCACACCCCCACACTGGGAAAGAATATATGACTTCAACATGCATCCTTAATTTTTTATTTGAATGTCTTTCATCTCAACAAATGGATTAAGCATGCATGTTAGCTAGACTAACATTCAATTCTGATTTAACGGTCATTAATATGACGATGGAAACGATAATAATTGAGTTTGCTTTAATAAAATAGAATATCTAATTTCAAAATACATGATTTGGAAGTTGAATGACACACAAACAAATACTTAAGCCAATTTGAGATTAGCCCCAAGAAATTGGGTCCTAAAATGGGTCTCTTTTTAATGTTTTTTTTATCACAAACATATTTCGATAAGAATTTTAATTAATTTTATTTAATTTTAACCAAAAAAAAGAAAAGAAAAAAAGAATCACAATAGAATAAGAAGAAAAATAACAATAAATAAATAATAATATAATATATATGTTTAAAAACATTTAATAAAAGAAGAATAAAAAAAGGAATAACAAATAAATAAATAAAACAACATGTGACCAATATGGTTTTTCTTTGTAAATCAGATCAAATATAAATAATATAAAATCAAGATAAATAAGAAAAATATTACTTAGGGGCCGTTTGGTTCAGCGGAAAGCTGATTTTAAGTCCTGATTGATAAGTGCAGATTGTATAAGTTCTGATAAGTTTTAATCAGTTCAGAAGAAAAACTGTTTGGTTCAACGGAAATTATAAGCACTTATTGCAATAAGTGTGTTTGGTTCAGTACTGAAGAGTAGAGCTTATGACAAGGGTGTTTTGGTCCATTTTATAAGTGCTGAATGTAATTTGATGTTTGGTTGAAAACTTGATTATTTGCTTATTTTTTCTATTTATTAAAAAAAAAAATTTATTAAATGTCTATTTAATAAATTATTAGATACTACAGTTTCATTACTTATTAGAACCTGATACAAGCTTATATAGATTTACAAAAAAATAACTCAAGACATAATGACTTCTCATGATGTGGTAAATATGCAGACATCTATTTACCAATTTTGAAATATCATAACAATCACATACCTGTCAAATTTTTTTTACAACTCTCACCTAGAACCTGATACAAAGTGGCATATCCTGTCATGCTACACATTATAAATACAAGAGAATAATATTAACACTTTATGATTCAAAAATAAAAACCTGTAGATCATCAAATTCATCGAAACCAAGAAAAGGTAATACACATGCTACATATGTTTTCATGCTACAATAGATAGCCACATGAGTATGTTACAACATTCTCAAATAAAAGACAAAGTCCAAGATCAGTAAATATTTACATTACAGTGCTGGTTTCATAATCCAACTTCTACAGTCATTTGATGGCCAAGAGTACAAGCAAAAAAAAGATCACAAACACCATCAATATGATACATATGCATGAACAACATCCAAAGATGAGTATCCCAAAGGGGCGTTGAACTGCGACGGCCTTCTGAACCTTCTCCTGAGCTGGCACCTGGTAAGCCTCGGGTCCGTGCGCCCGACGCACTTCATCAACCCACACAAAGCATTGTGGGTGTTCCTGATTACATGAATGACAACAAAATAAATCACACGTTAAATGACACATGTTTAAAAGGACATAATTAGCAATTCAAGAGGGTTTACATTGTTAAAAAACTTACCAATCTTGCTGGGCACCTCAAAAACCATCGGCCATAGTTCTTGGAAGTCCTAGCCATCAAGAGGACCATCGGTCCTCGTCCACAGGCGCACTCAATCTCTGAATTTTCGTTCTTCATGCTATCAAAAATATTACAATATTATACAGGATTGTTACAAGAACTAATATTACAACAGATAAAAAAACGGGCGTGGATACAAGAAAAAAAAATCCCCTAGCGCCTAGCCATTAGTAGATCGGCTATCTGATCCCGGGTTCTATTCATTTCTATCTGATCTCTCTCCGGTTGGAATGGGGCATATAGTGTTTCAGCGCTACGGTCCTCATCTGTATTCGTGTTTTCGAATTCGCGAAAGAGGGTATCAGCCTGATTTTCCCTTCGAATATAATTATGGATACCCATTGTTGCAATGACGATCCGTACCTGCATGTCAAAAGAATAAGATGCCATCTTCTTCAGTATGGGGAATCGCGCTTTCCACACTCCAAAAGTGCGTTCTATGACATTGCGCAATGAAGAGTGATAAAAATTGAATAGCTCCTCCTTATTCTTTGGTCCTGATCTGCCCCTATAATCACCCAACCAATACCTCACGTTCCGAAATGGTGTGAGGAATCCCCTATTGTTGCTATACCCTGCGTCAGCTACATAATATTTTCCTGGAGGTGGCATTGGAAAATTCCTTGAAGGGTCTCGGATGCATTCGGAAAGGATACGTGAATCGTGCGCCGTTCCTTCCCAACCGGCCTCAGCATAGGTGAACTGCATGTCGAAGGAGCATATAGCAAGAACATTCTGCATGCAATCCCCCTTGCGCCCCCGGAATGGCACTTGACTCTCTGTCTCTATGATCGCGTGGACAAGAGTTCCATCTATAGCCCCAACACAATCCTACATATCAATGTTTAATTACCCATATGATTAAACTTCCAAACTAGAATAATAATGTATCAATTGTTCAAGTACATCATGAAATATAGTTTATTACCTTGAACGCTGGGTAAAATCGTTGATTGTTTAAGATTTGGATGGGTGTCTTTGACAAATCGGGTGGATGAATAACCAACCTGCTTAATTTCAACATTGCCGATAGGACCTCCCTAAACTGACGAGATATGGTCTCCCCAGAGTGTTGAAATCGGTCCTGACAATATCTGTTTGTCGAATTATGTCCAACGATAGTGAGGAATATAGCTAATTGTTCTTCGATCCACATGTTCCTTGTGTCCTCCAACCAACCTTCCCTCCGGAATAAATCTGCCAATCGTCGGAACACATGTTGATCCATGCGAAATAATTCTTGACATGGGCGTGGATGGCCCCTTAGGATTCCATCAACATAATCATGGCCACTCAGAACCCCATCACGCACTGCTCTTGGCACCCTACGTTGACCAAACTTGTGATGTATGTAATACACAATAAGGAGGAAGATGATGATATTCTGTGGAGTCCACATTCCTAATACCTTAAAGAATGCATCCACAAACAATATAAGCATGGATTCTTGTTCTATAGCATACATGCAATATCATAAAAGTAGGTGTTATAACCAATACCTAATCTTTATAGATAAACACCACTGGTACGTAGAAATTTATAGATAAATAATGGATCCTCACTGCATTCATACTTACATCACACAATGCAGTTGAACCACTACATGAAAATATAACAGATGATATATTTTTCACTTCCGTTATTTTCTGTAATATACAACCTAAAAATTAAAGAACATACTATTCAACTGACTAAAATGGAAGAGAGTGCAATAAAACACAATCTACACCAACAACTTGAGTGCAGTAGTAGCCTTTTATTCCATGTATTTTTCACATTGTTACTAGAAAAAAATTCTAGAGTATAATTTCATGATACTGACATTCTTAGTATATTTTGATTACCCTATCCAGCGCTAGTCTGACATTAAACTTCTACCATTTCACACAAAAGAGACATAGGTTTGGAATAAAACAAATTGAGGTATGACAGAAAGCATCAAACATCCCCTGACTGCCACATTGATCAATCTATATGACTATATATGCACATTGTTCCTATTGTACACAAGGAGATCACTTTGTCATGTATAAAGTCTAATAACAGCATTGTTACTAGAATCCATAAATGTAAAATGAGGGACCCAAAAGGCAAAATAAACTACCAATCCATCAATTTCTATACAAAATACTAGTGTATACCGATATCCCAACAAACATAATACATAAACCCAAACAAACACAAACATCAACATTAATATAGCAAAATACAACCTAACAAACACATGTTTCCACACACTCATAATACATAAACCCTCCTAACAAACATGAAAGCATCCACAGACTATTGTTCATAAACATAAGACTTCATAAAGCTACCCTACATACTAAATAATTAAACATACATAGACTGTGTTCATAATACATGACAAACATAAATATTAAGGACATTGTTCAGATTACAACAACATTCGTGGGATTGTTCAAACTGGAGACTCTAATCTTTGACAGAAGCCCGCACCAACATAGCCCTGGACTCTGGATCCGTCTCAAGCATCCAAAGCTCTCGATTCTCAGGAATGTTGATGTACCTCAGTGCGTTTATGTAGAGCGAGGTACCGGGCACAAACCCCGGGGTCTGTCGGAGGGATTCATAACAGGTGGCAACGGTGGGTACTGAACATCCAAAGGGTGCTTGACTAGTAGCGGAAGTGACAATCTTATCTAGCACCCCATCAAGCTTCTCCACAAAGGTATCTGAACTGTTCCTCCTACGTCTACTGGGACATGGCCGTTTGCGTCGTATGTTAGACATACGATCATCGTAGTCTGCCTCAGTCTGGACATGATGAAGGTTGGGATCTTCCGGCCCTTCAGGACCCGATGGTGGAGTTTGGTCTTCGGGATTCGGTGTTGGGTTCTGGGACGTGGATGGCCAGGTGTGTAAATCATCAAGAAGGTGGTCATCATCAGTAGAATTAAATCTGTGCTCCCCCGTGGCCGTGACCCCCCCAAATAATTGTTCCATCTCATCCGCATGAAGAAGGGGTTTGTATCGAAACTGTTTAGCATCAGGATAAGCCTGTATTTAAAATAATTGAGGGGTTAATCAAATATATCTGAGGCTTTAGAAATTATAAACAATGAAATAGATTACCGTAATATGCTCATCCCATCTCTCCTGATCCATCTGGACAGTTTGGCCAGGAGCAACCTCTCCTATGCCAGTCAGGGAAATCAATCTCTTCCATGTATTCCATTGTTTCCTCAACATGTCCCAATAGTTTTTGAATTGTTTCTGTTCATAATTGACCAAGTTCCTTTGATTAAATTCTTCTCTGACCTTCTTCCATGCTGATGTTTTCAGGTTTGATCCTGGCCGACCCCCTAATCTTACTTGTTCTAAGCATAGATCAATGAACATTTTCTTCATCTCTGGACTCCATGTAGCCCTCCCACGACTGCCTTCCATTATCTACCAACAACAATGAGGGAAGAAACTTGTCATACAATTTTGATTTAAATAAGACCAGATGGGTTTTGGATTGTGGAGTGGTGTGAATATCAGATGGATTTGACGAATCAGTTCTTGATGGTGCTATTAAGCTAAGTGGAGTGCTATTCATTGCATCTCGTTGGATGCACATGTACAAACATTAGTGTGAGTATAACACTCGACAATAATAATAAAACATCCATGCACCTAATGAGACAAGTGTGAGTATATTAGTTCCCCAAAGTTCATTCAATTCAACCAGTTAGGCATTCTTAGTAACATGAGAGAGCACCAAAGAAGAATGTTTTTAGGCCAAAACAGAGGAGTGTGTGTATATGTGTGTATATTTTTCCTTAGAAAAAAACAGATGATGGTGATGCTGCATACAGGTGACAACCATCTGAAGACCCTAATCATTACCAAATTGTGATTAATCTAATCTTAACAACCCCCCCTCCCTCCCCCAATTTTTGCTAATAACTCCCCACTTAGGGTTTCATGTTTATCTGAATTCGACAAAGCTCTTACTTGGGTGTAAAAGAAATCAATCTACATGTGTACTCCACTGAATTTCATAGCATGTTTTATATATACACGTATATATAAACATATATTATAATCATGTGACGTTAAGATCTTCTCTTCGTGCAAGTTATTGTTCATGTAAAGCTTTAATAACAACTTCTGCCCAATAATGCAGAACATTTTTTTTAAAAAAAAGATTAAAGTAGCTTCAATGTTGGAACACCACAAAAACATTGGAAGGATCTTTAGTTTTGATGGAACAGCCTATAGAATACATAGATCCTACAAACAATATTGCTTCATTAGCTGTATAACATATATGTGGAGAACTTCTTCATGTTTACTTATATTAAAGGAAATTTTTTAAAGAAGTTTCAATGTTGAATGGATGGAAAGATATGTGGTTTTGAGGAAGAGCCTATACAGCACAAACATATTAAGGTCTTAAACAAATTAACTAAAAATAAACACCACTACTTTGATCCATTTGAATAACATATGGTCTGTGTAACACTGAAATCTAGATTAATAGAATATTGAACCAAGAAACCATATCAGTGAAAACAATATATCCAGACATCTCTGTCTCTATTTATCAACACACTTTAAAAACAATCATTTTAAGAATACTCATTTAAAATCAACTATTGGTATATGCTCTTCAGATCAACCAAAACAATTCACATCATTCATATGTGAGAATCATAAATATCAACCAAGTTTTAACAACCAAACATGCTATATAATCCATATTCTGAGCAAAACAAGACCACTCCATGGGTTTCTACGAAAAACACAAAGTCCAATATGACACTACCAATTACACTAATCCGAGTCCACATTCTATAAAAAAATTTTGTTATTTTGGAAGTGCATCATAATGCAACCACACCTTGTAAAAGAGAATTTTCTTTACAAAAAGAGGCCCCTTTTTATGACAATTACAAGTAAAAGCTGAATTTTCTTTACAAAAAGAGGCCCCTTTTTATGACAATTACAAGTAAATACAAGACATTGTGGTCCTCTCCTCAACCAAAAATCCACTAATCAAACAATGCTGGTAAACTTTGATTACTTGTAACATTCTTGGATCTCATTCTCACTAGCAAGTTCAATGATTCATGAGGGGCATTCTGCATTATAGCCTCAAAAACTAGAAACTATTAAAGAAAACTGTTTAAATTAACAAACCACACCAACATTTCTTACAGTCCATCCTTATCTAAAAGGGGTCATCAGTGTGCAAAATTTGACAAACATGAACAACATATATGTACAACATTGGAACGATGGGTTAAGGCCAAAACTGCACAAACTTCATCAATCCTACACAGCATGGACACCACTAATAAGTAAAACCTGTAAATTAATCACAATCCTTATCTAAAAGGGGTCATCAGTGTGCAAAATTTGACAAACATGAACAACATTTTTTCACAACATTGGAACGATGGGTTTAGGCCAAAACTGCACAGATTAAACACAATCCTACAAAGCATGGACACCACTAATAAGTAAAACCTGTAATTCACTGGAATGAGGACTAGAACCCCTAAAAATCAGTTCAGAAGGTTTTTTTTCGAATATAGGGTTCAGAGTACAAAAAAGTATACCTCGGATCGGTCTCTGATTCGATGGGTATGGCCTGATGCGGCGAGGGGTGGTTCCTGAAGGGACGATGATGGCCTGACGCGGCGGATCCCGGGTTTTTGAACTTGATCTGTCGTGGAGAATGGAAGAGGAGAGCTGATCGATTTGCTGTGCTGCTCGATCTGCCGAAGATGAGAGGTCGATGATGGTCGAAGGAGCAGATGAGCACGAAAGGACGGGGCGGAGCAGATTCTCGGACCTCCGTGACGGGGCGGAGCAGATCCTCGGACGGAGCTGATGGGGCGGAAATATTTCACGGACCGAGGCGACGGGGCGGAGCAGATTCTCGGACGAAGGTGCCGGGGCGGAGCAGATTCCCCGTCGGAGGTGACGCGGCGGAGCACATTCTCGGACGAAAAAGCAGAAATCGTGGATTTTAGGGTTATGTTTGGTTGAAAATGTTATGTTTGAGGAGAGAGAGAATGAAAGTTTGGTTTATATATGTGTGGTAATATGTGGTATTTAGTGGGGGCATTTTTGTCTTTTGGCTTGACAGAAACGCTGAAGACGGATGGAAAAGTGTCGGACGAGGGACTGAATAAAATCAGACGTAAAACCTGATTAAGGGCTTATATTCAGTATTTTTTTTATCCCCAACCAAACACACTTAACCTCAAAAAATACTTATTTTCAGCTTTCAGCTGAATAAGCACTGAAATCAATTTGAACCAAACGGCCCCTTAAAGATGAAATAAAGTGAAAACACTGATAATTTTTTAAAAAATAAATAGAAAACAAAAAATCCCAACAAAAATAAATAAATAAAATAAAATAATTAAAAAAAAGGAATAAGAAAAAATGAAAATAAACAAAAAAATCCCAACAAAAATAAATAAATAAAATAAAATAATTAAAAAAAAGGAATAAGAAAAAATGAAAATAAACAAAAAATTCAAATTAACATATAATACAAAATGGTTTTATACTTTATAATAATAATAATAAAATAAAATCCACGTGAATTTAAGAAAATAATCAAAACTAAACAAACTGAGAAAATATGGATAAGTTTTTAAATATAAATTAAATAATTTAATTATAAAACCAAAAAACACAATAATAAAAAAGGGAGTAAGAAGACAGATGAGAAACGAAGGTAAGAACAACAGAAAAGAAAGGAATCTAAAAAAAATAAAAAATAGATTAAAAAAATGAAAAATAATATGCGAACTGATATTATTCATTGTAAATTGAATGATAAATAAAATAAATTCTAATTAATAAGGACAAACAGAGCTAAACAAAATAGCACATAGTGAACATATGGAGAATTAAAAATTAAATTAAATTAATTAAAAACCCAAACGTTCCCCCCCCCCCCCCCTTCCCCCACCAACCAAAAAGCTTAATTTAATATGGTATAAAATTAATTTAATTTTATACCAAATTAATTAATTGTTTTCCAAAAAGTTTTTTAGAAAAATGATATGTTCAATCTCTTGTGAAGCCTCATTTGCAGTTTACACCATTATATGAAATGATATATATACCTGAGATACACGAGTGTATTTCCTTTTATCGTAAAAAAATTTTAATTTTTTTTTTACTAATACACTATAATAGAATCTCATATACTATGATAGCACAGTATATACCACACTCTCATAATGTATCTGAACTCTTTTTTATATAACAAAAAAAAGCTTACCTCTGTTTCAAGTCTAATAATTTGTTAACCATAGATTTTACAAATTAAACGAAATCCCTTTTTGTGGATCCGAAAAATAAAATAAAATAAAAATCCAAGATAATAATGTCAAAAACGGCTGGTTTTCATGGGATCTTAAATTAACACAAAATGTTATGAAATTTTCTATAACTCCAAACCTAAAGCAACTACCAAAGCACCCAACATTTTCGACCGTTAAACAGAACTGCATAACATAAAATATAATTTATATTTGCTAATGCTTAAAAATCTTGACCCGTTCAAATTCATTATGTAGAGCATAAAATATAAGCTTCAATTAAGTAATCCCGAGAACTAACATCAAGCGTTAACAAAGAAAATACAAATGACTCGTTCTCATTGATAAGTAGTCCCTTCTAACAGCTGTTTGGGGTAAAGCATAGACAAAGAATTAATAAGAGAGGATAGAGGGGAATAAGAAAAAAAATTGTTTGTTTTAAAAGAATAAACCACGATAACTATGTTCAGATAAACTACGAATAGCCTGGATAACTATTAAAGGGTGTTGGAATTTATTATTAAGACTAAAAATAATATTAAAGGGTGTTGGAATTTATTATCAAGTCTACCAATAAATCAAATAGGTCTGATCGATGCTTCCTATTACTTTACTTTTTGTGCCCAATTGTATCATGGTGGGTTATTTTACTCTCTTTTTAGTGATTCCTATCTATGTGTGTGCTCCTGATGGACTGAGCAGTTGAATTCTGGGCTGAGAGTCTTCTCGAGCCTAGGATCATCTTTCAAACTGTTGTAATTTTGTGAATACATATTACAATGGAATACAATTTTGACTTCACCAACCCAAATAATAATAATAATAATAATTTTACATAATACTTTCCCACATATCCTAAAATTATGTCTCACATATCATATCATACACATCTCCTACACTTATTCTCATATAAAAACAATTTATGGAATGATATAGTTAACATTTAAAAAATCATAAACTCTTATCTATCACTTATCCTCGCGTTATATAATATGAATCTAATAACATCAATGTCACTTTTCCATTTTCTAATGAGAATATAAAAAAGGTAACCAAACAAAAATTTGTTTATTCTGCATGAATTGTTATATATCTAGTTATAGCTTTCGGGGACGAACAACTCTATGTGAAACCTCAAATGAGGAAAAGATTATTTGAATTCAAATCATATTGAATAAATATAATCAATTATAAGTCATGTTTGGGTAATAGAATCAATGGAGAATAAGTGGTGCAGATATGCCAAAATATGTAAGAATAAATTGATATTGGCATGTCAGGTCTCTTGGAATTATGTTATACTACCTAATCTATTACACTAGTATAAAGGGATGCATATGTCAAATCACTTATCATCACCTCTTATGAATAAAAAATAGACATGTCAAATCATTTTAATTTTCACTTTTTATAAAATATTATTCACATCTTATTCACTTTTTATCAACGATTTATCTATATTCAATCAAACAATAAATAATAAAAAACTAAAAACATATCCAAATAGGTTCATTTCTTATCTATTAAGAATAATCTCGAATAATATGTCACTATCTAAACAGAGTTGTAAGGGTGTATCATTTTAGAAATGATCAGGTGTACTTAGTAGACTTCTCTTTTTTCTGTCCCTGGTTCTAAGTGGCTCCTTTCTGGTTTTTTTTAACATTTTGGGTTTTTTTTTGTATGTTTTGGACATGTGTCTAATTTTAGTATTAAAATTTCAGGCATCTTTCTACAGTTCACATAAATAAAATTTAAATAAAAGAGAGAGAGACCCATCTCATTGTAATGAATAATAAAAGCATGTTGAGCTAATGTCTAACAGTTTTAGAAACTAATAATGATAAGATATGTGTTGTTAAACTACTAACCTGAAAAGTTTTCCTTTGTTTCCTTCTCTGGGAACAGCTATGACTATTTAGAAGTGGAAATTAATGTGTGCGTATGTTGGTGGATGATTGATCTAAGCAACTAACCTTAATTTATAAATAAATAAAGCATATATGCTGAGCTAAAGCAATTCGTATAGAAACTAATATTGATTAAGAAGTGATTCGTTTTGTCTGATGCCATTAATAATGATATTCGTTTTTGTCTGGGGGAGGTAACAAAAGGATTTTTCTACACATTATTTATATCAAAGCCTATTACATATCATTGTTGTCACTTGCCTGAATGCAAGGAAAGGTTCAGATTCTGAGTCATGCCATCTGTAGGATTGAGAAACTGTGTGTAGAGTTGGCTCCCAGGGCTGGCTTGGTTTATGTTTTATGATTGAAAAATGTTACAGTCAGTCCACATTATACGGGCTAAAACACAAATTATACATCTTTTCAATTTTTAGAAATCATATACTTTCTCTAATAAAGTATGTACTTACATAAAGATGCTCTAACTATTGAATGATATCATTTATAAAAAATGTAAAAAAATTTAAGGAAATATTTACCTTGATACAGTGAATGGAAAAGCTAATAAGATATATAGGATTGCATTTAAGATGGCATAAGTAACACAATGTAAAGAAGCTTTTTATTATTACTGTTTTCATATTGGTCCAAGCTTTACTGGTATCAATAATGGTTTAACCCACTGCACATCAAAGATTTTATAGCTCAATAGAATCAATAAATTTGTAACCATAATTATCTTGCAATCAAAACACCTTTTTAATTTTTTTCAAAGTATTTACATGTCTAATAAAATATAAATTTTCATACAGTTTTAGGTTCCAAAAATAAAAATTAAGTTTAAATGGACCAGGTAATTTGGCCAAATGATCATCAATCACATCATCAATATGTCACTATAAGATGGCATCATCTAGTTGAATCGAATACTCATATTATCACATGAAAGGCTAGCCTACCTTGCTAAAATATTGTTAGTCAATATATTATGCTTATTATTTATTATTCCAATATTCAACTGATAAAGTTGTGGCGAAAGTTTTTTCAAAAAAAAAAGTGGTGGGAAGGTATCAAAAGGATTTTTCTACACATTATTTATATCAAAGCTGAGAATATATCATCGTTGTCTGAATGCAAGGAAGGTCAATTCTAAGTCATGTATGTCATCTACATATTATTCATTAATCTGTAATGAATAATATAAAGGGTTTTTGCACATATACCCCTCAAATACCATTTATTGTCAAATACCCCTTTTATATTCTATGGTTTATAATTTGCATCAATGTCCTTTTAAAGGGTATTTTTACATAATATGAATTTTTAAAATTTTACAAGAATACCCTTCAAAATAGCATAGATGAACAATTTAAACCATTTTAAAAGACATTGCTAGAAATAGTAATTCAGTAAGATTAATTTTAATAAAATGAGATGTTTTGAGAGATATATGTAAAAATGTTAATTGTTAAAAGAAATATTTAACAAAAACAGATGATCTATAAGAATTGAGAAATAGTGTGTAGAGCTGGCTGGCTAGCTTGGTTTATGTTTCATGACTGAAAAATGTTTCACTTGGTCTATTTCACAATCCAAAACTTATACTTGGTTCTTTTCATTATTTTTTTTTTTAAATCATATACTACATTTAATGAGATATGATTTTACAAACAGTGAAATATATACTCAGATGAATAAAGAGAGTTAATAAGATATGTAAGACTATTTGAGACTGTATAAAAGACAAGTATAACAAAGCTCTTCATGATTACTAGGTCTGTATTGATTCTAGTCTTACTGGTATTAATAATGGTTCAACCCACTGCACATCTAAAGGTTTTGTAGCTCAATTGTCATTGTACCAATATATATACAGACACCATCATCATGTCATATAAGATGGCATCATCTGATTAGATCAAATGATTATATTATCACAATAACAACTCCACCCTACCTTGATAAAATATTGCTCGTCAATATATAATGCTTATTATTTATTATTCATTTATAACTAAATAATCAATCATAAACATAGGATGGAATGCCACACATTTTCCTTTCTTTCTTTACAATTGAAGTCTCTCCCATGTCATGTCTCACATAATGAAACAGTTCTCCAAGGGATTTGATTCAACCTGCAGAAGCTCTTGATGTATCTGCAGCTCTTGATATATTTTTGAAACCTCCAATTGTTCAACACAGAAACTTCAGTCTGTTTTTTAAAACCTCACACTTTTTTCATCTTCTTGATTGAATCAAGTAATGATGATTTCTCTTCACCAGTTGATGATGCCTTTGCAAACGGGTTTGTCGGCCTATGAAGTTGTCCAACCTGGTTGATCCTCTCCTCAACATTCTTCTCACATGTATTTCTGATAGGCGTTGTTTTTCTTTCTCCCGTCTTAGTCTTCTCTTCAGTTTTCAGTTGTTTTGAAGACACAGTGGAATGCAACTTGGCTGAAACCTGATTTGATGTGCGCAATTCTGGTGGGGGATGGGGAATGGAAGGTTCTGATATTCTCTTGTTTTCTGGTAATGGTGAGGGTCTAAGTGCTTGGACATCATTAGTGGTGATTGTATCAAAGGAAGCTGGATTAGGATGAGTTGTGGTCTCCATGGTTTCAACCATTAATCTTTCCTGAAAGATGAGTCACAACAATAGTCAATAGTTAAAAGTGGAAGCTAACCAATGATACTAAACCACACAAATTGGCCTTAAAATGTCAATATATACTGGGGATAGTTGGACTTACCTCTAGCATACCACTGATGCGCTCTGCCAAATTTGGTAGCTTCAGAGTAGTAACAAGTTTCACAGCTCCCTTGATTGACTTCTCCAATGTAAGTAGCCTAGCAAGCTCAGTAGCTCTTACAAGCTTATCACCTAGGATAGCTCCAAACAACAAACATCGGCCTATTTAAAAAAAAAAAAATTATGACAGTATAGCCAAGTATCAAATTAAAGATCCTAACCATTGCAACAGCTGGCAATGAGCCTTAGGATGCACCGGTCAAGGGCCACCTCCGTGTTAAAAGCCTCATCATCTAGTGCAGAAATGTCAAGTCCACCATCTTCCATTTCTTCAATTTTCTTTCGTATCTGTTGAGGGTTAAAATTTTAGCTGATTAAAGCCTGAAAAGATTTTTGCCATATAGTTAGATGGGTTGATTCAGGTTGGACCTGTAAGAGGTATAGATTGCACATCATGAACTCATTTTCCAGCTCATCAGCACCAAGATCAGAGGAAGCAAAGGGGAAGGAAATGTTTAGTAGTGTGAGAACTGGCATTGATGTAATTGATGGCAAGTGAAAAATATGATTAAAAGACATCACATATGAGAGTCTTGAGTGCAGATAACAAGAATGTGAATGAGATGTTTGCAGTGGATTAAAAACCAGGAAGCAAGAAATGTGTCAAATTATTCTATCCTAACTAGTTTCAATCAACTCAACCATATACTACTGCCCACCAGAAAATATAAGCTAATAATCAGCATGAATGCATACTACCTGAGGGTATGTAACAGGGGATTTGCATGTGATGCAGAACAGCTTTCTTGCACTCAATCCCACTACCCAGTAATTTTCCTCTTCTGACTTCTCTCTACTGGCACGGTGTTAGGTAGGAAGGACATTTTGAATAATTTGAACTTGTTCAAAGAAATAATGACACAAGATTATAGGACATAATATGCATGCATCTATACAAAATACTTTTTTTCTCATAGCTACCTGAAAAGTGGAATCCAGCTGCCCCCATATTGTCAAGAGAACACTCATAGAACGCCCTACCAATTTGTTTTTCTCCACAAAGTCAAATTTTTTACAGAAGAATGTCAATGTATGCAGAAGAATCAAAAAAGGAAGTTAGGCAGACCTTTGAATCACATGTACTTAGTCGTCCTTCTTCAGCAAAACCCAACCACGCTAGTTAAGGTAGCACTACATTTGATGGGTTGGGTTCCATTGGAAATGTTGAACACCTTGACATCCAGAATTTGCAGTCACCAGAAATTGGTAAGCACTTTAGGAGGCAAATTGGTAAGCACTGTGAATGAGCATGTTGACATTACATGACCATCTTTTTTATGAATTTTAACCCCTGAATACTACACAAACTTCAATCATTGATCCATTACAGGACCTTTATTTATGAATTTTTTTACCTCTGAATTAATTAATCACACACTTTCACAACTACATTTTGCAATATGGCTGCGAGTGATTAACTTCTAATCTTTAACATAAAATTCCTGGTCACCAGAGGAAAAACAATCAGATGCAAAAGAGAGGATGGCTAATTAATCCTTAAAACCAAGCTACCATAACAAAGTAATGAAATGGTTGTGTCCTATGAAATGAGTATAGAATACTTGTAAAAACAATTTATATCAAGCATGGTAAAGTTACAATTTTTGATATGTGACTACTAGAGCCTACTGAACTACTGAAAATACCATGACAGTGGGGATATAATATCAACTTAAGATCAGACTAAAAAATTGATTTTGTGGAAATACATGGCTAATGAATCTTGTGCATAGAGATGTAAATGAGTAGAAATAATAAAAATTATAGAGAATAACGTTACTCTGGGAACGTGGCTGATCTTTCCCCTGCAATTCTTTGTAAAGAGAAGAAGCCAAGAACACAATTTTCCTTCATTTTGTAATGTCTGGATAGATTCTAAAAGTATAGACAATAAAGATGCTAAGGAAGCAATACATGATGACTAAATGACTGTCTGTTTGATGAACAAGCAGAGAACTTCGAAGGCAATAATGTTATCTTCATTGCAAGATTAGCCAAATTATTTCATCATTCCACTCTGCTTCAATGGGCAAAATGTTAAAATAGAAGGAGATACGCAAATGTAGAGGTTGAAAGAGATGCAACATGTGTTGGTAAAACATATAACAACAGCTCGTCCCTGAAAATATGGTCAGAGATTCAAAGGCAGCTCATTAGCTCATCATTCTACTCTGCTTCAAACAGCTGATTTTCAAACATAATAAGATACACAAACCAGATATAGAAAGGATAGAAAATAGTAGATGAACAAAAGTGATAGAGAGAGCGAGAGAAAACTGAAAGCGCTTGCAACTAAATAAAATGAGGATACCTTCTCAATGAGAAGGAATGAGCAGATGATTATATTAATTAAAAAAAAAAAACAGATTTATGAAATTGAACAATGAGTGACCTTTCTTTTCTGATCTGGCTTCTGTTGGTACATGCATCTAGATTTCTGCTCGCTTTTCTGTTCTGGCGCTTTACTGTATGATCAATTTGAAATATGTCAAGAAACTTGGTGGATATAAGAGTGCACTAAAACCAGCTTATGATATTCACATTGATATTTGCATGGACAATAAATTAAAGAAAAATACAAAAACCTTTAAAGCTGCATAAATCCAACCTGATTTTCATAGAGCTTTTCTCCCGTTCCCCGTATTTATTCCAACATTTCGATAGCAAACTCCAACGTTCATTTGCAGATAGACCTTCACTCTGGCTTTAAGAAACTCAAGAAGCATTTTTTCACGGAGATTCCACTAAGCGAGTAAATATGTAAGAACAAAGACATGAATAATAGAATAGAGAGGGATCTTCAAGCAATCAATCCAACACGATATTATGAAAAGTACAAATCTGAACAGACAATCAATGATAACCCAGACCTTATTTTGTAGTACAAACCATGACAAGTTCTCAAATTGAACAAAGACACAGGACACTCAAAACACACACTTGAATTAACACGCAATAAATAATCACAGACTTCAAACCGTTCTTTTATTTATTTTTTTTGGTGAAGAAAAGCCACAGAATAACCAAATTGGCAGGCGATATAAGCTGCTCGCCTGCACATATAAATTCATGGGCGCTGATTATGAAAAAAGAAGAAACTTAAAAATGAATCTCTCAAAGGAATGCTTCACTAAAGATATAATTTTTATTGTAGAGCAGAAGACATCAAAAAAAAAAAAAAGTTGAAGAAATTAAAGAGAACAAGGCATACCTCTTAGCATTCTCATGAAAAACTTTCGAAGTTCCATCTTCCATCTATTTGGACGGCATGCTTGACGACGGGGATGTGGCTGATCTTTTGGCGATCGACTGCTTGTTCCCCTCGCATCCTCTCCAATAGCTCCTCTGCCATCTCTTGTAAGTAGAGCTCTTGGAGGGTGGTGAGACGTTCGATGCCTTGCGGCACCGTCTTCAGCTCCTTGCACATGATCAGATTAAACTCTTTGAGGCTCTGCATCGCCCCTTCCTCGATCGTTATCTGATTGAGATGGCTCAGTTCAATAAACCATAGTACTTTGAGGGATGGGAAACCATCCGCTTGGAAGCACAACTTTTCGCCGTCATATGCATTTTCGAGCGTAATGACCACCAGGTTGGGCAATGATTTGAGGGAAAGGAGTGGGTCTTCCTTCAGTCCAGATGATTTTAAGTACAGTATTTTGAGATTTGTGAGGGATTTGAACCAGCGAGGCAACGTCCCCTGCAAACGCCCTCCCAAAGAGAGTGTTTGAAGAAGGGGCGGTGGTGGATCTAGTGTTTCCAATACTAGTGGTGCTTTACCTATATCCGTTGCTTGAATTTGTAACTGGTGAAGGAATCTCATTTTTTTAATTGAAGCACACAACTTTGTTCCTTGAGACTCCCTCACATCCACAATTGCAAATGATCTGAGCTGTGTAAGGTCCCCGACCTGTCGCACAACCTCATTGCTTGATGAAATGCCTTGTAGAGTCTGCAATTCCTTTGAAACCCATACATGTTTCGGTTTTGTTTTCACAATCCAGAGACCATCTTGAAAACTATTTTGAAGAAACACGTGTCGTAGATTCGGTAGCTTGGTAACCCCATTTGGTATCTTCTCCACATTACTGTAGGCAAGGTCCAACGTTTGTAAGTTCTGAAGCCTTTTTAAACGTTTAGGAAGTACTTTCACTTTTGTCTTCCTTAAACCCAGAAACCTTAAATTAAACAAATCACCCACTTCATCTGGTATACTATCAACTGGTGCATCTTGTAAATCCAACACCCTCAACAATTTGAATCCCAATGATGTTTTTATATTAAAAAAATTGGTCGCAAACACCAATAAAGAACGAAGACGAGACATTTTACCCAATTTTTCTTGAATGCTATCGTTTACTTCGGCAACTGAAATACGGCGAACACCAGTAGTTGGTTGTTCTTCAAGTGTCATGCAAAATTTTTGCTTCTTTGATATTGATATTGCTACCTCTCTTACTATATCATGCATTTTACACACTTCCAGTCTTCCCCATTCATTTCTTTCATCATCGAAAAGCATATTTCGGAGGACGAGTTGATTAAGATATTGCTCTGCAATTTCCTCCATTGTCATCCCGTCTCTTTCTTCTATGAACCCTTCTGCAACCCATAACCTAATAATCCTCTTTCTCTTGATGCGATAATCCTCGGGAAAAGCACTACAATATAAGAAACAATTCTTCAGGTAGTGTGGCAGATCGTGAAAGCTAAGCATCAATATATTTGACATTTTTTCTAACTGTGGACTGTTAGTGAGCATCCAATTGAGGCTTTTCAAAGTATCATTCCACTCCATAGCTGAACGTTTTGTACGTAGGAGACCACCTAGTGTCACAATCGCAAGAGGCAATCCATCACACTTGTTAATAGTTTCTTTTGCTAGATCCTCCAACTCCGTAGGACAAATACCACCTTGATCACCTCCGAATGCTATATTGCAAAAGAGTTTCCTTGCCTCATCATCATGTAGAGGTTTTATATTGAAAACACGATCTGAAGAAGATGCCAGTGACGTGGCTATTTCACTATTTCTAGTTGTAAACATGATTCTTCTTTTTCCTGTATTAAACACATCCTTAATTTCAGACCACAAACTCACATCCCATACATCATCAAGGACAATAAGGTACCTTTGATCTACCAAACACCCATGAAGATTCTCAGCTAGCTCCTTTGTGTTCATCCCATCAGTGCCTTGTGGTATCATCTCCTTCTTGTCATGAAAGAGCTCTTTTATTATACTTCTTAATATATCGTTCTTGTTGTATGATTTGGAGACTGTGACCCATGCACGCCACTGGAAGTCTTGCACAATTTCTTCGCTCTTGTAAACTTGCGCGACGAGCGTTGTCTTGCCCACCCCACCCATTCCACAAACAGATATTTCCATGTGGTTTGCTCTATCATCTTTCAACCAGTTGATCAATTGTTCTTTGTTACTCTTCAGCCCAACAATATCATCATCTTCTTTATGCAATGGAGAAATATCTATAGATCTTCCTGTCACATCTTTGGAGCTTGACCCTTCCTCAAGTCCCTTGATGTCATATCGAGTTCTTCTCTCCGATATGCCTTTTATTCTGATTTTGATATTTTGCAGTTGCATGGCAATACCTGTTAGACAAAGTAATGTGATTAAATAATAAGCTAAACATGTTATGTATAGATTCTCGTCAGAAATGAAGTACTTAATATAAGGGACAGTCAATACCATGCCTAGCCTTGATGTTCCTTGATACTTGTAGAGCTTTTGCAACAGAATTCCAAAACCAAAACTCTTCTGCTCACCCACAATATAAGAGAATTCATCAATTATATCTTCAATGGAATATGATGCTTCCCTCACTTGTCCCACCCAAACTGCAGCCGGTCCTTCACCAGTGATCGTTCTATCGGCATGTCTGATGAAGGCTTGTATCATCTCCATCTCACTCATTATCTCTTCCATATCGCTTCGCACCGCTAGCAAGAGTGATGCTTTCTCCTTAGAAAGGGTCCAGAGCGATGTGCCAAATTCTGACGCCAATGCTGAACCAAGCTTGAGGATCACCGAACCCACAATTGCTTCTGCCATGTCTCTCTATATATGGAAATCGAACTGAGCAGAGTTGTAATGATTCATCAAAATTTACCGCATTGAAAGATTTAAATTGGTGGGTTACTGACTATATATAAACAAACCAAGTTCATGTTCAAAATAAATGAAAACTAAGTTTTTTATCAAGATAAATAAAATGTGGATATATTATTTGTATGCATAAATTCAAAGCTTATATGATATGAAAACAAATATTCTAATAAATACTATATAAACATGAAAAATTACATGTA
The DNA here is from genome assembly GCA_030737835.1 of Acorus gramineus. Lineage (NCBI taxonomy): Eukaryota > Viridiplantae > Streptophyta > Magnoliopsida > Acorales > Acoraceae > Acorus > Acorus gramineus. Next base: position 7,554,897 of record CM060850.1, read on the forward strand.
AAATCTCGGTCCTAGCATGGCCCGACCAACATTATAGCCCACCCCTGTTCTTAACATTTTCTAAAACAATATTTTTCTTTTAATCAAAATCCTTTGATTCTAATCATTTGCATGACAAACATGAATATTCTTGCATTCTCAAACTCTGAGGAAACCGGTTTGCATAACTTAATCCCAAAGCACTGATCAAGTACTACCCATTAACACAAAATTGAATAACTGATGCAGAATGGGTGGTCAACGTGTTCAGGGGGCGATGAACCCAAAAGGGTCAATTTTGAAATTTTCAAATACTTATAGAAAAACCGACTAGTAAAAATAAATGGCTCCCCGAATTCGGAATCGCCTGAAATTTTGACTGGAAGTAGATATCGAGGAGATCTTCAAAGGATGTGGCTACGCAACAATGCGCTCTTATTTTTCCATTTTTCCTATTTTTCGGCCCTCAAAATGAATTTTTGCTATTTTTAATAACTTTATATATTTTGAATATTTCCTTCATAATAACTCGGATTTGACTAAAATCAAATCCGAAGATCTTCTAAGATCTTCTAGAGTTAGTTATAACAAATTTTCATTTTTACTATTTCTGGTAATTTTTTAGTATAAAAGGGAGGTTTGTAATTTAGGGTTGGCAGTTTTTATTAATATATTTTTGAGTTCTATTTCTCTTTTGAGAATTGTGGTTTGTTGAAGGATCTCAATGCTGGTTGGATCTTTGTTATAGCATTTCGTTGCGTTAGGTGGTATTAGAGCGAGGATTTGCCTTGATGTGATGGCAAATAACGAAGAGGAAAACAACCAATCTGATGACACTGGTCGTGGATTGGAGGATGTGTGGAAGGCGATCAAGGAACAACGCGATTAGATGAGAGAGACTGCACGATGATAGCTGGCCTGAACCTCAATGCCAATAACAGTAATCCTGAAGGTGATAGGAGACGCGCCGAGGGAATTGTCCAAGGCCGACCTATTGCTCAGAACATCGTTCGACGTCCCACTCGTTATCAACCTGATGACGAGGAAGACTCGGAGGATGAAGGTGATAGATTTCAAGTATATCATCCGAGAGGGCGGCGCATGGAACACAATGATTACCAATTGAAGAAGGCTGATATTCCGTACTTCAATGCTAATATGCAGATCAATGATTTTCTCGATTGGATCTCAGAGATTGAAAGATTCTTTGATATGATTGAGGTCCCATAAGAAAAGATGATCAAATTGGTGGCTTTTCAATTGAAGAGCGGTGCCGCCATTTAGTGGGATCAACTCCAGAAGACTCGACAGCGACAAGGGAATGTACTTATTCGTTCATGGAGGCGGATGAAACAACTTCTGATGGAGCGATTTCTTCCACCAGATTATGAACAATACCTATTCCAACTATATCAGAACTGTTGCCAAGGTAATCGATCGGTATTTGATTATACTGCTGAGTTTTTGAGGCTTTCATGTAGAAATAACATCGCAAAAACCAAGGGACAACGTGTGGCCCGATACCTTAACGGGTTGAAGCCTTGGATCCGAGATCAGATTGGCATACACGTGGTGTGGACCGTTGAAGAAACCAATAACATGATGCTGAAGGCAGAACGCATGGACCAGAAAACCGAAAGTTCTTCAAACTTTTGCAGAAGCAACCCAGATTCTATCCCTTCCTCGGACAAAAGAAAAGGTTTGACATCTCAAACTCCATCCAATCAGACGAGAACTCAAGGAATACCATACAAGGGTGCGAACAATGAGCCAGGTGGTGTCAGCCAAACAACTATCCCAACAAATCGTATTGCACCAAAGAATCCAAATCCTTATGCTAAGCCTGTGCCAGGCAATTGCTATCGGTGTGAGAGGCCAGAACATCGTTCTAATGTATGTCCAGAACGCAAGACCGTGAATCTAGTAGAAGAGGGTGACAATGATGATGCGAAAAATGAAGAATTTGATGAAGACCTTACATATGAGGGTGCTGAGTTCGCGGAGGAAGACGGAGATTGAGTCAGCCTTGTCGTACAACGATTGTTTTATTCTCTGAAACACGAGGACTCTAATCAACATCACACTATTTTCAAATCTTGTTGTACCATCAATAAGAAGGTCTGCGATTTGATTGTAGATAGTGGAAGCTGCGAAAACTTTGTGACGAAGAAGTTGGTGAATCACATGAAGTTGCCAATAGAGAAGCATCATCCCCCTTATTCTAGGTTGGATCAAGAAGGGAATGACGGTGAACGTAACAGAAATTTGTAGAGTTCCTATTTCAATTGAAAAATATTATCAAGATGAAGTGCTTTGTGATATGGTGGACATGGATGCTAGCCATGTGTTGTTAGGGAGGCCCTGACAATATGATGTTGATATCACTTATAGGGGACGGGACTGTAGATACCGTAATTTTGACCGTCCAAAGAGACAAAAATATTTCAAGTAATACTTAGAAATGACCACATTTGGACATCTAATAGAAAACTCACTTAGAAACTAAAACCGGAAATCCTAGTCCAAACACTTAGGAAAATCTAAGACCTTGACAGGGGTGGCTACTTGAGAGTAGCCACCCCATATTGGGCGGCTGGTTTCAACTAGCCACCCCCCCCCCCAACCGACCCCAAACCGCCTTCCTGGGATGGGGCATAAAGCAGCATGATTGCGACAGATTGTTCCTTTTAGCCGCTCCATTTCAGCCGGTTCAACCTTAGTAACCGACCCAAGCCACCGCTTGTCAGAGATGGGACGTTTGACAGGTTATGATGGGGGCGGCTACTTGAGAGTAACCGCCCCTCACTGGGCGGCTAGTTCCAACTAGCCGCCCCTCACCTTGATACTGTCAGAGAACAAAGATTTAATAGAAGGTCAAATCAAGCACCTTATTATCCATTTTGATCTATTGTCTAGTGGACACTCCCCTACACCTTTTTTACTTTAAATAGGGGGTCTCCAACCACTTCTTCCATAGAATCAATCCATAACCAATCCATAATCAAATACTTTCCAATTCACACTACTTCCCAACCAACACATACACCCCCACCACCACTTCAAACCCCTTGAGAGAGAGAGTCCTATTTGTGAGTAGAAAAACCCATTTTCCCTCACCAAATCATCCTCCAAATCTACTCTCCAAAACCTTGGTTAAACCTAGTTTAACTTCAGCCAAACACCCAAATCAAACCCTACCCAGGCTCTGCCCAAATAGAGCCAGACACCAGGCGGCTACCCATAACTAGTCGCCCCCCACCAGGCGGCTAAAACCAACTAGCCGGCCCTCACCCACACCTAGACTTTCTGAACCTCCTTTAGTCAAGTTCCCAAAGCAGAAGAGAATCCCTGTTTTCACCTCTGTGTACGACATGCGCGTGTCTTAGAGTGGAGACCCCACAAACTCCTCCATGAAGGCGATCAAATCCAACCTCAACTTTTTCTGCTTTTTGAGAAAGTAAGTAGCGATCACAAACAGCTCCTGAATCCTCTTGAGGACCTGTCAGCCGCCTCAGCCAAGAACCCAAAAACAAAACCCCACCACCACCCTTCCGAGAGACAGATCTGACTGAGCCTGCCAAGGCACGCACCGGATCCGAACCTCCGAAGAACCCCCACACACGCCAAAACCATTCCTTTGTTTTTTAATTTAGATGGTCCACCGAAAATTTATTCTCTTCTTTTCTCTGAACAAACAAGTTTACATTACTGAAAGAAAATCATATTTTTCTCACTTCTTCTCTTTCAAGTTTAATTTCCTGAACACGTATTTCAAATTCACTTTGCTACCTCTTAGAAATCTAACAGGGTAAAATTGATCTACACAAAAAACATAAGTGTCGTGTGATCCGGAGATATACAAGTAAATCATTTCCTAATGGATTGATGAATTATGTTAACTATGTTACTATGAAAAATTTCAAATCACGTTGAACAGTTCAAATTATAGATCAAATTAAGAGTTAAATTGTCAAAAAATTGAAAATTTTTGTTAAATTTTATTTTAGATATTCCTAAACTTTATTAAAAAATTTGGAGCACTTATATATGTTTAATTAATATTATAAAAAACATTTATTTATGCAAGACATTTATAAGATATATATAATAATAAAAATTGAAAAAAACTTTATAAAGTTAGGAAAAATATAAAAAAATCTTGTAAATTTAAGAATGACATTTTGATAATTTTAACATTTTCGATAGCATACTTCACTTTCAAATAAAAAACATTTCTTATATTGATATTAGTTTTCAAATAGATGATTGTGTGAAAATTTGTAAATATGGTGAGAGAGAGTTTTAAAATGATAAGAGACATTGTTATTTGTGTCATTTTAGATTACGAGATTGTTAAATGAGATTTTTTTTGGTAAAATTCTTTAAAGGATTCATTTTGGATATTTTTATCTTTAAAAGATTTTTTAAGGTATTTTCCCTAAAAATTATATATATGAGACAAGGTCATTAGCATCTTTGTAAGTTATAAGATTGATAAATGGGATTTTTTTTTTCTATAGATTTATTAAAAGTGACCGTTTTGGAGATTTTTCATCTTTCGAAGACTTTTTTAGTTATTTTCCCATAAAACCCTTTCAAATTGATTAATAGACAAAAAAACAAAACATGGGTGAGATATGAATCTATTGTTTAATACACAGAACTAAAAAATTGAGCATTAAAATGACATAAAAATGATTTCTGTGGATTAGGCTCCTTTTTAACATAGGAATCTGGAAAGTTTCTGTTTTCTCAGGTTATTCGAATTCAAATCACATATAAGAGTTCAAATTATAGAAAGAATGGAATTTAATCAATTATGATACACCGAAGTTAATTTTGACCCTATCTTGTAATATTGCACTCTTATTAATTAAACACAATTACATAAAACCTAATAAAATCATTTATTTTTAAAGAAATAAAAATAATCGAAGCCTTAAAATTGTGTTCCTCAAAACATAAAGAAACGAATAAAACTGTGCGCTTCAAACATAGAGAAATGAATGAAATATAACATGAGTACTTGAAATCTGACTAATCTTTTCTACAATTGTCCTCACATACAGCTACCTGAAAACTGAACTCTAGTCAATCAACATGATTACATAAAATCTAATAAAATGAAACGCATCCAAGGTACAAAACTTACTTATTTCTATAGAAATTCATGAAATGAGAGCCTTAAAATTGTGTGCTTTAAACATATAGAAATGAATGAAGTAGAACATAAGTACTTGAAGTGTAATTCATCTTATTCACAATTATTTTAATTTTGTCCCTGCCTATAATATTAGCACTTCGATCAATAAACAAAACTACATTTACCTATCTATCTATTATACTAGCCACGAGTGTTTTCAACTTTCAATAGTGTATGTAAAACTTTTATTCATTTTATACCCATACAAATTTATTAAATCTCATTCTTATCCTAAATCAGTATTTTTTTCTCCTAATCTTATCTAAATATTTTAAATAGATAATAGAATTTATAAATTTTATATTCTCTAATAAATTAATTAAAGAAGAATTTATATTTTGTATTCACTAAATCACATTAATTTCAGAAAATTTTATAGTTTTAATGTACATTTTTTAGTTTAGATAACTATTGTTATCAACGAATGTGTGAATTTTCATTTTCATTTGACTGAAAAGGCAGGTTGAGCTACGCGGCTACCTTGCTGGGGCAACGCCCCCGAATAAAGGTCACATGTATTTTTCACGTATAAATACATTCTTGTTTCTCTATTATGTGTTGGGGTATCATAATTATCCATTAGGCTATATATACTCATTTGTGAGTTAGGTTTTCTTATGGTTGTCTTATTATTTGAGAGGGAGACAAATTTGTAGCCATTTAAAGGTTTGTAATCCAGAAAATTAATAGAAAATTCCTTGTTCGTCCCACTCCATGGATGTATATATTTTATGATTTATCAATTTTAAACAAACATGATTTTTACGATTAAATGTATTCTTGCCTTTTCCACTTTCTCATTAACAACAATTTTTATAATTAAATGTACTTTTAGGGATAGTTTGGAAACACATATTTAATTTTTTTTTATTTCTGCCAAAACAAAAACCCGTCCAAATAGATTTTCAAACGGCCCTTTAAAAGGTAGATTGTTTGCGATGGTATAAAAATATATAACAAAACTTTGGAGGGTGTTCCCACAAGACCCCTAAAATAAAATACATAAAAAAGAAAATTTGAAGGGTGTTGAAAGAAGATGGTTTTCCTAGCTATCTCTTGTTATTTGAGGCTGTTATGATAGTGCACTATGGGGAGAATAAAGGAGAATAGAGGATGAGTATTAAACTATTGGTTTGAAACGAATAGATGAGTATTACTATATCGGAATAGATTGAATAAGTTGATATTTATATTATAAGTCTCTTTAAAATTGTGTTATTTCATTCGATTTATTTTAGTGATACAAAGATGGCCTATATGTCATTTTAATTAAGGTAACCAAAAACAAGTGGAAGGGTGTTAAAAGAAAGTCGTTTTCTAGCTACCTCTTGTCTTTCAAGTTTAATTTTTTAAACACGGATTTAAATCCCCTTTACTTCCAGGGCACAAAAACTATCTAATGTGTACTAAAACAATTCCCAAAAGCACTAAACAGGTATGACCATTAAAACAGAACCTAACCTATATAAAATATAATCTACATTTTGCGTAAAAGAAAAGTTAAAATTGATACATCTAGAAATAAAACATCATGAGTGTTACGGGATCTGAAGAACTAAAGTTGTTCATTAAAATAATATTAGTTTTATACATGTGTCAAATGCACGTGGACTTAAATTTAAAAGATACAGCTATAATTGGTTTTTTTGGATATCGGAAGGACCCCCGTGGTTGACCTTACGGTCAAGCTGGGATGACTACCTCTGCTTATTTGTCCTGATTCTATAAGAAATTCTTTTGAATAATTATCAACAAATAGGTGGGTAAATCAGCGTCAAGACTTGAACCCATAATATTGATATAAATAACATAATATAAAAGAATTGTTTAGCATATTAAATAGGATATAAAAAAAAAACTTACACAATAAATAAGTAAAGAAAGATAAATGATGCATTAAAAATTTTATCTAGTGATCTAAGGGTGCGTTTAGATATGAGGTTGAAACACTGAGATTCTTAAAATCTTATGTTTCAAACTCAGTTTTTGAAAAGCAATGTTTTATTAGATTTTTAACCACAAGATTTTTTCACATAAAAAGAAAGATTGTGGTTTGAAAAGCTAAACACTGAAAATGTGTTTGGATCTGAATTTGAGAATTTTTAATTTTTCAAACGCAGAATCTACATAAACTCATATCCAAACGAACCCTAAAACTTATTCGACTTAACATAGAGGGTAACAAAAAGATAAAAACGGAATGAAAGTTGGATCATTTTTTCTTTAATAAGTGAATAATAGATATATAATAATTGAATAGTTTTATGTGGATTGATGTATATATAATTCTTTTAACAGAGTAATCATGAAAGGTTTATGTTTTCAAATTACATTCAACAATTCAAATTATCGACACAAAAAATAGGATCTTAATCAATTAGGGTACAGTATGATGAAATAATTTGAGAGAGTATAAGAACCTGAAAAGAAAATATTCCGGGTTCCTCGGCCTCTTCGGGAGCTTCTCAAAAAGCTCAGCTCCCTGTTTTCTCTCTGGAAATTAAATTGATTTGCTCAGAGTAATAATAGCCACTCAAAGTTATTGGAGGCATTAAAGCTTGTGGAATTACTTCATCAACAATTATTGCTTCTGTTTTTTTCCCAACATGATCCAAGATCAATTGAATGGTCGGTATTGGATCAAAGTTGAAGTGGCTCATTTTGTCATAGTACAGCTATCATGTTTGAATGAATAGTAGACATGTACCACTCACTCAAAATTATTAGGGTACTACTGTATTGTTCACATAGCATATTTTGTATCCATGCAAGTTGCATGTGGAAAATGTCTCTATACAAATTGCAATTCTTGTCTCAGAGGACCCCATTTCTCTTTGAATTTTTTTTAACCACATACTAATTTCAAAAGATGCCTTCGGGAAATGGTTGTTCAAATTCCATGCACCAAATAAAATGATATATACATAATATATATACTATATACCAAACAAAAAATCAGCTACTAAACTCATTGATATCATAGCACATTCGGCATACACTTATCTTAATTAATATTAACACACATATAAAAAAAATATATTATGATCGGGGAGTTTGGATTTTTTTTTTGTATTGGTATGAAAAAATGGGCGCTGGTATACCCAGATCCATTTCCAGCCCCAATTCCAGTCCTATATGCGTCGATAGAAAATTAAAGACGCATATGCTTTGAAAGAATTTTTTTACATTTTCTATAAATGCATTCATGCAATTCACTGGAATATATAATTCATTTTTTATAAAAGCATATATGTACCTCATTAGATGAGGTATACTATTTTTAAAAAATTCAAAACACATGTAGACTGAAAAATGGGACTGGATGTAATATTATCCTGAAAAAAATTCAAATGTACAAGAGAAACGAAGAAATGAAAAATTGCAGCATCGGATTCGGAACATCTCATAAAACTGGAACGATATAGATAATATTATTATGACTCATGTGGAAGGATGACACGCACAAATCGAGAATTGGGAGGTTGGGTGATTGAGATGGTGGTACATCTTTTTATAACGTGACGTCGAACCTGGAGAATGTCTGACATGCTTTTTTATTTTTTTTATTGTTTTTTGATGCTTTTATCTTGTCCTATCATTTTATTCAGAATTATATTACGAATTCAGAGATAAAATCATGATAACAATATTTATCTGTTTTTTATTATAAAAAAAAAGGTATGAGAGTTTTGAAATGATTGCTTAAACTGTACATGAAATCCGGTTCATAAATCATTCTAAGATAGATTTATTACAATTTTTAAAAAAAAAATGAGTATGAAGGGAACAATTTAATTCAAAAATATACATGGACTTTTTAAGCTTAGGTTTTGGAAAGAGATTTTAAAATGTAACTTTCAAAATAGCAATCATGAAAAATCAAAATAATAATAAAAAAAACTAAAATATCCAAAATTGTGAATTTTCAAACCCTCAAAACCAAAGACAAAAATTCCTTGAAAATGGAGTTTCTCATAAAATTTTCTAAAAAAAGAAAGAAAAGAAAAATAGATCCATTACTTAAAAATATAAAAAAATTTAATGAGCCGATGATACACTCAGTTCATTTTTGCAACCGTGATTGCAATTGTTACATCATTAATGTAGTATATATAATTAGTATATATTCCATTATCTCAGTATATATTATTACAAAACAAATATAAATATATATATTCATTTGATATGAGTATGAATTTCATTTTATAAAAAAATATATATTTATCATATACGTGTGCACTTAGAAGAGTGCTGTTACACTCAATTTTTTTTTCAATTTAAAACATAATCCTATATATCACGTTAGAAATCTAGTGAAGCATATACCTCATTAGATGTGTATATACTACATTAAATATTTTTTACAATTACTAAAAATGAGTCCATTCAAGTCGAAATTGAGTGTTACGCTTTTATCCATGAAATTGAGCCATATGAACTTTTTATGAACTGATAATACACTCAGTTCATTTTTACAACTCACAATTATTAAATCACTGATGTAGTATTGTAAAAATGACTGAGCTTAACATTTTCCTTATTATTTTAGCGGTTCATCTATTTAGAATCTCCCTCAAGATCCAAGCTTTACTCACTTTATGAGATATAGATGTCATCTTCATATTTGAGAGTTCTTGATCGTAGCATGATAAAAAAAAAAAAAAAAAACTTGCATTATATTATTTTAGCCATATCTCAACGCAATATGTCTATATTTTTATTTAAAAAAAAAATCATAAGCTTTATCTAATGAGATATTTACTTTTACAAAAAGTAAATAATATATCCAATGAATTTAACGATATCATTTATAAAAAAAATATAAAAATATTTTATCTATATATATATCTCTTATAGTGAATAAAAGAGGCGAACGAAATATACATGACTTTGAATTTTCTTTTCCATGTCATATGTCTCACATAATGGAATAGTTTTCAAAGCTTTTGTTTTAATGAAACTTTAGACTTTTTATAACTAGATGAAAAGAAGATAGAGAAGTCGATGGAAAAGAAGATGACCAAGGAGATAGAGAAGTCAATGGAAAAGAAGAAACACCCAACAAAACAGATATAAAGATTTGATCCAGATTGAATAGTCTGGTATTTGATCTATTCGAGTAAATTAATATTGTTTTATCATCAAATTGAAGTCTTTGGGTGACATGATGACACAACACATGTTTTAGCATGAACAACAATCAGGCACAAGTTGTTGAACAAGGAGGCCAAGAAAAAAATAAAATAAAACTCAAACTATGGCCAATATTGTGCCCTATTTCATCATAGGGTATCTTGCACTACAGAAACAGAGGCAGCACTCATGCAAATTGGTGGTCTTACACATTTAAGCATGCTGAGAAGAGATAATCAACATGTAAATTGAACATAGGGTATCCTCAATTCAGTATATCAAATGGTTTCCCCCTGATCCAGGGTGGACAAAATTCAATTCATATGGAGCTCTAAATTCAGTCCGGGCAGGATATGATGCTCCCCTCCGCGATCACTGGCTCTTTCATCGAATGGCGTGGATAAGAATTTACAAAAGGTAAAAAAATGATTAAGTTGATTTATAAGAGATTGTGACAACTGATTTGACAGTGTGTCAACATATTCTTTTGGATTGAATAACCTGGAATAACTTAATTACAGGGGTTGGCTAGAATCCATATACCAGTTTATTATTGCATACAGATTTTCATTTATTTCAGTCATCCAAACAACCTTAAACTCCTTATTTTTCATTATACCCATTTATTCCAATCATCCAAACAGCCTTAAACAACTTATTCCACTTTCTAGAGGGCACTGCATCTGGTTGGGATGCATTGTAGCCTGACTACATTTACCTCCTAACTATTCGTGGAAGTACCTTACTCATCATTTTTTTGTAAATCCTTTGGGCTAATTTGACAAGGGGTTAAGATTTTTGAGGATAAGTTGTCCTAATTTTAAAAGATAAAATATCCATCAATTTTTTTTTATATTTACATTTGTTAAATTTGAGATTAAAAAATAGAGATAAATGCTATCCCAGCTTTTAGGTAGAATAAAATATCTCCATTTTCATTTCAAAATTGGGACAATTGTCCACAGTTTATCCCCATTATTTTTCATATCAAACGGGGATAAGCTATCCTTCCACTCACTCATCTCCATAATTATCCCTTATCCCAACACTTATCCTCTTGTTAAACCAGCCCTTTGTGTACTTCTACAATGTTCATAACAATACAAATTTTAAACCTTTACCCTCAAAAAAAAAAAAAAATTGATAACCATTTTTTGTTATGCACAATCACAAAAAAGAGTCCAAACAAAACAAAATCTTAATCACTTGCTCAGAAGGAAAAAAAAAACGTTGTCTGCCTATTTGTACCCAAACTTCTCAAACCAACCCGTTCTTTAAATTTTAGTTGATTAAATCATGAAAAGATTTTGCTGTATAGTTGAGTAGGTGATTTCAGGTTGGACCTGTCAGAGGTATAGATTGCACATCATCATGAACTCATTTTCTAGCTCATGAGCCCCAAGATCAGAGGAAGCAAGGGAGGAAGGAAAGGCAGAGTGGGGTCAATTAGTATAGATATAATTGATGGTTTTCAATTGACGTGTGTGTGTGTGTGTGTGTGTGTGTGAAAACATGTGACATATGAGAAGATATGTATCAAGTTACTGAATGCCAGCTAGTTTCCAAATCAACTAAACCATAATACTACTGCCCACCACAAATTATCACATGCAGGATTTGCATGTGATGTAGAACAACTTTTTTTTTTTATGGATGGTAAATGAATTGTATTACTATAAACAAAATGCTTGTACAAAAAGTGGCATATACAAAAGTCACTCCCGTCAAGAAGGATCAAAGAAAGCAGTGAGAGGGAAACACAGTCCAAGCTGTGTTGCATCCCCACTACATTTCAAGTTCCTCTTTAAGGGAGATACACATATAAGGGGAAAACAAATTCCCAAGTTTCTCATCCACAGATTTTGTACTCCATGCCCGCAGCATCACTGTCCATGGCATCTTTGAGTTTAGGCCATAATTCATCCGCATGAAAACATCGCACTCCATCACTTGTGAGCCACGCTGCAGTCGGATCCACTGGTCTATTAGCTAATTCCTCCCTCGCCTTGACGGGTAGCAAATATCTATCTTTTTTTTCAAAAAAAAAAAAAACACCCAATAGATAGCAGTACAAGAGTCTTCCTCAATCCAAAGTTTTGTAGCTTTAAGATTGAAAGCGAGATTAAGCCGGGCTTGAATGCCTTTCAGTTCAATAATGTTTGCTTGCACTCGATCCCACTACCCAGTAAATTTTCCTCTTCCGACTTCCTCTATCTATTGGCACTGTGTTAGGAAGACATTTTGATTCATTGGAACTTATTCAAAGAAACTATAACATGATTATAAAAGGAAATAATATGCATGCATCAGTACAAAATACTTTTTCTCATAGCTACCTGAAAAGCAGAACCAGCTGCCCCCATATTGTTTAGAGAACACTAGCAGCATTTATTACAGAATATTGTCCTGCAAATATGTAGAAGAACTAAGCAAGTTAGGCAGACCTTCGAATCATATGTAATTAGCCATTCTTCCTGACTAAAATCGAACCATGCTGAGTTAAGGGAGCATAATATCTGATGGGCTGGGTTACATTGGTAATGTTGAGCACCTTTACATCCAGAATCTGCAGTCACCAGAAATTGGTAAGAACGTTACGAGGCAAATTTTGTTCATGGACAGGACACTTGAATGAGCATGTTAACATTCAGGACCATCTCTTTTATGAATTTTCTTTAGCTCTGAATTAATTAATTATACACTTTCACAACTACATTTTGCAATATGGTTGCAAATGTTTACTGTCTAAATCTTTAAAATAAAATTCCTGGTCATCAGAGGCAAGATAATCAGATGCAAGAGAGAGTTTGACACATTAATCCTTAAAACCAAGCTACCATATCTCTGAAAATATTCAATGACCGTTGTCAGATTACAGAATTACCAAACTACCATAACAAAGTAATAAAAATTGTTGTGTCCAAAAAACTGATTATAGAATGTGTAACAAAAAAAATTTACATAGGAGAATATTTAACCAGGAAATAAAAATAAAAATAAACAAATAAATTTATTTCAATTTTTAATATGTGACTACTAGAGCCTACTGAACTACCAAAGATAATATGACATTAGTGGATTTGAATTATCTATCAATGGGGATATAATATCAAAATTAAGATCATACTAAGAAATTGATTTTGTGGAAATATATGGCCAATGAATCTTGTGAATAGAGACATAAAAGAGTAGCAATAATAAACATTATAGTGCCCATATCAGATGTTAATTTTCCCCTGCAAACCCTTGTGAAGAGCAGAAGCCAAGAACAATTTTCTTCATTTTGTAATGCCTGCGTGGATTCTATAAATATATATAATAAAGATGTTAAGGAAGCAATACATGATGACTAAATATATGTTTGATTAATAGGCAGAGAACTTCGAAGGCAATGATTCATTGCAATATTAGCCAAGTTATTTCATCATTCCACTATGCTTCAATGGGGAAATGTTTAAATAGAAGGAGAGAGACACATGTAGAGGTTATAAAATATGCAAAATGTGAGAGGGAAAACTTATAACAATTAACAACTGGTACCTGAAATTATGGTCGAAAAACTTCAAAGGCAGCTCATTATCTCATCATTCTACTCTGCTTCAAACAACAGACTTTTAAACATAATAAGATACACAACCCAGATAGAAAGGATAAAAAAAGTTGATCAATAAAGTGATAGGAAGAGCAACAGTAGAATAGAAAAGGGAGGAAAGAGCAATTTATTTTTTTTCTAAAAAAAATCATGAAATTGAACAATCAGTAGCCTTTCCAAAAGGAAAAGCAAACATCAAAAGAAGAATCTCTTATGTTGCTGCATGCACCTACATTTTTGTTTTTCTGACCTGACTTTTTACTGTATCAATTTGAATTACGTCAAGAAACTTGGTGGATATAACTTATAAGAGTGCTGAAACACAAGCTTATGATATTGATATTTGCATGGACAATAAACTACTGAGAAATACAAAAACCTCTAAAGCTGCATAAATCCAACCTGGTTTTCATGACCTAAAGATCTTCCGCTCCTTATATTTCTTCCAACATTTCCACAGCAGACTCCAACCTTAATTTGCAGATAAGCTTTAAAAAACTCATGAAGCATTTTTTTTTATACAGAATATTCCACTGAGCGTGTAAATATGTATGAACAAAGACATGAATAATAGAATAGAAAGGATTAATTCTCAAGCAATCAGTACAACATGATATATGAAAAGTACAAATCCAGACACACAATCAATCATAACCAAAACATTATTTTGGAGTACAAACCATGAGAAGTTCTCAAATTGAACAAAGACACAACATTCAAAACACACAGAATAAATAATAACAGACTTCAAACCGTTCTTTTATTCTTTTGGGTGAAGCAAAGCCACAGAATAACCAAATTCGTAGTCCATATAAGCTGATTGCCTTTTGCCTGCACATATAAATTCATGGGCTCTAATTATGAAAAAAAAAAACCAACATGAATGTCTCAATGGAATGCTTCACCATGAAATGATTTAAAAGTAACCAAAGAAAATAAAGTTTCATGAAAAGAGAATTAACGTATATACCTCATCGTGACCATCGTCTCAATGGGATGTGAAGCTTTTCTGCTTCTCCTTGCATACTCTCCAATAGCTCATCTGGCATCTCCTCCATGTAGAGCTCTTTGAGGGTGGTGAGGTGTTCGATGCCCTCTGGCAGCGCCTTCAGTTCTTCGCACCTGACAAGATTAAAATATTTGAGGCACTGCATCGCTCCTTGCTCTATCGTTATCTGATTGAGTTCGCTCAGCTCCTTTAACTCTAGCGCTTTGAGGGAAGGGAAGCTATTTGCTTGGAAGAACAACTCTTTGTCTGCATAAGACTTGTTAGAGAGTTGAAGTTCCACCAGGTTGGGCAGTGACTGGAGGAGAAGGAGCGGCTTTTTTGGCAGTTGAGATAATGACAAGGTCATCTTTTTGAGATTCGTGAGGCACTTGAACCAACTAGGGAAGGACTCCTTTAAACCCCCCATCAAAACGAGCGTTTCAAGGAAAGGCGGTGGATCAAGATTTTCCAATTCCAGTGGTTCTTCACCTCCATTGGTTGATCGAATTTCCAAGAAGTCAAGGAATCTCATCTTTTTTATTGAAGCACACAAGTCTGCTCCATGGGACGCCCTCACCTCCACGATCACAAATTTTCTGAGCTGTGCAAGATCCCCGACCCGTCGCACGACCTCACTGTTTGAAGAGATGGCCTTTAGGGTCTGCAGCTCTTTTGAATCCCATGCATGTTTGTGTTTCTTTTTCATGGACCCCCCTAATAGGGTATTATCTCGATGATCAACTTTGTAAATCAAAACATGTCGTAGTTTTCGTAGCTTGGTAACCCAATCTGGTATCTCCTGCACATCAGTTAAGGAAACGTCCAATGTTTGCAAGTTTTGAAGCATCTTCAAACGTCGAGGAAGCACCTTCACTTTTGTGCACTTCAGACACAGATACCTCAAATTAAATAAATCACCCAGTGCATCAGGTATGCTATCAATCGATGCATTTTTTAGATGCAACACCCTTAGCAATCTATTTTTATTAAAAGTGCAAGAGAAACCATTGTTTGCAAACAACAATAAAGAACGGAGACAAGACATTTTATCCAATTCTTCTTGACAAGTGCTGTGTTCTTCAACGACTGATAATCGACGAACATTACTATTACGCTGTGCGTCAACTGACATACAGAAATTTTGCTTCTTCGATATCGATATAGCCATCTCTCTTACTAAGTCATGCATACAAAACGATTTCAACCTTTCCCAATTGTTTCTTTTTCCAGCGTGAAGCAGGTTTCTGAGGACGAGCTCATTAAGATATTGCTCAGCAATGTCCTCCATTGTCATCCCGTCCCTTTCTTCTATAAAACCTTCTGCTACCCATAACCTAACAATCCTTTTTCTCAATATGCGAGAATCCTCGGGAAAAGCACTACAATATAAGAAACAGTTCTTCAGATAGTGTGGCAGATCATAAAAGCTAAGCATCAATATATTTGACATCCTTTCTAATTGTGGCCTGTTAGTGAGCATCCAATTGAGACTTTTCAAAGTATCATTCCACTCTATTACTGAATATTTTGTATTCAAGAGAGAACCTAATGTCACAATCGCGAGAGGCAATCCATCACACTTGCCAATAATTCCTTCTGCTGAATACACCAGCTCCTCAGGACAGATACCACCTCTATCGCCTCTGAATGCAATACTGTAAAAGAGTTTTCTTGCCTCATCATCTTTTAGAGGATTTAGATTCACAACATGATCTGCAGGAGATGCTAGTGAACTTGCAATTTCAATGTTTCTAGTTGTAAATATGATTCTTCCTTTAGTTGTGTTAAACACATCCTTAATTTCGTGCCACAAACTCACATCCCATACATCATCAAGGACAATAAGACACCTTTCATAGCATTCCAAATTCTCATGGAGCTTCTCAGCGAGCCCCCTTGTGTCCATCCCATCAATGCCTTGCGTTACCATTTCACCTTTCTTCTCATGAAAGAGTTGTTTTATTATGTTTCTTAATATATCGTCCTTGTTATATGATTTGGAGACTGTGACCCATGCACGCCACTGGAATTCTTGCTGAATTTGTTTGTTCTTGTAAATTTGCGCCACGAGTGTTGTCTTGCCCACCCCGCCCATTCCACACACAGATATTTCCTTGTGCTCTGCCACATCATCTTTCAGCCATTTGATCAATTTTTCTTTGTCACTCTTCAACCCAAAAATATCATCTTCTTCTTTATGTAACGTCGAAATATCACTAGATCTTCCTATTGCATCTTTGATACTTGACCCTTCATCAAATACCTTGACACCATATCGAGTTCTTCTCTCCGAGATGCTCATTATTTTAATTTTGATATTTTGCAATTGCGTGGCAATGCCTATTAGACAAAGTAATGCATTTAATTAGCAATCACTTGAACATGTTATATATATATGATATGGTGCGGATCATGGGGATCGCGTATGTACCTCCTTTAAAAAGGTATATGATATGATAAATAAAGCATATACCTGATACATGTAATACTTCAATGTGGTATATGCTTTCTGTACTGACGCATGTACTTCTTTAAAGGACTTGAAATACCTTCAAATAATATGTACGCTTTCTTTAATGATGCATATACCTCTTTAAAGGAAACATATATTGTGATCCACATGATCCGCACAGTCCACAGCATATCATTACTCTATATCTATATATGCATACACACTAACATATACATACATGTGTGTGTGTGTAGATATATGTGTGTGTTTGCGTATGTGTGTGTGTGTGTCGATATATATCACGTTATATATAAGGAACAGTCAATACCATGCCTAGCCTTGATGTTCCTTGATACTTGTAGACCTTTTGCAGTAGAATTCCAGAAACGAGAACTCTTCTTCTCACCCAAAAAATAAGTGAACTCGTCAATTATATCTTCGATGTAGTACGCTATTTCCCTCACTTGCGCCACCCAAACTGTGGTCAGTCCATCACCAGTCATTGTTTTATCGGCGTGCATGAGGAAGGCTTGTATCATCTCCATCTCACTCTTTATCTCTTCCATATCGCTCCGCACTGATAGCAAGTGTAATGCTTTCTCCTTACTAAGGGTCCAGAGCGATGTGCCAAATTCCGACGCCAATGCGGAACCAAGCTTGAGGATCACCAAACCCACAATCGCCTCTGCCATGTTTCAATTCTGCTATGGAAATTGGTGTTTAGAGTTGTAATGTTTCCAACAAAATTTAGACAATTAATCATAAAGATCTCAAGTGGGCAGGCTACAAGCAATTGTCAAACTGATTGAGCTTTCGCTGACTAAGCCAATACATCACATCATATTTTATACCTCTAGGTGGCTTCATAGTCTGCTTAGCCCTCCGTTTGGGTAGAGAGATGGGCTATTTCATAATAAATAACTATTTCAATATTGATAACTATACTAAGTAGAATAAACCATTTTTATATTTCATTGTAGTTTTTATTAAAGTTTTTATTGTTTGATTGACTGTAAATAAATTATGGATATAATATAAATAAAATGTTGGTAAAAATTAAAGATAGAATAATGATTTAACATGTATACTTCAATATTTAAAAGAGGTGATGTTAAATGATTTAACACTTGGCTCCCCTTTTATTTTTTTGGAACATGATGAGGATAAATAAACTTTTTAATTAAGCATGTTTTTCATAACAATTTGGAAAAACGATTGAGTTTTTCGATTTCTGTGAAAGCAAACACCTAAATGGGTTTTGAAACAATTTAACCTAGTAGAAGATCAATAAAAGATTCTGATCCACAGAAATATTCTAAAACTCACACTCAAAAGAGAAGAAACAAAAGAAACACTCAAATATTATTGATAAAAATCTGAATTGCCTTTCTGATACATTTCACATATTGACTTCATCAGACTCATTAAAAGACATGATTAAGTCAAAATACATAATTTCAAAAAATAAAAAATATTAAATAAACAATATAACCAACGTATTTGAGGCCTTAGAAATCTGTCAGAATTAATGGCAATATATTTGTTGGAAAAAAACAACAATACAAATTATTACTAAAAATAGCAAATTCACTCCACTCCATGGCCTATCTCTTTCTCTCTCTCTCTCTCTCTCTCTCTCTCTCTCTCTCTTTTCTCACCGCCCTCCTCCACCTCTTCCGTGCAATGCCGACTCTCTATTTAATTTTTTTAATTAAAGAGAGAAATCAAAGGTCATGGGTTAATTAATTGATAAAATATTAATAAAGGTATGAGTTGCCACGTGGTGTTTAAAGAACGTAGGTTATGAAAACCGAAATGTCGTAGAGAACAACTTAAATGACATATAACAGTAGTCTCAAGTTATAGAGAATAACTAAAATGACATAAAAATGTTCAATTAGAAGAGAGTGGAAACCAAGTTTACCTATTTTCTTTTTTAGGTATCATTTCAATATAGACATAAGTCATTCTGAGGTTTATAAATATAACTAAACCAGTAGAATAATTGATTTTCTGTTTGATTGTATTTTTAGTTATTCTCGTTGAAAAATATAATAATAAAGTTTTCGTTATTTAGCTGGCTATGAATAAGTTGTGAATAAAAATTTATAAAAAATAAAAAATTGATTTGACATATATGTTCCATATTTTATAAGAAGTGATGTGAGTTTATTTGACATATTGTTAACCCCTTATACCGGTAGAATAGATTGGGTGAAATAACATAATTTTAGGGGCACCTATAATACAAATGCTTGTTTATTCTCACCTATGCAGACATAGCCATACTCATATATTCCTTCTACCCAAACATCTAGCTTTTTAGGCTTAAATCCCCTTATTCTATCATATTCTCCTCCTGGTCCACTACCCAAAAAGCGAATTAAATATTATTATATTGAATTAACAGAGCATAGAGATGAATACTAGATAATAGCCCTTATTCGTTGTTTGTTCTTCTCGGATAAACTCTGATAGCTATGTCCGGATAAGTTAGGTTAAAACCTTATAATTATTCTAAAGAAAGTGTGGAATTGCTTATCAAGGTCTATCTATGCTAATAGTTAAAAATATCATTCTCTGTCATTTTAAAAAATTTATCACACCTAACATTCCAAACACTGTCACATCTATCAAATCAGTCACACATCTCTCACACTTATGCAAGGATATAGTTGTCATTTAAAATGTCATAAACCACTATACATCTCTTATCTTTCACTCACTACAAGAATAATGAGTATTTATCATCACTTTATCCAATATGAACTAAACAATAAAAAGATTATTTTACGTTTCTCAATTAAAATAACAGAAAATGCAATCAAATAAAAATTTGTTTATTGTTATCTATCCCGATATAACTGAAAGAATATATGACTTCAACATGCATCCTTAATTTTTTATTTGAATGTCTTTCATCTCAACAAATGGATTAAGCATGCATGTTCGCTAGACTAACATTCAATTCTGATTTAACGGTCATTAATATGACGATGGAAACGATAATAATTGAGTTTGCTTTAATAAAATAGAATATCTCATTTCAAAATACATGATTTGGAAGTTGAATGACACAAACAAATACTTAAGCCAATTTGAGATTAGCCCCAAGAAATTGGGTCCTAAAATGGGTCTCTTTTTAATGTTTTTTATCACAAACATATTTCGATAAGAATTTTAATTAATTTTATTTAATTTTAACCAAAAAAAAGAAAAGAAAAAAAGAATCACAATAGAATAAGAAGAAAAATAACAATAAATAAATAATAATATAATATATATGTTTAAAAACATTTAATAAAAGAAGAATAAAAAAAGGAATAACAAATAAATAAATAAAACAACATGTGACCAATATGGTTTTTCTTTGTAAATCAGATCAAATATAAATAATATAAAATCAAGATAAATAAGAAAAAAAACTTAAAGATGAAATAAAGTGAAAACACTGATAATTTTTTAAAAAATAAATAGAAAACAAAAAATCCCAACAAAAATAAATAAATAAAATAAAATAATTAAAAAAAGGAATAAGAAAAAATGAAAATAAACAAAAAATTCAAATTAACATATAATACAAAATGGTTTTATACTTTATAACAATAATAATAAAATAAAATCCACGTGAATTTAAGAAAATAATCAAAACTAAACAAACTGAGAAAATATGGATAAGTTTTTAAATATAAATTAAATAATTTAATTATAAAACCAAAAAACACAATAATAAAAAAGGGAGTAAGAAGACAGATGAGAAACGAAGGTAAGAACAACACAAAGAAGGAATCTATAAAAAATAAAAAATAGATTAAAAAAATGAAAAATAATATGCGAACTGATATTATTCATTGTAAATTGAATGATAAATAAAATAAATTCTAATTAATAAGGACAAACAGAGCTAAACAAAATAGCACATAGTGAACATATGGAGAATTAAAAATTAAATTAAATTAATTAAAAACCCACACGTCCCCCCCCCTTCTCTCCCCCTTCCCCCACCAACCAAAAAGCTTAATTTAATTTGGTATAAAATTAATTTAATTTTATACCAAATTAATTAATTGTTTTCCAAAAAGTTTTTTTAGATAAATGATATGTTCAACTTCTCGTGAAGCCTCATTTGCAGTTTACACCATTATATGAAATGATGTATATACCTGAGATACACGAGTCTATTTCTTTTTATCGTAAAAAATTTTAAATTTTTTTTTACTAATACACTATAATAAAATCTCATATACTATGATAATAATTTTTTTTTTTTTTTTTACTTCACCAACCCAAATAATAATAATAATAATAATATCTTAAAATTATTATTATGTCTCACATATCATATCATACACTTCTCCTACACTTAATTCTCATATAAAAATATTTAAAAAATCATAAACTCTGATCTAATCATAAACTCTGATCTATCAGTTATCCTCACATTATATAATATGAATCCAATAACATCAAGGTCACTTTTCCATTTTCTAATGAGAATATAAAAAGGTAACCAC
>CM060850.1:7586757-7637168 GCA_030737835.1 Acorus gramineus
TTTCTTCCGTTTGAGCCCCTTAGACCCTTCAAAATCGAAAACCTAAAGCACGGGAAGTGTAGATCGGGTCCCGATCTACGCTCCGGTGTCTTCAAATCCAAATTCCGACGACTCTAGCCTCCCCGACCTCCCCTCTCTCTCCTCTGTTTCGAGCCAAATCGAGGGACAAGCTAGATCGGGGCGTGAGAAGGCCTTTGGGAAAGGTTTCGGCGCGCGGAGAGCGTCCGGACTTCGCTCCCTCCCCTCGGTAAGCCTTCTTTCCCTCTTTTTTCTTGCTTAGATGATTGTTAGGGGAGGGTTTTGTGTATGGGAGGTGGTTGGTGGCGGTGGGGGTCGTCGGAGGGTGGTCGGAGGTGGTTGGAGGTGGTCGGGGCAGTGGGAGAGGTGGTTGGAGGCGCTCGGGCAGTGGCAGGTCGTCCGGGCCAATCCGCAGCAGCAGCAGCAGCAGGCGGCGCGCAGGTCGGGTGCGCGCGGGCAGGCGCGCGTGCGCGCGCGAGCGTGCGTGCGCGCGGCGTGCGCGCGGGCGTGCGCGGGTCTGGTGCGGGCTGCTGGTCGTGCAGGCGTGCTGGGGGCCTCAGGCAGCGGGCAGCGGGCGCGAGGAGCTGGTCGCGCGGGTCCGGCGCGAGGGGCTGGTCTGGGCGCTGGTCTGGGCGCGCGCGGAGGTGCTGGCCGGTGCTGGGCGAGCAGAGGCCGGTGCTGGGCGAGCAGAGGCCGGTGCTGGGCGAGCTGGGCGGCTGGTGCGCGTGGAGCAGGTCGCGCGAGGTGCGCGCGGAGGTGCTGCCGGAGGTGCTGCACGCGCGAGGTGCGCGCGGAGGTGCTGCCGGAGGTGCTGCACGCGCGGGTGCGCGCGGAGGAGGTGGCGGAGGTGCGCGCGGGGTGCGCGCGGGGCGGGAGGCGTGCGCGAGGCGTGCGCGGGGCGCGGCAAGGCGCGAGGCGGTGTGCGCGGGGGCGAGGCGCCGCGCGCGGGGGCGTGCGGGGTGCTCGCGGGCCAGCGCACGGCGTGCGGGGCGCGTGCGGGCTGCCGCGGCTGGGCTCGGTGGACGCGCGGGGCCCCGGGCGGTGCGCGGAGTGCGCGGGCTGAGGCGCGGCGGCGCGTCCGGGCGGTCGGGTGGCCGTGCGGGTGGTGGCCGGCCGTGCGGGGGGGTTGTCGGAGTGCTCGGGCTAGCGTGCGTGCGGGTCGTATGCACGTTTGCCCGAGTGTTGGGAGCTTAATTGTGGGTTTATGTATTTTGTAGTATTTATGGATTTTAACTGACCACATTGATTGTCTGTCTTGCAGATCTTGACGGACGGTCGCGCGACGACCCCGATCACTGGTGAGTGGGACAATCCAACCCAGTCGAGAGGTGTTATACGCACTTGGGCGTATACCGACCTCTCCTGGGGCGTCTTGGATGAATATTAACCTGCAATAATATGTATCCATGATTGTATAATTTATGTGTAGAATGCATGCTTCCCTAGTCTTTGCATGTTAGGGACTTGCCCCTTAGGATATGCATATGAGCCTTGCAGCATGTCCCCTGTTTACATGCTAGGAAACCCGGCCTATGCATGTGTCCTACTGGTTTTATTTATTAAATTAAATACTAGTATCTGTTGAATTGCATGTTATAGTGATTATTTTAGGGGAGGGGCCTTGCGAGGACAGCGGTGAGACCCGGGTTAGGGTACACCGTGTTCCTTGTTTGGTTGTCGGAGCGTCCTATAACGGGAACTCACGCTGCCCTCCCGAGTTGCTTTCCCCCAAGAATATTTCACCATGTTATAACCTTATGCATGTTCCCCGCATCGTAGTTATGCGCCCTGGTGGGTTCTGAGGAATTCAGAACGTTAGAGTTGTATGTTTGGTATGATTATTAGCATGAGTAGTGAATATTATAGGGGAGGGACCTTGCGAGGACAGCGGTGAGACCCGTGTTAGGGTACTCCGTGTTCCTTGTTTGGTTGTCGGGGTACCCTGTATCGGGAACTCACGCCGCCCTCCCGAGTTTCTTTCCCCCAGTGATATTCCAACACTGCTTTTGATTGTACTTGTTTCCCCGCATCTTGGTTATGCGCGCTGGAGGAACTCTGAAGAGTTCATGACATTTGAGTTAGAGATGTTGTCGGCGGATCCGAGTGGATCGTATGCGTATGGATTAGGCTGTTCTGTTCCCTGCGTTGGATTCGGTAGAGGCTACCCTCAGCGTTAGACAGGGCCTTCCTGACAGAGGGCTCCCATTAGTAGGCACCTCCTGATTTGGTGACGGACTGTGCTGATCGTGGGAGTAGACCAGGCGAGCTACGGAGTGGAGGAGAGACTACCGGTGGACTAAGGGTGACCAACAGCCTAGTCAGTCCCAAAATCCTATGTCACCCGTGGTAGGGTGAGGGTGAGGGTGTAGTGGGTTGGCGATGAGCGACCTGCTAGTTTTGTTTATGGATGATTGTTAGTCCCAACATCCTGAGTCCCCTGTTGAGGGGTAAAAGGTGAGGGTATGATCTGAGTTATGGAAATTGTGGATTAGAGTGGATTAATATGTTGTGGTCAATATTGTCTGTGATGCATGGGTTGTGCCGTTCACTGAGCGTGTGGCTCACCCCTCGCATATGTTTTTCCCCAGTTGCCACTGAGCCTGAGCTGGAGCCGGAGCAGCAGTTGGAGCTTTCCGAGGGATTTCTTCAGTAGCGGAGCAGCGTTACGTCCGCGAGTGCCAGAGGCTATCAGCATCCCTTTCCTTGGCTGTATGTATTGTATTTCCGTGCTGAGCACGTTTGTATATGTTCAGTTATATTTGTGTATATTGGCTCTCACAGGACGTATGATTGAGTATCGAGTCTGTAGAATGTTTATTCACAGATTCAGTCTTTTGCTTCCGCTATATTGTATATATATTATGTCAGCCCTATTTGATATGTGTTGTTATTTTATTTGTGGTTTAGAGTATATACATTTGACCTCCTGTGTAGGTTTCTGATATGATATATATACATTTGCCGCGTCCCGGGGTTGGCCGCCCTGGGGCGTGACATGAGCTGAGAAACTGGAGCAACCCCAAGCACCGGTGACCAGGTTGATAGAATAAAAGAGTCGTCCTCTCCAAACATGGAACCAGCCTGGAGCATGTTCTCTCTAATGCGGGGCTGGGGGACGCCAATGACAAATAAACCTTCACCAACCCCACAAACCTGAAAGTAAGCCTTCGGGCCCCACAATTGCAACACAATTTCAACCGCCAGAGAAGAGTGAGTGCCCCGTGCCTTGGCTAAGACACAGCCCGCAAGTCGCCTAGCTGCAGCCTCTGCCAACCTCGAAATCGGTAGTCAAAAACTGGAGATTAGTGACGAAGGGGTGGGGAATCGAGAAAACCGGATCTGGGGACTCGCGCTACCGCGATGGCATGCAGACGCCAGAAGATCCACTCCCTTGCACCGCCAACACACCACCAGATCCTAGCATTCCTTGCTCCAATGACCCAAACCCCAGCACTGAAAAGCATCTCCAACTGCTAGTCGACAAACAGCTCGACAAAGCCCCCCCCCCCCCTATTCGCCAACCTCTCCACTTAGGGCTGACCACCTACCATCCGTCTTCAGCAAGAACACTCGGACTAGCCTTGAGGTCTTCGAACTTCGGAGGACCAAGCGCAACAAAGTCCCCCAAAACTGCCCCTCCATGCTCACCACCGACTTCTCACACTTGCACTCCTCTCCGTTATTTCCTGTCCGTCATTTCCTATCCCAGGTGTATGATTTTTTAAAACAAAATAAACACATGCGGCCTTCATTTGGACCGTAATATGGACTGTGTGTAACATTTTCCTTTCCGAATTGAGCTCTGCTACACTCAATCATTTTTATAATCATAAATGCAATCCTATATACCTCGTTAGCTCCCATCCACTCACTATACCTCATTGAAAAATTTTCACATTTTCTATAAATAATACAATTCGATTGTTTGGAGTATATAATTAATCTAATGATACGTGTACTTTTATAAAATGTGAAGTATATATATTATAATAAATTGAATGATATCATTTATAGAAAATGAGACAAATGTTCAACAAGGTATATACCTTGATACAGTGAGTATGAGAGATTAATGAAATATATATATGACTGCATTTGTGTTTGTAAAAATAACTGAGACCCCTTTTGAAAACGGATTTGAGAGTTAGTTTTTCCTAAAAAACATGATCTAAAACTGAGTTTGTAGGAAGCTCTCTCCACAAATTATGAAAAAATAACCTTTGAACATTTTTTTTTATACTAGTTATTATGCATGTGCAGATGCACATAAACAAACTCTAACACATGTTTTGATTAATATTAATGTCAAATAATTTAGTTACAATAACATCTTCATAATAATGACTTCAAATGCAAGAAATCTAATGTCTCTTGTTTATCTAATCAAATGATGAAAATAATGGTGTCAAACATAAAAAAAAAAAAAAATCATAGATTCATAGTAGATTATGTCTCATATATATTTTACCTAAAAATCATAAAGAAAAAATATTAAATAGTCCATAAAAAAAAAACCCAGAAATCAAACCACCCTTGTAAGTACATTAGTCCAAAAAAAAAAAATGATCTAAGCAAATGAATCCAATGTTTATAAATAATTAATCAATTCAACAGCACTAAATAATCCACAAACTTTTAGTGAGAGATATCCAAACTAAATTAAAATGAATGTCTCACCTAAAAAATGAATCGATTTGGAGGATTATCAATCAAGATAATAAGAAAATAGGTAGGGATGGCAATGAGGTGTGTTTTATTAGTAACCCGACCCAAGCAGCCTTATGGGTGGGTTTGGATTCCATGTTTTTCAAACTCACCCCAATCCGCTCCAACCCGTGTAATACATGGGTTGAGTTTGGGTTTTATGTTTAAAACCCGACCCAACCCGCGAACCAGACCTTTATTTGATCATTAGGATTTATAAAATAAATGAAAATTAATTCCTAATATAGTTAAAAAAAAGAGTCAAACTATCGTCATTCTTTTTTTTCTTTACAACCAATTATTGACATTCATCTTACGAAGAAAATTCAAAATACAAAATTTTATAAAATCAATTGTCCTTCACCATCAAAATAAAAGATGTTTGATACTCTATAGTATCTTATATTTCCCTTTTCCTTTCAACATATAAGTAAAAAAAATATTTATTTGGTCTTATATGTAATTTTGAACTATTTATATTATATATTCTAAAATATTTTAATTAATTTTCAAATATTGTATGTAATGAATGTCATAAACTATATATGATATATCTATTTTGATATTTAGTATTCAAATTGAAGTTTATTTCATGAATATAATCCACATTTATTTCAAAAATAATTTATTTTGTCATATAATGTTTTTATTATATTAAATACAATGATCGATCAATTCAACTTACTTTAAACAGGGTTGGGTGGGGTGGGGTGGGGTGGGGCAGATACGGATATTATGATGGAAAACTTGAAATGTAATGGAGTGGATATGGATTTCAAATTATAAAACCCGAGGTGGAGTGGGGTAGGAATGGAATATAATATTGGGGAGATGGATTGAGTTTGGATTATGGTAAACCTGACCCCAACCTGACTTATTGCCATCCCTAAAAATAGGAAAGAAAAAGTGAACCATAGAAAAAATTAAAAAAAGTACGATAAATAAATTTTAAATAAATTATAGGAAGGGAATATATTCAAAAAAGATAATAACATATGAATGAAAATACATTACAAAAATACAAGTAAATATGCTAATGAGAATATGATTAACACAGGTAAGAATTGTTTTTTATAAAAAAAATCATTTTCGTTAGAGATAATGTAGGATATATTAGGTAATGTAATGAATTTATTTTTAAACAAATATGGATTTATTTTTAAAAACATACATACAAAAAAGATAATAACAAATGGTTGAAAATATACCACAAAAATAGAAGTAAATATGATAATTAGAATCTGATTGACAGGAGTAAGAATTTTTTAAAAAAAAACTAATTTTGTCAAAGATAACGTAGGATATATTAGATATGATTTGAAAAACATACAACACAAAATGAATTTGATGGAACACACTACCATACACGTACATGGCTTATATTATCATTTCTAATCTTGGGAAAAATCGATACAAGTCTTTGTAAAGTTAGCTAAATCGGTTCTAGCATCTTTAAAATTAGAAAATCATCACAAGTCCCTATGTTATTAGAAAAATGTCGTTTCAGTCCCTACCATCATCTCAACTAACCAGGTACATGGTTGATCTTAACTGCATATTAAAAGTTACAAAAATGCCCTCACTCCTCATTTTTGAAAAATCGATATATCTCTCTAAAAACTTATGAAAATCACTAAATCTTTTTAGACGATATTTATTTTAGTTTCTATCGTAATTGAAATTAACCAAATTTGTAGTTGAATTACTGTAATACCCTTTTACAATTTATTTGATAAATTACTGTAAGACACTAACCAGATTTGTCGTTGACTTTAAGGAGATTTTTACATAAATGTTTTCTCATTTTCATAAGTTTTCAGGGAGTTGTACCTTTTTTTTTAATACCGTTAGTGAGTATAGGATAGCAAGAGAATTTTCAAGAAAAAACAAGGGCATTTTGGTCATCAAAAGGATTAAATCGAATTTTTTATATTTTACTGGGACTTTTTTTTATGTATTTACTGGTGCAATTTAACTTGGGGACTAAATCCGTTACCCATACATGCTTTCTGGGGACCTGTGACGATTTTTTAATTTTATAGGGACTAAGGGGGCCGTTTGGTTCAAAGCTATTTCAGGGCTTATTCAGCTGAAAGCTGAAAATAAGTATTTTTTGAGGTGAAGTGTGTTTGGTTGGGGACAAAAAAAATACTGAATATAAGTGCTTAATCAGCTTTTACGTCTGAAAAACATCAGTCCCTCGTCCCACACTTATCACTCCGTCTTAAGCGATTCTGTGAAGCCAAAAGACCAAAATGCCCCCACTGAAAACCACATATTACCCGGGATATATAAACCAACTTTCATTCTCTCTCTCCTCAAACATAACATTTTCAAAACCTAACCCTAAAATCCACGATTTCACCACCACCCCGTCCGAGAATGTCCTCCGCCCCGTCACCTCCGTCCGATAATCTGCTCCGCCCCGGCACCTTCGTCCGAGATTCTGCTCCGCCCCGTCGCCTCCGTCCGTGAATCTGCTCCGCCCCATCAGCTCCGTCCGAGAATCTGCTCCGACCCGTCACGGAGGTCCGAGAATCTGCTCCGCCCCGTCCTTTCGTGCTCATCTGCTCCTTCGACCATCATCGACCTCTCATCTTCGGCAGATCGAGCAGCACAGCAAGTCGATCAGCTCTCCTCTTCCATTCTCCACGACAGATCAAGTTCTTGTTACCCGGGATCCGCCGCGTCAGTCCATCCTCGTCCCTTCAGGAACCACCCCTCGCCGCATCAGGCCATACACATCGGTTCAGAGACCGATCCGAGGTATACTTTTTGTACTCTGAACCCTACATTCGAAAAAAAACATTCTGAACTGATTTTTAGGGGTTCTAGTCCTCATTCCAGTGAATTAATTTACAGGTTTTACTTATTAGTGGTGTCCATGCTGTGTAGGATTGTGTTTAATCTGTGCAGTTTTGGCCTGTGGCCATCATTCCAATGTTGTACATATATGTTGTTCATGTTTGTCAAATTTTGCACACTGATGACCCCTTTTAGATAAGGATGGACTGTAAGAAATGTTGGTGTGGTTTGTTAATTTAAACAGTTTTCTTTAATAGTTTCTAGTTTTTGAGGCTATAATGCAGAATGCCCCTCATGAATCATTGAACTTGCTAGTGAGAATGAGATCCAAGAATGTTACAAGTAATCAAAGTTTACCAACATTGTTTGATTAGTGGATTGGTAGTTTTGGAGAGGACCACAATGTCTTGTATTTACTTGTAATTGTCAATTATAAGGGGCCTCTTTTTGTAAAGAAAATTCTCTTTTAGAAGGTGTGGTTGCATTATGATGCACTTCCAGAATAACAAAAAAAAAGATCAGATAGCTTTCCTTTTCTTCCTTTTTTGGAAACATTACTAGAATTTAATAGAATGTGGACTCGGATTAGTGTAATTGGTAGTGTCATATTGGACTTTGTGTTTTTGGTGAGTGACCCATGGAGTGATCTAGTTTTGCTCAGGATATATGGATTATCTAACATGTTTAAAGACAAACCAAAGATAAACCAAAGGGAGGACAGTGATTAGTAATCTCTATTCAATGATGTTGGTTAATAAAAAATTGCATTGTTCTGTAATGTGGTTTATTTGATACAACAAATGAATGCAGATTGTTGTGGTTCGATATGAAGATGTCCTCTCATTGAGTGAGGGTCTTTTCTATATCAACTCCTGAATTTTGGGCAGAAAAGATTATGTACTAAAAGTTGAAGAACATAAAATTTTGATACTCAAAGAATGCTCATATCAGTCAATGCTTTGTTCATAATCAAGATGATAATTCCTATTAGAATATGGTATTTGTGATGGCAATGGTTAGAGTAATAGGAGCACCAATGGATGGTGTGCTGTGGCGGCACCCTCTTAAGAGGTCTCTAACTATTGAAGGACGGACTAATAAGTCAGTAGAAGTCCTAGACACCCTACATCTTTTAGTCTTGGTAATGTTGTTAGATTGGTCACTTGGAAGTGTTTGTATTTTATTATTATCATTATTATTAATATATTATTTATTGAAAGAGAAGCCATTCAGAATTTTAGATGTAAAAGATTAGAATTCAGCCTTCTCATGTTTACTCCACCGAACACACAGGTTGTCTAGTTATAGACGCACCTTATATTCATGTGTTTGTTATTCACCTGGGGGAAATATTTTTCATTTGAACTCCATAAAATGTAATCTCAGTTTGATAGAAGCCAACCAAAGATAAAATGTAGACCTAAGATTATCTCCTTCATCCATCAAATGTAATTTCATTTCCTTATAGATCATCACACTTTAGTATATATGTTGAAGTCTTCTTTCCCTTCTCTTGTCTGAAAAATAAAAAAAATTATTTGTCGAAGTCTTCTATTATCAAGTTAACACTGTTTAGTCTGGATGTTGGGATGTAATTAATCAATCCAACTTTTTACAATTTACACAATCTCTTGTCTGCAGTGTTATATAAATAGTTATGGTCTTGGTTAATGAGCATATTTGGTTCTCTATATACAAAATAATTTTCAAAATGTTTTTATAGTCTATACAGTGTGATGTATTACATGCTTTGGAAGTATGGGATATGTTATGTTTTATTCATTTGCTATGGTTTGATGATATTTGTTCTTTTTATAGATCTGGTTGATGATTTTGTATGTGATGGGATAGTTATTTGTCTGTGATGTAAACTATAAAATGGACAAGCGTCTAACATAATTAGGGAATTAAAATGAGCCTAATCCTAGCAGGTTAATTATTTGTCCACGAGGGATAGTTATTTGTCTGTGATGCAAACTATCCTCTTGTAATTGAAAAGTTCTTGTTTATATGAACAATCCCATGACAAAAGGTATATCCACGCAGAGACCTCGCTTTTGTACTATATAATTATATATATGCAGGGTTTCGTAGCCCACTTTGGTTGAATTGAATGAACTTTGGGGAACTAATATACTCACACTTGTCTAATTAGGTGCATGGATGTTTTATTATTATTGTCCAGTGTTATACTCACACTAATATTTGTACATGTGCATCCAACGAGATGCAATGAACAGATAAAAAAAAAACCACACACACTAACTAAACCATCAAGAACTGATTCGTCAAATCCATCTGATATTCACACCACTCCACAATCCAAAACCCATCTGGTCTTATTTAAATCCCATTGTATGACAAGTTTCTTCCCTCATTGTTGTTGGTAGATAATGGAAGGCAGTCGTGGGAGGGCTACATGGAGTCCAGAGATGAAAAAAAATTTCATTGATCTATGCTTAGAACAAGTAAGATTAGGGGGTCGGCCAGGATCAAACCTGAAAACATCAGCATGGAAGAAGGTCAGAGAAGAATTTAATCAAAGGAATTTGGTCAATTATGAACAGAAACAATTCAAGAACTATTGGGACATGTTGAGGAAACAATGGAATACATGGAAGAGATTGATTTCCCTGACTGGCATAGGAGAGGTTGCTCCTGGCCAAACTGTCCAGATGGATCAGGAGAGATGGGATGAGCATATCACGGTAATCTATTTTGCTTAATATTATAATTTCTAAAGCCTCAGATATATTTGATTAACCCCTCAATTATTTTAAATACAGGCTTATCCTGATGCTAAACAGTTTCGATACAAACCCCTTCTTCATGCGGATGAGATGGAACAATTATTTGGGGGGGTCACGGCCACGGGGGAGCACAGATTTAATTCTACTGATGATGACCACCTTCTTGATGATTTACACACCTGGCCATCCACGTCCCAGAACCCAACACCGAATCCCGAAGACCAAACTCCACCATCGGGTCCTGAAGGGCCGGAAGATCCCAACCTTCATCATGTCCAGACTGAGACAGACTACGATGATCGTATGTCTAACATACGACGCAAACGGCCATGTCCCAGTAGACGTAGGAGGAACAGTTCAGATACCTTTGTGGAGAAGCTTGATGGGGTGCTAGATAAGATTGTCACTTCCGCTACTAGTCAAGCACCCTTTGGATGTTCAGTACCCACCGTTGCTGTCACGCCCCAGGGCTGGCCAACCCCGGGACGCGACAGGTGCATGTATCATATCAGAAACCTACACAGGAGGTCAACAATATATATCATACACAATAAACAGAATGACACACAACGACAAGAAGCTGACATGATATATACACCAAATGCGGAAGCAAAAGACTGAATCTGTGAATAAACATTCTACAGACTCGATACTCAATCATACGTCCTGTGAGAGCCAATATACACAAATATATAACTGAACATATACAAGCGTGCTCAGCACGAAAATACAATACATACAGCCAAGGAAAGGGATGCTGATAGCCTCTGGTACTCGCGGACGTAGCGCTGCTCCGCTACTGAAGAAATCCCTCGGAAAGCTCCAACTGCTGCTCCGGCTCCAGCTCCAGCTCAGTGGCAACTGGGGAAAAACATATGCGAGGGGTGAGCCACACGCTCAGTGAATGGCACAACCCATGCATCACAGACAATATTGACCACAACATATTAATCCAGCCATTCATCCCGCCTCAAAGGGGCAGGAACAACATAACCATTTATCCAATCCAGATCATACCCTCACCCTTACCCCTCAACAGGGGGCTCAGGATTTTGGGACTAACTATCATCAATAAACAAGACCAGCGGGTCGCTTATCGCCTACCCACTACACCCTCACCCTCACCTTTCCAAAGGTGACATAGGATTTTGGGACTGATAAACATTCATAAACAAAACCAGTGGGTCGCTCATCGACAACCCACTACACCCTCACCCTCACCCTTCAATGGGTGACATAGGCTCTTGGGACTGACTAGGCTGTTGGTCACCCTTGGTCCACCGATAGTCTCTCCTCACTCCGCGGTTGTTTGGCCACTCCCATGTTCAGCACAGTCCTTCATCAAACCAGGAGGCGCCTACTAGTGGGAGCCCCTGCACGGGACAACCTGTCTAACGCCGAGGTAGTCTCTAAAGGATCCAACGCAGGGCAACAGAACAGCCTATCCATCGCATATGATCCACTCGGATCCGCCGACAACGCATCTCTCCAACTCAAATGTCATGAACTCTTCAGAGTTCCTCCAGGGCGCATATCCAAGATGCGGGGAAACAGTACAATCAAAAGCAGTGTTGGAATACCACTGGGGGAAAGAAACTCGGGAGGGCGGCGTGAGTTCCCGATACAGGGTACCCCGACAACCAAACAAGGAACACGGAGTACCCTAACACGGGTCTCACCGCTGTCCTCGCAAGGTCCCTCCCCTATAATATTCACTACTCATGCTAATAATCATACCAAACATACAACTCTAACGTTCTGAATTCCTCAGAACCCACCAGGGCGCATAACTACGATGCGGGGAACATGCATAAGGTTATATCATAGTGAAATATTCTTGGGGGAAAGCAACTCGGGAGGGCAGCGTGAGTTCCCGTTATAGGACGCTCCGACAACCAAACAAGGAACACGGTGTACCCTAACCCGGGTCTCACCGCTGTCCTCGCAAGGCCCCTCCCCTAAAATAATCACTATAACATGCAATTCAACAGATACTAGTATTTAATTTAATAAATAAAACTAGTAGGACACATGCATAGGCCGGGTTTCCTAGCATGTAAACAGGGGACATGCTGCAAGGCTCATATGCATATCCTAAGGGGCAAGTCCCTAACATGCAAAGACTAGGGAAGCATGCATTCTACACATAAATTATACAATCATGGATACATATTATTGCAGGTTAATATTCATCCAAGACGCCCCAGGAGAGGTCGGTATACGCCCAAGTGCGTATAACACCTCTCGACTGGGTTGGATTGTCCCACTCACCAGTATCTGGGTCGACGCGCGACCGTCTGTCGAGATCTGCAAGACAGATATTATTTGGTAAGTATTAATCCACAATTATCATTAAATACATAACACACACAACCAAACATCCAACACTTCCCCAACAACTACCCGCGGCCTCGGCAACCACCCGCACGGCCCCCGGCAACCACCCGCACGGTCGGCCACCGCCCGGACGCGCCACCGCGGGCCCCGCACGCCTCGCGCCGGTCCGCGAGCACCCCGCGCGCCCCCGCACGCAGTGCCCCGCCTCGCGCGCACCCCGCGCGCACCTCCGCCACCTCGCCGCACCTCGCGCGCACCTCGCACGGACCTCGCACGCCTCGCGCACCTCGCCGCGCTTCGCGCGCACCACCGCGGCCTCTCCGCGCCCTCCGCGCACCACCACGCACTCGCCGCGGCCTCCGCGCACCACCACGCACTCGCCGCGGCCTCCGCGCATCGCCACGGCCTCGGCCACCTCGCGCACGCACGCCTCCGCTGCCTCAGCCACCTCGCGCGCCCGCGCGACCTGCTCCACGCGCGCCAGCCGCCCAGCACCCGCCTCTGCTCGCCCAGCACCGGCGCCCTGCACCAGGCCCGCGCGCCCTCGCGCGCACGCCGCGCGCCCGCGCACGCACGCGCGCCTGCCCGCGCGCACCCGACCTGGCGCCGCCCGGGGCTGCTGCTGCTGCTGCTGCTTGGCCCGGACGACCTGCCGCAGCCCGAGCGCCACCACCACTGCCCGAGACCACCCAAACCACCTTCCAACCACCCCCGACCGCCCTCCGACGACCCCCACAGCCTCCGACCACCCCCAAACACAAAAACCCCTCCCTACCATTCATCTAAGCAAGAAAAAGGAGGGAAAGAAGGCTTACCGAGGGGAGGGAGCGAAGTCCGGACGCTCTCCACGCGCCGAAACCCTTCCCAAAAGCCTTCTCACGCCCCGATCTAGCTCCACCACCAATATGGGCCAAAACAGAGGAGAGAGAGAGGAGGTCGGGGAGGCTAAAGTCGTCGGAATTCGGATTTGAAGACACCGGTGTGTAGATCGGGACCCGATCTACACTTCCCGTGCTTTGGGTTTTCGATTTCGAGGGGTCTAGGGGGCTTGAACGGAAGAAAAACGGAGGAGGGGAGAGAGAAATCTCGACGGGAGAGACGATGAATAGTGACGAGGTGATTTTTGATTTCTTTAAGTAGAGCGCGACTTAAAAACCCGGATACGCCCCGGAACTGGAAAATTTTTGCAAACGATGCCGGAATTCAATGAAATTTTCGTGGGAGGTCAGAAATGGCGCCAGGACACCAAATATGCGGTCAGATTTCCAATTGGAGTCCTCTAGCTCAGACGATAGCTAACAGTCTGAAAATAAGCGGTTCCGATCGAAAACCCTAAAAATTTTAAAAACCGCCAGGGCGCTCTAACGGTTACCAACAGGTCAAAAGTGACACATATATAACAGTTGCCACCTGTTATGAATCCCTCCGACAGACCCCGGGGTTTGTGCCCGGTACCTCGCTCTACATAAACGCACTGAGGTACATCAACATTCCTGAGAATCGAGAGCTTTGGATGCTTGAGACGGATCCAGAGTCCAGGGCTATGTTGGTGCGGGCTTCTGTCAAAGATTAGAGTCTCCAGTTTGAACAATCCCACGAATGTTGTTGTAATCTGAACAATGTCCTTAATATTTATGTTTGTCATGTATTATGAACACAGTCTATGTATGTTTAATTATTTAGTATGTAGGGTAGCTTTATGAAGTCTTATGTTTATGAACAATAGTCTGTGGATGCTTTCATGTTTGTTACAACACATTATGTATTATGAGTGTGTGGAAACATGTGTTTGTTAGGTTGTATTTTGCTATATTAATGTTGATGTTTGTGTTTGTTTGGGTTTATGTATTATGTTTGTTGGGATATCGGTATACACTAGTATTTTGTATAGAAATTGATGGATTGGTAGTTTATACTTATATGGAATTCACTGGTCGGAGTGCATGGTTATATGAGTGCAGCATTAATAAAAACTCCCTGGACTTCTTTTGGGTGCTTCAACTACCATCACCACCACTACTTGTTCTCATCATAACCTAAAAATTCATTTGGTCACCCATTTGGTTGTTAAATACATGTGGATAGCAACTGGAGCTGTCTTTTGAAAGTCACTGTAAAACAGTTTCTCACATAACATCCACATAATGCAAATTATTTCTTTAATTTTGATAATATACAAATGCATTACAGCGGTTGCAATAATGCCTTGGAAAAACAATGAAGATCCAAACCTCACGGTTCATGACTCATCACCATCAAGCTCCAAGAGATGTTGAAATTCATAGATACATTGACATGTGACTACGAAAGATTATCTAAAATCATAGTATAATAATGCAAGTGAAGGTCTATCTGACAGCATATTTGCAACCACATTAATTACTGAAATTTGTAGAGTTTTTTTTTTCAGTGAATTATGATTCAATCCACTTGATTGAACATTACAATCATGAATTGATGTACTATATTTTCTCATAGACTGCAATATTTGAATCTGTTTTATGGATAAGCATGTGGCTTCGTTAAAAAGCTAAAGATTGTAATTTGATTTTTCTTTGTTAGGAATGTGTCCCAAAAGGAGGAGCAGGGAGATTCATCTCAAAGATCAAGTTCTGTGTGGGGAAATCTGAGATCTTTTGCAAGTAGCATTATCAGCTTCTGGAAGAAAAAAACAATTCAATATAGGTGGGTATCTCATGAGTATAAATATTTTAAATTATTACTGTGATACTAATAGCACCTGATTTCTTTCATTTCATCTGGTGTTAATTTTTTTTTATATACGAAATAGTGTATCTTCACTAGGCAGTCATTTTTCTTCGTAGAGCATTTGTTCTTTTAAAGTATGCACTATAATGATGAATTGTTTTTTGCTCAGTCCATGTTCTAAACGAGCTTGATTTAATGTGGGGACAAGTCCATTGTTTAATCTGATATGTTCGATGCAGTTCACTGGAGGGACATGCAGGTCTTGATAAAATGGGTCCATCTACTTTTTTTGTGTTGGGTCACATTGGATCTGCAATTATGACTGACGTGGGAATACAAACAATGTGCATATATAGTCATATTCTTTTGTATAAGATTTCAAGTATATTCATTCTGTTTCATGAAGGTTTGCATGTAGTTTCTCCACATATTTTCACTAACTAATTCTAGTAACAATTCTTCGCATGACAACAAAGCGTCAATAATATAAACATAATTCAAAGAAAACTTAGCAACCTACTCTGAAATAAGGTACCATTTTTTTCTCACTATAGAAAAAAAAATACAGAGAGGATTGTTCCAGAAATAACGTAACTGACATAGTACCTTGACAACCTCCGCCTCTGTCAGTCCAGGTGCACCTCCTGTCATATGAAAAACTCCCTGAGGATAAAATTCATCCTTCTAAGCAAGTGAAGGAAAAAAAAGTTTTTGCTTAAGTCGGAATATGATCAATAAGCAATAATCATTCAGGAAGGAAGGAGATAGGTAGAATTATTTCCCAGTATGCATCAACCTGTCTCATTTAGCCACCCCTCATAAACTGGACAAAAATGGGGCACTTCCTAAACCCTCTGGATTCCAGAATTCCCACAAAAAAATTAAGGACAAGCGTCTTAATACTACAGTGCATCCACTAACCTCCTAGCCCAGTACAATGTCCATGATATGTATCAGCAAAAATCTCAGATGTTAAATATCTTTCCATGTTGAAGGTTAGGTATTGGTTATAACACCTACTTTTATGATATTGCATGTATGCTATAGAACAAGAATCCATGCTTATATTGTTTGTGGATGCATTCTCGAAGGTATTAGGAATGTGGACTCCACCGAATATCATCATCTTCCTCCTTCTTGTGTATTACATACATCACAAGTTTGGTCAACGTAGGGTGCCAAGAGCAGTGCGTGATGGGGTTCTGAGTGGCCATGATTATGTTGATGGAATCCTAAGGGGCCATCCACGCCCATGTCAAGAATTATTTCGCATGGATCAACATGTGTTCCGACGATTGGCAGATTTATTCCGGCGGGAAGGTTGGTTGGAGGACACAAGGAACATGTGGATCGAAGAACAATTAGCTATATTCCTCACTATCGTTGGACATAATTCGACAAACAGATACTGTCAGGACCGATTTCAACACTCTGGGGAGACCATATCTCGTCAGTTTAGGGAGGTCCTATCGGCAATGTTGAAATTAAGCAGGTTGGTTATTCATCCTCCCGATTTGTCAAAGACACCCATCCAAATCAGGATCAATCAACGATTTTACCCAGCGTTCAAGGTAATAAACTATATTTCATGATGTACTTGAACAATTGATACATTATTAGGGATAGTTTGGAAGTTTAATCATATGGGTAATTAAACATTGATATGTAGGATTGTGTTGGGGCTATAGATGGAACTCTTGTCCACGCGATCATAGAGACAGAGAGTCAAGTGCCATTCTGGGGGCGCAAGGGGGAATGCATGCAGAATGTTCTTGCTATATGCTCCTTCGACATGCAGTTCACCTATGCTGAGGCCGGTTGGGAAGGAACGGCGCACGATTCACGTATCCTTTCCGAATGCATCCGAGACCCTTCAAGGAATTTTCCAATGCCACCTCCAGGAAAATATTATGTAGCTGACGCAGGGTATAGCAACAATAGGGGATTCCTCACACCATTTCGGAACGTGAGGTATTGGTTGGGTGATTATAGAGGCAGATCAGGACCAAAGAATAAGGAGGAGCTATTCAATTTTTATCACTCTTCATTGCGCAATGTTATAGAACGCACTTTTGGAGTGTGGAAAGCGCGATTCCCCATACTGAAGAAGATGGCATCTTATTCTTTTGACATGCAGGTACGGATCGTCATTGCAACAATGGGTATCCATAATTATATTCGAAGGGAAAATCAGGCCGATACCCTCTTTCGCGAATTCGAAAACACGAATACAGATGAGGACCGTAGCGCTGAAACACTATATGCCCCATTCCAACCGGAGAGAGATCAGATAGAAATGAATAGAACCCGGGATCAGATTGCCGATCTACTAATGGCTAGGCGCTAGAGGATTTTTTTTTCCTTGCATGAAGGCCCGTATTTTTATCTGTTGTAATATTAGTTACTGTAACAATCCTGTATAATATTGTAATATTTTTGATAGCATGAAGAACGAAAATTCAGAGATTGAGTGCGCCTGTGGACGAGGACCGATGGTCCTCCTGATGGCTAGGACTTCCAAGAACTATGGCCGATGGTTTTTAAGGTGCCCAGCAAGATTGGTAAGTTTTATAACAATGTAAACCCTCTTGAATTGCTAATTATGTCCTTTTCAACATATGTGTCATTTAACGTGTGATTTATTTTGTTGTCATTCATGTAATCAGGAACACCCACAATGCTTTGTGTGGGTTGATGAAGTGCGTCGGGCGCACGGACCCGAGGCTTACCAGGTGCCAGCTCAGGAGAAGGTTGAGAAGGCCGTCGCAGTTCAACGCCCCTTTGGGATACTCATCTTTGGATGTTGTTCATGCATATGTATCATATTGATGGTGTTTGTGATCTTTTTTTTGCTTGTACTCTTGGCCATCAAATGACTGTAGAAGTTGGATTATGAAACCAGCACTGTAATGTAAATATTTACTGATCTTGGACTTTGTCTTTTATTTGAGAATGTTGTAACATACTCATGTGGCTATCTATTGTAGCATGAAAAACATATGTAGCTTGTGTATTACCTTTTCTTGGTTTCGATGAATTTGATGATCTACAGGTTTTTAATTTTGAATCATAAAGTGTTAATATTATTCTCTTGTATTTATAATGTGTAGCATGACAGGATATGCCACTTTGTATCAGGTTCTAGGTGACAGTTGTAAAAAAAATTTGACAGGTATGTGATTGTTATGATATTTCAAAATTGGTAAATAGATGTCTGCATATTTACCACATCATGAGAAGTCATTATGTCTTGAGTTATTTTTTTGAAAAATCTATATAAAGCTTGTATCAGGTTCTAATAAGTAATGAAACTGTAGTATCTAATAATTTATTAAATAGACATTTAATAAAAAAAAAAAATTTTAATAAATAGAAAAAATAAGCAAATAATCAAGTTTTCAACCAAACATCAAATTACATTCAGCACTTATAAAATGGACCAAAACACCCTTGTCATAAGCTCTACTCTTCAGTACTGAACCAAACACACTTATTGCAATAAGTGCTTATAATTTCCGCTGAACCAAACAGTTTTTCTTCTGAACTGATTAAAACTTATCAGAACTTATACAATCTGCACTTATCAATCAGGACTTAAAATCAGCTTTCCGCTGAACCAAACGCCCCTAACACTGATTTAGATAATTTTTCAATGAGTCATATCAATTTTTTCCATCTAATTTTTTTTAATCTATATATAAACCATTTGATAAACAAATTAAGACAACACAACGTGAAGTTTTTATATATTTACTCTCCCGGCATTCAATGTAAGAAATAAAAGAGTATACTAATTCTTCATATGTATCATTTGCACATCAAAAAAGCATTTATTAACACAAAATGGCTATGAAGGTGCAAAAGCAAACACATATATGCATCCTTTCAGCATGTAAAATAAGATGCTCCGACAAAAAAAAACTATAAACTCTTTGCTTTTGATATGAAAGTTCGGGGCCATCTCCATTTAAACATAGTAACTTAGAATACTTAATGATTATAATATTTTTATATTTTGTAAATATTTATTGTTAATTGAACCATCTATAAATTGTTTTAGGTTGGTGTTTGGATGCTTAATTCTCTTATCCGTTTGCGCATCAATTGAATTGTTATGCCTATTAGGTCTTATGCAAATTATATGAATCTTAACATTACTTATTCCAAGATAATAAAATAGGAATAAAAGACTTATGCAAATACAGAATGTGTGATGATCAGGGACAAAAAAAAAATGACTTACTGCAAAGAACATATTGTGTGATCCCAGGCTAACAAGCTATTATACAAAAAATGACTCACTGCGAAGAACATATTATGTGCCCTCTATCTTGGGGCTGTCATAGGCCTATCTGACATAAATAGAAACATGATGGTACATAATAATCCATGCATAATATAAAAAAAAAATTTGTTGAGTTGCATTTTTTTGTTACTCTCATTAGAAACATATTATTATTATTATTATTTTGATACATCCTAAGAAAATTGAAGAAAAACAATAGATACAAGGTGGATAATAATTTAATTTTTTGAATGACAATTCTATCATTATATTAGCTGTTGTGTTAGGGAATATGTGCAAAGTGTGTGAGAGTAATAACTGAGATAATAATTATAAAATGCATGGAAGAGTACTCTAATCCATCACTATAAACTATATTATATAAGTAGACTATTCCAGTCCACCTCTAGAAGCACTTCTTGGTTCCTCTCATCATGCTCGTGCTCACTCCTTACTTCAAGATGTTTCTTTCTTATAGCAGTAGTTTTACTTGTTCCTTCAAAATCATATTTTCCTAAGCAATGATGAAATATGTTTTACTATTCCCCAAAAGTTAAACATATCAATATCTGAATAAAGAAAGACCAAATAAATTTGAATGTGGATCCAGGATTATGGATAGAGCCAATTTTAGGTTGAAGACAAGATCTAATATTTTTAAATAAGAGAAGAAGAGCATTCAAAAAAGAATGGAAAGGAATTTTCTTTTCTTTTGTTTTCTTTTTTCTTTTGTTTGTGAAATCAGTGTCTACTATCATATTACTTATCAAAATAATATCTCTATGGTTGTTTAGCTAGCCACCGATGAAATTGTTTAAGCCCGAGGGACTTTGGATCCTGGCTTGTGTCCTAATTCAATTCATCCACATCCTGGCTTGTGCCCTAATTCAATTCATCCACATATCCTCTTCTTTTTTTTTGTGGTGGGGGGCAGGCCTGTCAACGGGTCGGGTCCGGGTCGGGTTAGGGTGGACCCGGACCCGGATCCGTCGGACCCGGGTCGGGTAAAAAAAAGAGAGAAGAGCTCATGTATTTGTTTGTCTTATCATTCTATTTGAAATTTTTTGTAATAAAACATTATTGTTAATGAGACTATGTTTGAATATAATTTTATACAATTCAAAAGAAGTAAATGAATTATTAAACTGTCACGCCCCAGGGCGGCCGTCCCCGGGACGTGGCAAGTGTATATATGATATCAGTAACAGGAATTCAATAATATACTCATACGACAGCTAAAATGACAACACAGATAAAAGCAGGGCTGACATAATATATACACCGAATGCGGAAGCTAAAAAGACTGAATCTGTAATCAAAACATACTACAGACTCGATACATAATCATATGTCCT
Organism: Acorus gramineus; assembly: GCA_030737835.1. NCBI lineage: Eukaryota > Viridiplantae > Streptophyta > Magnoliopsida > Acorales > Acoraceae > Acorus > Acorus gramineus. Next base: position 7,607,721 of record CM060850.1, read on the forward strand.
GTGAGAGCCAACATGTCCATATGCACACAAATACAATCCATACATAATCCAAACTAGGTGCCCAAGCACAGAAAATATACATACAACAAAGAGAAGGATGCTGATGGCCTCAAACTCGAGGGACGTGGCGCTACTCCGCTACTGGTGTAGTCGCTCGGGAAGCTCCTCCTTCAAGTCCTCCTCAGTGATCACTGAAAAAGATTTTATGCGAGGGGTGAGCCACACGCTCAGTGAATAGCACAACCCATGCATACAGTTCATATTAACCACATTTAATCAAATCACTAGCCACAAAGTGGCATAAATAACACAAGTCCGGTGGTTCGCTACATCGCCGAACCACCACACCCTCACCCTCACCCTCACCCCTCAATAGGTGACGCAGGGTATTGGGACTTAATGGGCTGATAATCATCCATACACAATCCTGTGGGTCGTCGCATCGCCGGCCCACCATACCCTCACCCTCACCCCTCAATAGGTGACATAGGCTCTTGGGACTGACTAGGCTGTTGGTCACCCTTGGTCCACCGGTAGTCTCTCCTCACTCCGTAGGTCGTTTCGCCACCCCCACGTTCGGCACAGTCCTTCTACCAAATCAGGAAGCGCCTACTGATGGGAGCCCCTGCACGGGACAACCTTTCTAACGCTGAGGTAGTCTCTACACGGATCCAACGAAGGGAACAGAACAGCCTATCCATCGCATATGATCCACTCGGATCCGCTGACAGCACATCTCTACAACTCTAATGTCTTGAATTCTTTCAGAATTCCACCAGCGCGTATAACCAAGATGCGGGGAAATAAATAAGACAAAACGAGGAAAAGAGACCTTGGGAGGGTAACCTGAGGTCCCGATGTAGGACATCCCGACAACCAAACGAGGAACACGGAGTACCCTAACCCGGGTCTCAATGTTAACCTCGCAAGGCCCCCTTATATTCCCCAAGGCATGCTAACAATATCACAAGTTTGCATTTAAGTAAATAAATCAAACTAATAGGACGCATGCATAGGTCAGGGCTTTCCTAGCATGATAACAGGGTGACAGGATGCACGGCTCATGCACAAAACCTAAGGGTGCAAGTCCCTAACATACAAGTCTAGGGTGGCATGCATTCTACACATAAATCATGCTTGCATGGATTATAATAAAACAGTTAATATCAACTATGTGCCCCAAGGGAGGACGGTACACGCCCAAGTGCATGTAGCGTCTCCCGAACTGGGTTGGGTTGTCCCACTCACCGGAAGTCGGGTCGTCGCGCGACCGTCCGTCGAGATCTGCAAGACAGGGTATCAACTGGTGAGTAAAATCCTCAATTACTTCTAAATACACAAAATACACAAATAAACACCCAACACTCGGGCAAACGTGCATACGCCCCGTACGCACGCTAGCCCGAGCACTCCGGCAACCACCCGCACCCCCGGCAACCACCCGCACGGCCACCCGACCGCCCGGGTGCACTGCCGCGCCTCAGCCCGCCCACCCCGCGCACTGCCGGCCCCTGCCCGCCGCCTGGACACGCCGCCTAGCCTCCCGGGTGCACCGCGCGCCGCCCTGCGCCCCAGCGTAGCCGCCCGCGCACACCCCGCACGCCTTGCGCTGGCCCGCGAGCACCCCGCACGCCCCGCGCGCAGCGCCTCGCCTCGCGCACACCTCGCGCGCACCACCGCTGCCTCGCCGCGCCCCGCGCGCACCCCGCGCGCACCCTGCACGACGCCCCGCACGCACTCCGCGCGCATCATCCTCTCGCACAGCTCCCCGCACCAGCCGCTCGACCAGCACCTCGCACCATCCGCTCGACCAGCACCTCGCACCAGCCGCTCGACCAGCACCTCGCGCACAGCTGCTCGACCAGCACCTCGCGCACAGCTCGCCCAACGCCCGCACCCCCAACACACGCGCCCTGCTGGCCACCAGCTCCCCCCCGAGTGCACGCCCAGCCTGCTGCGCTGCCTGTGCTGCTGCCGCTGCTGCCTGTGCTGCCTGCTGCCCGAACAGCAGCCCCCAGCCTGCCGAGCACCTCCACCCCCCCTCCCACGGCCTCCGACCGCCCCCAACCGCCTCCGACAGCCTCCCACAGCCGCCGACCACCCCCCAAACACAGATCTACCCTCCTAACATACATCTAAGTAAGAAAAGAGGGGAAAAGAGGCTTACCAAGGGGAGGAAGAGATGATCGGTTGCTCTCCGCGCACCGAAACCTTTCCCCAAAGCCTTCCAACGCCCGGATCTCCCTCGGCCTTCGAAATGGCCCAAAACAGAGGAGAAAGAGGGGGGGATGGAAAGGCTAGACTCGCCGGAATCAGGATTTGAAGGCACCGGGGTGTAGATCCGATCTACACTTCTTGTGGTTTAGGTTTTTGGGTTTGAGTGCTCTAAGGGGCTCAAAAGGGAGAAAAGGAGAGAGGGGAGAGAGAGAGAAGCTCTTGGTAGGGATGATGAATAGTGTATCTCAAATTTTAGATCTCATATATATATAGCAAGTCACTTAAAAACCCGGATACGCCCCGGAACTGTGAAATTTCAGAAACGTTGCCGAAATTCGATGAAATTTTCATGAGTGGCTTAAAATGGCACCAGGACACATAATATGCAGTTAGATTTTCAATCGGAGTCTTCTAGCTCAGGACGATAGCTAACAGTCCAAAATTTTGCGGTTCCGATCGAAAAACGAAAAAAACTCAAAAACTGCCAAAATGCTCCAATGGTTATCAGCAGGCCAAAAAGTGACACATATATAACATAAACAATATCCAAAACAATAATCACTCACATAAAAAACATATTAACCTAAATAATAAATATAACTAACCTAAACAACATTCAAAACAATATTAACCTAAACAACATTCAAAACAATAAACACTAACATATTAACCTAAATAATAAACATAAATCATGCAACAAACTAATTAATCATACAAATTCAAATGCTAATAAGTTAATTGTCCAAAACAAACCGATTTATAGGCTTGTTATGACTATGATTTATGAACTTGTAGATACAAAAATAAGTTAAGTAAGAAATAAAATTATGTATCAACTAATACTAATGGTCTTATAATATATGAACATATATTAAAAAAAACAGTCGGGTCCAACGGGTTCAACGGGTCAGGGCGGGGTGGACCCGGACCCGACCCGTTTGTTTGTTCGGGTCCGCCGGGTCGGGTCCAACTCGGGTCGGGTCCAAATCGGGTCAAGTATATTACACGTGTAATCGGGTCCGGGTCTGGACCCGACCCGTTGACAGGCCTAGTGGTGGGGGGGAGAGACAAGTTTATGACAAATATTAGGATCTATTTTCCCTCCATAGGTAGGAATTCCAACATTGCACCTTCCAGAGTCTACCAAGATGAATTATAGAAACAATACAGCCATTAACATGATAATAAAATTATATAGCAATCATTTATTAAATTTCAAGTGTTATATAACACACAAATATTACATGAAAATTTTCAATTTTGAGAGCCTAGATCAAAAACAATTTTAAGATCTAATATAATGAATATGCTGAAACAGATTGAAAATGGTTTAAAAACTCCAAGTCCAGTTTCTTCAAACATACCTCGCCAATGATGGCAACTTTAGCAGTGATGATGTCAATAACTTTAAAAACATGTTTATTCAGATTCCTCTTTAGTCTCTATAGATGAATACGAAAATGAAAGATGGCAAGTTAAATATACGGTTGAATGTACCATTAAAAAAGTTAAATATATCACCATGTACATATGTCATATCAGGATCGCAGAGATTGATGGTTGTCATGTATTTTTTAAAGTTATTTTTTTTGCATCCATTATCAATTTCTTTCTTTTTTTTTGTAGAGAGAGAGAGAGAGATTTACTTTAATAGAATCATCGGTGCCTTTGATTCTTTAGGAGTCCAAGGGCCTTTTGGGGGGCTTCGGCTTGACCATGTGAAAAGGTTGGAGGGGGGAGGAAGAGAGACTCCCAGAGAACAAAAAATATCTACGAAGAGTCTAATCAAGAGGTGTTTGATTTCTGTTTTAAAAAGAAAAAATGTTTGTGACTTCTGAAAGAATCCCGCATTAGAGGAGAAGATTTTGTGTGAATCAGTAGAAAAAATTGAGGAGGTTTATAGAAGTGGTGGCAACATCTGCAGGAAGAGGTGGAGGAGGATTTCGGAGGCGGAAGCGGAGAAGAAGATGTGGGGATGACACGGAGAGGAGGAGCAGAATTACCAGATCATGTCATTCTCATCGAATTCGAAGGGATTGTGGTATGCATTGAGTTGTTTCAAAATTCCCAATAATTAATAAAAAAAATAAATGGATTGCTGAGATGGCTTGGGAGAGGGAAGACGAAGGGTTGGGGAAGGCATCAACATTAAGGAGCATTGAAGATAGAGGGTCACTGACTGTGAAGAAAGGGTTTAAGACTAACCATGGGTTTGTAGAGAATGCTAAGGGTAAAATCTAAAAAGTGAGTTTTATGGTTAATGGACTTTTGTACAGTAGTATATAGTATATTATTGATATAACGGGACCTATAGATAATCTATTATCACAACGATGAAATTTTTTATTTTTGGTAAAATTAATTAGGAGTCCCTATGATCACCCATCTATTATTTTTAGGTGCTTCAAAAATTTTAAAATTTTTTTAGGTCCCTAAAATGATGAAAAATTATTTTTAAGTCCTTACAGCCGAATATTGTTCAACAATACCAAAATGCCCTCGACCATTTTTGGGTAGATTAATAATTTACAGGGGAGTGTTAAAAGTATACTAGAGATACTTAACAATATACTGGAGAGTGTTAACAGTGTACTAAAATAATTGGTTGGGGGCATTTTCTATATTTTGATTAACATCTAGCTTGAGAGACCTAAAGATAATTTTTCACGACCTAAAAAAATTTGAAAAATAATAGGGATCTAAAAATAATAGATGAGTGATCAGAGGGACCCCTAATTAATTTTTCCTTTATTTTCTAAAATAATGAAAAAGAAAATATTTTTTGTAATTATAATGATGAAATTTTATTTAAAAAAAAAGAAATGAATGACAGAAATAAAAATATTGATCATCTATTTATTTTAATTTTAATTTTTTTAATATAAATATTAATAAATTTTTAGTTTGTTTCTTCTTTTCGCACATTCCAAATTTAATTCACTGTAAAATGAAAGGATATTCAAAATATAATTCACTGTAACCCACTTAAATTATATTAGTATATTTATTAACTCATAATTAAAATTAGATAGTATAATATTATTAAGATAAAAGGATCCTTATAAAATGAAAGGATATTCAAAATATAATTCACTGTTAGAATATATTTTATACTGTATTTTGATTATGAAAATGATGTTGTAACATATCTAAGAATAAATTCCTATTCATTTTTTTTTTCATTGGTTTGCAACATATGGTGCATGGCATATTCAAATTTTAAATAAAAACCTTACATAGTTACATATAATGCATGGTGTTCCTATTCATTTTTTTTTACACGTATATAATGCATGGTGTGTAGTGTACAATTTGTTTTACACTTAAATTTTTGTTACCATAATTTATTAAAAGTTATTATGCGTTTATTGTTTAGTGCAGTGGCACGCCATTTATTTGCCTAGAATCCCAAATCATAATTATTTTTCCAACGTATGCATGAATCATATTTATATACATATTTTCATATGACCATTTTACTCTTCCTGATCCAAATAAACAATTTTTTACTTAACTACTACATCATATACACACGCAAAATAAAAATATACCAACACATAAATTGAAATATGACAAACAATAAAAGAATGACTACAACACTAAACAAAAAAATTAATATTTGCATTCAAAAATTAAAAATAACATATAAATAGATGTAATTAATATTGTAAATGCTGCCATTTATTTCTTCTTTTTTCCTCTTAAATTAGGAAATTTAATATGATTTTTTTAATGTTAATATTTATATTAAGTTTTATATTAGGAAAAATGCATTTTATTTCCGTCTTCATTGTTTTTTAATGTTAATCCAGTAATTTTAAATTAGTATTATAAATTTATAATATAATTTTATTCATAAGATTTTAGGATATTTATAAAATATTTAATGAAATATGTTAAAATTTTATTTTTAATTTGCATATTAGTTTGAATTTCTTTTTAATATAATCCAAATCACATCTTCAAATGTCCAAAAATTTAAACTTTCAAAATTATTAATAATTTAATAATAATAATTCATTCACTTATCTTCAATTCCATTCATTTGTTCAAATTTACACAGGCAATAGCATTGGATAACCTTTCAACTTCTTATTAAATGTTTGCATTTTTTCCTCTTCTACCATTCATCACAAAAATTATGAATGCATTTAATTGCAATGCATTCAATTGATTCTTTTCCCCTCGTGATCACATCCATCTACACGGCAAATGGACTTGGATCACCTCCCCACCTTCTTATAAAAGTTTGTTTTTCCTCTTCTTTCATTCATTTTTTTTCTTAGTCATCAAAAAAATTATGAATCTATTAATTACAATGCATTAAATTGATTCTTTTCCTTTTGTTTATTATTATATAATATTTATCGTTTTTTAGTTCCTTAAAATGATGAAAAACTATCTTTAAGTCCCTCCAGACGGATATTGTTCAACAATACCGAAATACCCTCACCCATTTTTGGGCAGGTTAATAATTTACATGGGACTGTTAACAGTAAACTGGAGATACTTAACAATATACTTGAAAGTGTTAATAGTGTACTAAAATAATTAGGTTGGGGCATTTTCTATGTTTTGATCAACATCCGGCTAGAGAGACCTAAAGACAATTTTTCACCGCCTTAGGGACCTAAAAAAACTTGAAAAATAATAGGAATCTAAAAATAACATATGAGTAATCAGAGGGACCTCTAATTAATTTTTCCTTTATTGTTTAAAAATAATGAAAAAGAAAATATTTTTTGAAATTATAATGATGAAATCTTATTTAAAAAAAAAAAAGAATGACAGCAATAAAAATGTTGATCATCTATTTATTTTAATTTTAAATTTTTAATGCAAATTTTTTAGTTTGTTTCTTCTTTTCAGACGTTCCAAATTTAAGCAACACATTTGTACATGAATGTTTCAATAAATTTTTTTTAACAAATGTCATAAGACACAACCTTGTCTCCTTAATCTTTTTTTTTTTAAATTTCATGTCCATTTATTTTTTTTCCTATAATATATATGACTACCACACATTTAATTCAATGCACATATTACATTATTGAAATTTAAAATCGAATAAAGGTAAATAGATATGGTTTATGCAAGTGTTGGAATAATAATTATGATTGATATTAATTTTGAACAAATGTCATGGAATTGATTTGACATTCAACTAATTCATCGATCTTACTTTTTTTTATTAAGAAAAGATATTCCTTTATATAATGATGTATTGGGAGTCTCCAAACAAAAAGGATTTTGCCCCCATTGATCTTGTGATCCCCACCATTGGATTCATCAGACGAATCAAAATGTTTATATAAATATACATGCAAATAAATTGCATGCATTGTGATTGGAATTTTTTTTTGGGATTCTATGCAATAAATGGCATGCCCTATAATTGCATTGAACATTAAATATATAATAATTTTTAATAAATTTTAGTAACAAAAATTTATGTGATTTTAATATGCAAGGTTTAAAATTTGAATAGACCATGCATCATATGTTGCAACGAATGTAAATAAAAAAATGAATAGTAATTTATTCATAGATATATAATAACCAAATTTGATTATGATATTTTAATAATCAAAATAGATTACAAAATATTTTAGTGATTTATATCTCTTTTTTTTTTTTTTGGAGGGGGGGGGGAAGAACAATGAATTATATCTTCAATATCCTTTCATTTTATAAACACCCCTTATCCTAATAATATTATGATATCCAATTTTAATTATAAGTTAATAAATATATTAATCTAATTTCAATTGATATATATAAAAATATTCAAATACATATAACCTATGTAAATTATTAATATGATTTTATGATATATAAAAGATATAATCAAATATATGTATTAGAATAAATTATGAATGAGATTAAAAGGCTTATAAGCGTGCTCTTATCCTAATAATATTATGATATCTGATTTTATTATATTAATTTAATTTTAGTTGATTAAAATGAATTATATTTTGAAAATCTCATTTTCTAACCGTGAATTATATTTTGAATATCATTTAATTTTATAAGTATCCCCTTATCCTGATAATACTGTGATATCTGATTATAATTATAAGTTAAAAAATATATTATATGATGAAATGTATATATTGGAATAAATTGTGAATGGGGGTTAAAATAATGTGAATGAATTTTCATGGGATTGAATAGAATTATAAGGATAAAATGATCAAATGGTTGTGATTAATGTGATGTGAATGGATGGTAATGGAATTGAATGAATTGATAGGGATAAAATAGTTAAATAACAGTTTTTTTTTGTGTCAAGAGATTTTTATATAATAATATAATATAGATAAAAAGTGTTGACACTTTTTAATTAAACTATAGTTTTTATTTATTTATTTGAAAACGAGATTTTGAGAAACACAGCTAGTTTTTTTGTAAATCAAAAGCTCCCCCGGGCCTGTTTCCAAACGGGACCAGATAGGGGCTGGTTACGGCCCAAGAAAAACCTATTCGGGCACGGATCCACGTCGCTTTCCACATCTCACCTACAAGGGGTAAAAATGGGAGAAATCTCTCTCCAGTTCTTTTGATATATATATATCACACACTTTCCCCTTTCCCGTCATTGAAGCGCTTACATCCCTTTCTCGTCGCAGCGTCTGCATAACCCTCTCTTTTTTTTGCTCGATCTCTCTCTGTCTTGGTTTATGAGGTAATCTCACGCCGATCTCCCTTTTCTGTCACCTTCACATTTTCTGATCTGCTCTTCTTTGTAGATTTCTTGGCTTATGAGGTGTTTTTGATGGATCCATCGAGATCTGCTTCATATCTTGATACCTGTCTTGCTCTTTAGGGCTTACACTTTCAGAAAAATATTGGATCTATTTGGATGTTAGGTCTTTTTTTTTCTATTGTGTTTTTGTATAAAATCATGTTCTTTAAAAGATTTATGAGATTTATTCGGCGATTTTTACATGGGGTTTGATATTTGTAAGGACTCCTGTTATCTCATATATCTTACTTACTGGATGATTTTTCTTGTTAGATTTTTTTAGGAATCGGTTGTCAGTTGAATACTAATCTCGTATTATCTGTTCTTATTCTTAAATATTGGTTCTATTTGGGTGTTAGGTCGTGTTCTTTTCTATAGTGTTTTTGTGTAAAATCATGTTCTATAATAGATTTATGAGATTTATTTGGTGATTTTTAGATGTGGTTTGATATTTGTGTAAGGAATTCTGTTACACATATATCTTTCATACTGGATGATTTTTCTTGTTAGATTTGTTTATAAATTGAATACTAATTTTGTGTTATTTTTATTTTATTATACAGCTCGAGGGAGAGACCCACTCTTGGGTGAGTTTTTTCTTTTTTTTTTATAATTTTTTTTTCTTGGTGATGATACATTGATTCTTTTTAGTTGCTTGTAATTGATGCCTGCTGTAGATTGTGACTGATTAGGTCTATGCGCTTTGGAAGAATGCTTTGTTGAGGGTTTGGCTCCATTTTTTTACTGATGTTTGGAGAAATTCTAGGATCGTGTTTTGATGAATTTTTAATTTTTATATAGCCCTTTCCCTGAGATGTTTGCTGCATATTGTATTTGTATTAATTGATATGGTTTTTAATCGTTCTTTTTAAATTAGTAAAACAAAATATTAGTTAAATGAAAGAGAAAATGTTTGACACCTTTATCAAATATCTTCCCAGAAAATGAGGAAAATTTAATGAGGCCTTACATAGTTACTTGCCATATGCAACTAGAGTGTTCCGATTAATTAATAACAAAATGGACAATTTGAATTCTTTTCTTCCATATTCTTTATGAACCAGTGTTGCCAACACGATTATGGCACATTCATGTAGCTGATTTGAGTCGTGTTTCAAATATTTTGTTTAGAGAAGTATTAATGACCTAAGGAAAATGCACTTTTATGCCATCTCGAGATAGAGTCAAAATGGTAGACTTGTATGAAGCCCATTATGTAGGGAATTTCCATGCTGGATATTGTTTGCTCATATGGAGACTCATTCAAGTTGATCTTGGAATTTTACGAACTGTTGAAAGGTTTTATTATAGAACTTCACAAACTATTGAGAGGTTCCCAACTCGTTCAACTGCTGCTGCAGATTCATTTTGATAATTGTGAAACCCTAGACAGTTTTTTTCATAAGCAGTATGGATGGTTGGGGGCTGTCTCCTCTACATTTAAATTCATTCTAGCCGTACTTTGAAAAGGAAGATTTTTAAGATGTGATGGCTGATTTTAACTATTCTTCAAGAGATGGAGAATGGGTTAATTGCAATGCAAAAATAGAGATTTTAAAGGATCAATTTGGGTTTGACTTTTTTTTTTTGGCCTTAAGAAGGATTTTTCGGGGTTCTTGCTACACAAAGTTTCACTGACTTGGATTCTGATATTTTTCCAGTTGGTTTTTGCCAAAATTCATGTTTCTACACTCTTGTTTCTTTTTATTTTTTTTGAAGGAAACAGTAGGCAATTGCCCTCAAATTTTATAATCAGAGAGAATGCCCAAAGGGACAAAACAAGAAAAGCAAACAAAAAAAAAAACCAGATTGGCCTGTCCTACAAAAAGGTCTCTTCGTAAGAACGACCGATCTCAAGACCCCGAACTCGACAGGACTACACCCAAATCATTAGGCTCCCACCCACAGACCACGCTCCCGCACGGTAGTGACCCCAATCCTCCACATGTCTCACCATATTCTCCCATATATTCTCCTCATAAGGGATGCTTCTGCGAAAGACAGCATGATTCCTCGTCTACCCTCCAGTTTCTATCACTAGTTGGTTCCCATGTTGCAAACGTCCAGAAATTATAATCCAAACATTCAGTGTTTTGTTTGCCCTAAGAGATGCATAACTATTGATTAATTTGTGGTCTGGTCTGGCGTTATTTCTGTTAACATCTCAGCTTCTCTGTTTTTTTAAGTGCATCACATTCCTACCTCTGTTCATTGTTTAATCTGAATGCGCATCTAAAGTTCTTTCATTGTCAATAAGTGCTCTTCCTTGTGGCTTGGAGAGAATGATTGTGATTGATGTCCACCTCACTCGTGGTGGTTAAAAAGAGGAGTGTGTGTTTGGGGGGGGGGGGGGGGGGGGTTGCTACGGTCTATGTTGGCTTGTAAATTGATGTGGTCAAGTGTTTTGTATATTAGTAAATTTAATCCTGTTATTTTCTGCCCAACCGGGGGAGATGTTGGTGTGCATATAGTTTCACCAACTTGTCCGCAACTCTGCATATATATATATATATCTGTTAATTGTTGGGAGTGTCTTCAAATTTCTGAGCAGGCACAATATCCCTCTGACAAAATCAGTGGGTTATGTTTTTTCCCCCTGGTGAACAATATGTTAGGTGACATGGCAGTCTGACCGACCTATCATCTGACATGGGGAGACGTGTTGCCAGTTTTACTAAAATGAAACAAAATTTTGGTCTGCATGAGATCTGAACCTGGGACTTCTCAGAGGCATAGACCTTGCTTGGTTTCCTATACCAGCTCAACCAGCTGAGGTTTGGTGTATTTTGTTTGTTTCTCTACTAAAATTCAAGGGTAGTTTAAGGAGAAGGTGGCAATCAATAGTTGTGTTATCTTGAGATGGAGTTACATCTAGGGAATGCAGTCTTTCAATAATGGTTTGTTATTCTTTCTCTCTATGTATGCCAAATCCAATTAGGTGGCATTTCAATGGGAGCACCACACTGTAAATACCAAAAACTGCTATTTGATTAAATCAAATAGATGACTAGCGACTATAGTATTATATTATATGTTATTTGCTGCACTGTCAGGATCTTACATGAAACTTGATCCAATGTTGCTTGATCCAATCTTTCACATTCAGTCATCTTTTTGTAACCGTGTGTGTTCATATTGTTGAATGAGAATTCAGGAATAAGTTAAAATTTTTCTTAACTATGCAACTTTTAAAGTGCATGGTAATATTTATAGTAATTTTTGTTTTACGTTTATGTGCTATTATAGATAACACACTTGATAGTTGGTAGAATCTAATGGCAGTATCATATGAATATAATGTTTTCATAATAAATTTGTATTTTATAACACTGTAAGTGTCATGCCATTTTCTTTACAAGCTTCCTTTTTTATCTTGTTAATAAAGCATATTCATTTGTATTTTGTTCTGTTTGCTATTGTAGTGGCACGCGGATTAAGACCCGCAAACGGAATATAGCGGCTCCTCTGGACCCTGCAGCCTTTTCTGATGCAGTGGTCCAGATATACTTGGATAATGCTGGTGATTTGGTAAGTTTTTCTGTTTGAGTTACACAACTTTATGTTTTTATTTTCTCAAAATGGGAGATACTGTTTGTTATTTGGGCTTTTGTTTTGGAAATGACATTCGTTTGCCTGATTAGGCAATGATCAACTTTTCGTAATGGGTTGATTTTTTTTATTTTATATTTACTACCATCAGCAAATTCTATATATTTTAACTATATCATCTTTTCAAGTTTTATTAAGGCAATGTCCTCAGGTGTGAGGCTAGGCAAGGTGCACCCCAAGCGCCTGCCTCAGTTGCGCATCACCTGACTCCAAATGGGTGGTGCACCTTTTGTGCCTCTTGTGCCTTTTGCTCATCAATTTGAATTTGGGCCTTTTGAACCTTATTGAGAGTTGATGAAGAACACCCATTCTTTGTTTATGCTTTATGTTGACTATTTAACTAGTTAACTGGTTGACTTATTTTCCTTGTATGCTAACTCGCCGTATGTGAGAAAATGAGCGAGTGTTCTGCTTGCTCTATGATTGGCCCCTTCTTCCTCTACTGTTACTAAGAGAAAAAGGTGTGAGAAGGTGTTCTTGTTTCTTCCTCTCCCATGATCGATCTCTCATTTCTTATTTTCTTTCTTCCTATCCTCTTCTTATTGTTTTTCCCCTTCTATTTCCATCTCTTCTTTTCTTTTCTTCTTCTGTGGTCAAATGTTTCCTCTCCTCTTCATATTTTCTTCTTCTTTGTTACTTTTTTTTTGTTTTTGACTATTTTTTGTGTTGATATTTGGTAACCTGGATATGATGCTCTAATGAATTAAAGCTAATTTTATATTCTGATTTTTAAATATATGATTAAATATTTTTTCACTTGATGTATAGAGTAGTTTTTTTTTATCTTCACGTCCTCTAGCATGCGCCTCTCTTTGCACTTTGCACCTCAGGCAATATATAGGCCCTTGCTCTTGGATTGCACTTTGCACGCTGATAACACTGATCTCATCTTTGTAGTATGGCTTGCTTAGTGGCATTATTTTGGGAGGCTTAGAATTGTTTGGTACTCTAAATGACATAAAGACATGCCTAATGTTTTGTTTACTTGTTTTATCATACTTGTCTCATCTCACTTGTTCTTGCTACTTTAGGAACTTGTTGCCAAGAGCATCGAATCTTCAGATCTTAATTTCTCAAGATATGGTGACACTTTTTTCGAGGTTAGCTTTCAGCTGTTTTGGAATATCAGGATCTCCTTTCTTTTTCTTATATGTAATCTGTCAATTTGGCTGTGTTTATTGGTTTTTCCTTCTCCATATTTGATTTTTTAAAAATCTATTTTGCTCTATTTTGGCCTTTGCCTCTTCCAACCATGCAGACAATTTCTGTGGCTCACAAAGTTTTAATCTCAAGTATATTCTTTTTGGCATCAGCATCATGATCAATGACCTGCTGTATTCTGAAACCAAATATTGAGGTTTATTCTTTCATTGATGTCCTCTGTTCATTGTGGATTAGTTCTTCTTAATTCCCATGCAGTTATTTGTACGTGCATGTATGGATACACGATTCCAGATGTTTTTCTGGGTTCCCTTTGGGTTTCCATGTGTCGAATGCATTTGGTGTTTGAATAGTATGATTGTTCACCACCATATTCACACATGCATGATGGGATGTCTTTTATGTAACGAAGGTTGTTTCTTCAGAGGTTCCTTCTGCATGAGTTGATATAATGCATTCTTAACTAATTTTTGTGTTGGGAAACAAGGCTTTTATACTTGCATTCCAACTTGATTTCAGTATAATATTTATGTTGGCAAACAATGCCAAGTTGATTCTGACATCCTAGCTAATGAAGCTTGGTCACCTAGTTTCCAAGGTTCGTTTTCTAGAGGTTTGGCTGCTATGACCCTCTTTTTTTTTTTTTTTTTTTCTTTTTTCCTTTTTATATAGGCATTCCATGTTGAAATTATTATTCAAAGAGAGTGCCCAAAGACAAACAAAACATAGAAGATACTACTGCCCTTAACAGGACATAACCTCCATCAGCAAAGAAAGCTAGGGCCTATGTAGAAGAGATTGCTGCCCAGGACCAGCCGAAACAAACCACTCCAAACTTACTCGGTGATCTACAGTCTACCCCCTACCAAAATGATGCTCTTTGCCCCGGCACAGAAGTGACCCCGGTCTGTGACAGAATGGATCAGTGTCTCCCAAATGTTTTCAACATATATTCTGGACCGCTTAAAGATGTATCGGTTCCGAGTCAACCAGATTTCCCGAACCGTAGCTGGAATATATGAGAATGTAATCTTTGCTTGAACACTTTGATCCCCCTTCCGTCTGAGCTTTTTCCCAGCATTCCACATTTCCTCCGACGTGGAGAAATCCACATTAAGACCTGTGGCTGCACCGAGTAGATGCCACACCTACTTTGCCACCGGACACCCTACAAAAAGTGCTCTGTTGATTCTTCCTCTCCGTCGCACAAAGGGTACGACTGGTCCTCAAGATTCTGTTTTGGTACATGAGCCAAACAAATGCACATACTTTAAGAGGTATCCGGGCACCCCATATCTGCCTCCACTTCTTGGCCATCTGCTTCACTCTTGACTTTAAGAAGGTAGGAGAGGCTTTAGGGACTTCACATTCCTTTTCTGATAATGGTTGATTGTTGGTCCATTTGGCTTTCGCGCAATGAAAGAATTTTTCAAAATAAAAGAGTATATTGGGAGAACACTTGGGCTACGATCTCATCGATGCTTCGCGATTGGGTAAAATTCATTTTGGAGGAGCCTTCGTCTAGTTCCTTGATGAGTTCTGATTGGGGAGGGCTAATAATTAATCAGGTGTTGGATTGTATTTTTTTTTAACCTTGTTCCTTCTTTTATTGTTGTGAGGAGATCCCTTGTCTCCTAATTTTGGGGTTTATCGCCATACCACCCTGGAGACCTCTCAATCACCTGTATGTCTTGGATCTCGCGAGCAATGATGAAACCAATTCCACTTCATCATTGTGAAGGTCCCAATGGCCCCCTCCACCATCTCTCCTCCAGAACTGGGAAACGGTCCCCTCCTTGTTCCATGCGAGCTGAAAAAGACCTCGGTACCTGTCCTTGAGGGGGGGAGTCCCCAATCCACACGTCATGCCAGAAGAAAACCTTCATCCCTCCACCCACCACCGATCGGGCAGTCTGCATGAAGCCATTAGTAGCCTTCAAGATCCCTTTCCAGATCGCGGAAGGTCTGGGAGAAAGTCTTGGGAATCTGGTGACAAATCAATCCCCGCAGGGTTTGTTTGGATAGGAGTATTGGGTGGTTGGATTGGGATTGAGAATCCCAAACTAGGTCAATAAGTTGTTCAGATAATTTTTAAAAGGGGGATTGTGATTGGAAGAGAGGGATTGAGAATCTTTTATTAGGGGGATTGAGAATCCCACTCAAGAGGTGGTATTCCCCCAATCCCTATCTAGGTGGATTGAAAAAAAAGACTTTTTTACCCAGGCTGTACATCTCCTCCATTAATCATAACCGACTCCCCCTTTTCCTAATATAATAGCCGACTCCCCCCATTAATCCCAATTCTCGCCAAAAATGAAAATAATTTCCTCCCATCTCCACCAATCCACATCAGCCAATAAAAATCAACTTCCTCTTATCTCCACCAATCCACATCAGCCAATAATAATTAAAAAAAAAACACAATAGCCAAGTAAGAAGAAACTTCTTCATTTTTTTTGTGTTATTCATCAATGTATGAATTTAATAATTAGTAAAATATTATGTTAGAATTTTATTAAATAAAGGGTAATTTTAGAAGATATGTTTGTGTTAAATAATGTAAAATTGAACTGAGGCCCCGTTTGGTTGCACATTTGGGGCAGCTTTTGATTTTTGAAAAACTGAAAAACTAAAATCGTGCAGTCAAACAGGGCAGATTTTTGAAGAATCGGAAGTTGGATTCCTTTTAATTTTTTCCTCGAAATCTGTGTTTTAAAAAGCTCAAAAACAACGCTTTTTGGTCCGAATCAATTTTTTGAATTGAAAATCAGCTTTCTCTGCCAAACATAAATTGCTTTCAAATATTGATTCCTGAATTAAAAAAAAGCATCCTAATAAAAGTCAAGGTCTAAAATCTTCTTAAAAAACAGCTTTATTCTAAAATCTATTTTTCAATTTCTGCCTCGTCCGACAGATTCCTTAAGCGATGGCATGTGCATGTGCCGCCTGTCGATAGGGGCCAAAATGACACTCTCTGGAGAACTAAGCTTCCGAAAGGCTATAGAGAGCTTCTCAACTTAATGAAAGGGGAAACTTCCTGGGGATCCTCTCATCCTCCTAAGTTGAGACGTAAAAGGACAGGTGCTAGTGAATTGGCTGCTGCTGATCAGTTTCAGAAAGGGGTTAAATGTTTTCTATGAAGATTTTATCTTGGAACATCAGGGGTTTAGGGGATGTGAGAAAAAGAGAAGCAGTGAAAGGTCTTCTAGCGCATCATAAGGTGGATGTTTTCAGCCTTCAGGAGTCTAAGATCCTGTCTGTGACTCCATTGTTGATTAGACAATTTGGTGGTTGTTCTGTTTTTCATGTGACCTCCCTTTCGGCTATCGGTTCTTCGGGAGGAATCATAGTAGGATGGAGGAAACATACATGGAGGTTGATTGATCAGAAAATTGGCCAATTTTCGGTATCTATTATTCTCGAAGATGTCAACTCTGTGTCTCGGTGGATGTTCACAGGAGTATATGGCCCTACGGATGATACTTTGAAAGATCAGTTTTGGATGGAATTGCATGAATGTCGGTCTTTTAGCACATTTCCCTGGTGTGTCATGGGGGATTTTAATGCCATAGTCTTTGTTAAAGATCGAAGTTCTTCTTTGGGGCCAATTAGTGGTTCTAGAGGCTTTCGGGATTGGATTTCAGACTCCTGCATGATTGAAATTCCTCTCTCAAATAAAAGATTCACTTGGAGTAATCTTAGAGACATTCCTACATTGTCTCAGATTGATCGTTGTTTTGTTGAATTATCTTGGGATGATTTCATTCCTCTGGTCCGATTGATGGATTGCCTTGAACGGTGTCTGATCACAATCCTATCCTTCTTTCTTCTTCAAGTGACGACGTTCGGTTGTCTCATTTCAAGTTCGAGAATTGGTGGCTCCTCGAAGATGGTTTTCATGATTTGGTGAAATCCTGGTGGGCTTCTGTAGCAGTGATTGACAAGGGAGCTCGAAAGCAATCATGCAAGCTGAAATTCATTAAAAGTAAGCTTATCGAGTGGAGTAGGCAAATAAGACTCCATCGTCGGGCTCGGAAAACGTCATTGGAGGATTCCCTTCAACGATGGGAGATATTGGAGGAAAATGGTCCTCTTTCCTCTTCGGATCTTGAAGATAGGAAGAAAGCAAAAGAAGAATTTCTTGTCATCCTTAAGCAAGAGGAGTATTGGCGCCTAAGATCGAGAGCAGTTTGGCTCAAATCAGAAGACGGGAATACTAAATTCTTTCATCGGGTTGCAAATTCTAGAAGACGTCAAAATCTTATTACCTCCATTTTGAAAGGTAATGAAAAATTGGTATCTAAGGAAGAGATTGAAAACCATATTGTGGATTATTTCAAATCTTTCTTTCGCAAAGATAGCTCTTGGCTCCTGACTTGGCATGATGACTCTCTTCCTTGCCTTTCCATTGATCAACAATCCTTTCTTGATGCTCCTTTTGTGGAAGAGGAAGTGAAAGATGCAATACTTGGCATGGATGGAGATAAAGCTCCCGGTCCCGATGGCTTTTTTATGAAATTCTTCCAATGCTTCTGGCTTACAGTTAAGGAGGACGTTGTGGAGATGATGGAAGAATTTTACAAATGTCGTCACGGATGTGGGTGCCTCAACGCAATTCATGTTGCTCTAATTCCAAAAAAGAATGGAGCGGAACGTGTTAGTGAATTCCGACCCATTAGCCTTCTTAACAGCTCATATAAAATTATTGCTAAGGTGCTGGCAAGTCGGCTACAAAGAGTGATCCCAGATCTGGTGGACCTCAGTCAATCGGCTTTTATTAAAGGCCGGTCCCTACTTGATGGTTTCCTTGTTGCCCAAGAATGTGTATCTGGAGCACACAAATCAAAAAGAAAAGGTTTTTTTTGCAAATTGGATTTCGAGAAGGCTTATGATTCGGTTAGATGGGATTTCCTCTGGAACATCTTGGTGGACTATGGCTTCTCCTCTAAATGGTTGTGGTGGCTAAAGCAATGCATCAGCACAGTCAAACTTTCAATTCTTGTTAATGGTAAAACAGTGGGTTTCTTCAATTCGGGTAGGGGTCTCCGTCAAGGGGACCCTTTATCCCCCTTCATATTCATCCTTGCGGCAAATATTTTGGGCTGATAAAAAAGGGGGTCTCTCAGAATTGGATTCATGGTATTGAAGTAACAAAAGGTGGATCTCGGGTTTCTCATATCCAATATGCAGATGATACCATTCTCTTTTGTGATGAGCGAGAAAGCAATCTTGATGGGTTTGTCTTCATCTGCAAATGTTTTGAAATTTTGTCTGGCCTCAAGATGAATCTAAACAAAAGTAATCTTTTTGGCATTAACATCCACTTTGATGAGGTAAATCGAATTGCTTGACGATTCAGTTGCAAAGCCGCTGCCTTTCCAACCAAATATCTTGGTTTACCTCTTCATACTTCCTCTCTTCGTAAGAGATTGGGCTCCCCTTCTTGACAGATTCGAAAAGAAATTGAAAGGTTGGAAGGGAAGATTGCTTAGTTTGGGTGGAAGATTGGTGCTTCTTAATGCGGTTCTCACAAGCCTTCCCATTTATTTCCTTTCCATTTTCAAAATTCCAAGTGGCATTCTTCAGGTGATAGACAAAATAAGAAGAAGATTCTTATGGAATGGCAACATTGAGGGGAGTTTGTGACCTCATTTGGCAAAGTGGGAGCTTGTTTGTCGTGCAAAAAAAAAATGGTGGATTGGGTGTTCTGAAACTTCGTGTTATGAATAAGGCTCTCTTAGGGAAATGGCTATGGCGGTTGCTTATTGATTCGGATTCTCTTTGGATTCGAATAATTCGTGAGAAATATTACAAAAAGTGCTCCAGATTAGAGTTGATTCCTCCTCATCGGGTGGCAATCTCCAAACTGTGGAAAGATATCCTAGAGAGTGTGCAGGCAATAAAAGAGGAATCCACATTCTATCCGGGTAATGGCGTTGCAATTAAATTCTGGAAAGATAATTGGCTCCATGGTTCGTCTCCGGCTAGCCTCTATCCAATCCTTTTTCAAGTGGCTGCAAATGTGGATGATTTGATGTGTGATGCTTACACCGACGGGGAGAATTCTATTATTTGGCTTCCCCGGTTGCGTCATGATCTAAATGATATGGAAACTTTGGAGTTAACTCGTTTCCTTGAGTTACTTCAAGGTATTGATTTAAATTTGGAAGATGAAGACGTGGTGAAATGGAGAATGGCTCCGCAACTTGGGTTTTCGGTCAAATCCCTATATAGGAAGCTTAACAAGGCCTCGTCTACCATTCCGACAACTAAAAATCAGAATCTGATTTGGGGAACTCTTGCACCGTTGAAAATAAAGGCTTTTATGTGGCTTTTGTCATTAGATAAAGTGCTCACTAAGGTAAATCATTCAAAATGGGCCAACGTTGGGGATGTTTCTTGCAGCCTATGTGACGGAGTTGAGGAAAATCGAGATCATTTATTCTTCAGATGTTCTTTTGCTATGGACATTTGGAACTTGGTTGGTCAAGCTATCGGTTCTAATTGTAGCTTCCTTGACATTGAAGAGATGTGGAATTTCTTTCGGAATAGAAGGCATAAAGGAGATCGTAGCAATGTAGCTAAATTTCAAAGGCTCATTCCTCATGCAGTTTGTTGGTGTATTTGGTTATCTCGGAACGAAAGATTTTTTCAAAACAAAAGAGCGTATGTGGAAAATACATGGGCTCTTATTTCATATACACTTAGAGATTGGGTGAAGATGATTCTTCAAGTTGAAAATTCTTTGTCCATTATGGGTTTTTCTTGGTTTGTGAGGAATTGATTTTTGTAATCTTTTGAATGGGAGATTGCTCCTATTCAATTTTTCTCTTTTCTTATTTGGAGATCCCTCGTCTCCTTTTTGTTCGGGGGCTTTTTATTCAATAAAAGTTTCTATCTCTATTCAAAAAAAAAATCTGTGTTTCCAAACGGACTCTGAGTTAACATATGTTAGATTTTGTAGAAAGGGTATTTTTGAAAATATTTATTTTTTATATTGTAATCTAGAAATTACCAAACACATCATTAGGATTGGGATTCCCAATCCTATTTTCTGAATCATGTTCCATACCAAACAAGTTGACAAGATTCTCAATCCCAATCCACCTGGATTGGGAATCCCAGGATTCACAAAATCCCAATCCCACCTGTCAACTAAACAGACCCTCAATGTACTAACATTCTCCTCCAGAGTAGATCCTGATCCGAGAGCCATTTCCATTTACTTAGGAGGGCTTTGTTCATATCCTTCAGATCGAGGATTCCAGCACCCCCTGTGCTCTTTCTGCTGCACTCTTTTCCACTTAACCAAGTGGGCCTTTCTCTCACCTCCTGTTGCACCACACCAAATGAATCTCTTTCATTCCATCAAGCCTGTGATCACCCCTTTCAGAGCTCTAAATAAGTGTAGTTTATATTTCCATAAAATTACAGTTGGTGCACTCACAAAACACACTTTAATAAAATTGTAACAACTTCAAAATTTGAGTACTGTAAATATATTTACTCTTTGCTTCACTCCTTAGAATGGGGTCTGTACAAGGTACATTTCTGGTGTTCTGTATTGCCTATCTCTCTATTTTTTTTTGCTTGTACCTTTTGATGGTGTCCATGTAATAAAATTGGGAAGTTGCTCTTTATCCAAAAAAATGAAAAATCTTCAATCCTATCAACTGGGACATCTTAGTCATTAATAGATTGCTCCCATACTTCTTCTCAAAAAAAAAAAACAAAGGCCACCAACTCCTTTATAAATTTGCATCTTAATGCATTCTTACTTGTGGTTAAACTAGCATAGCATCAATTTATCTTCTGGTGCCCCATCATTTAGTGGCTGGACTGAAAATTCGTAATTACCTACAACTATCACTACACCATCTTCACTCTGTTTTCCAATTCACGTAGGATTATATCAAGGGTTGGCCTGCAGAGGTGGATTTGCAGCATAAATAGGGGGAATAGGACAAGAAAAGTGCTCATAGAGGAGTTTTAAAAGGTTTATCTGTAGGTGGATTGCATAAAATATTATCTTAGGTGGTACAAACATTCAGAGGACATTCATTATCACCTATTAGAGATGTGAGCCTAGTAAATTTGATGGGATTGGAAGGAAAAAACAGAGAAATTGGACTTAAACTGCTAGAAATGTAACATTGTAATCAACATACTTCTATAATGAACTTTCGTAGAATTTTCTTGTAGCAGTAGGATGCACAAAATCTGCCCTGAATTATTTTATGCTGAACTAAGTTAAGCATCTGGTACAATAGTTTCTTCACCAATCTTATCAACATCAACATCCCAGATCTCTCTGCATGTTTTGTAATAAACTATTACTATAAGTTTGCTTCATTATCTCCTTTCCACATAGGTTTGTTGTATTTTTCTTTGAATACTGATGTCCTGTAAGCAAATTTGTTCTTTCCTTGAATTTCCATCACATCGAGAAATTATACGAATCACATCCCATGGATTGCTTGATTGCTCACAATCATCCTTATTTATATATTTTCTTGAAACAACACGTCTTTTACTTTATGTGCAGTATTTCTTTTTTATCCTTATACAGTGGTTATCAAATACTATATAACAAATGAGCTTGTGCCTTAAGTGCAGGTGGTCTTCACTGGAGGACGCACTCAACCGGGCACGACAAAACCTGAGGAGGGAGATCGGCACCCTTACTCTATTTTAGATTATGAGCCAACACGTGAAGTCATACTGCCATTTGTACTTTACATACAAAAGATCTTGCGTCGAAGGCCTTTCTTGATAAAGAATCTTGAAAATGTCATGCGAAGGTTCCTTCAGTCCTTGGAACTCTTTGAGGACAATGAGAGGAAGAAGCTCGCTATTTTCACTGCCCTTACATTCTCCCAGAAGCTGTCAGGGCTTCCACCGGAAACTGTTTTTCAGCCATTGCTTAAGGGCAACCTTGTGGCAAAAGGGCTAGTGCTTTCTTTCATGACCGACTTTTTCAAGGTGTATCTGGTTGATAACAACCTTGATGATCTCATAGCCCTTTTGAAGCGGGGTAAAATGGAAGACAACCTTCTCGAATTTTTTCCCTCTGCCAACGCTCTGCTGAAGGTTTCTCTGAGCATTTCACGTGAGTTTTACTCGAATATGTGTAAAGACTTGTTAATTTATTGAAAATGGCAGGAATTATATTTTTGGATTCATAGCTGCTTTGTTATGCCTAGTTTTATGGAAGGTAAATTGAAGCAGCAGATTTCGTGCCGGATTGATCAATTATGGACTCTTTAAATGGATATTTCAGTTCTGCATCTTAAGTCATAGGGGGTTATATAAATCAGTTGTGCACACTTGCTCATATCGAAGCTTATGCATGCATTACATCTAGTGTGAATTTGTTGATACCTTATTTGTCATGGGTCAGGGCTGTGAAGTTGGAAAAATTTACATGTCATCTTTTGGCCTCGTAAGAAATGCATTGCAGTTGCAAATATGATGTTTACTTCATGATCCTTTTCATGGGACTGATCTACGTGTATGCACAATGCCATTAAAATTTCAATTTCGTTTCCCAACCATTGCATGTGCTTTTGCCTCTTTTATTTGTTGGGCATCTTCCTTTGACTGATTCTTTGATGAATTAAAATTGCTTCCATATGTTTATCATATTTTTTTTAGCTGAATACTTGATATTTGCTACATACTTTGATCCATGTGCTAATTTTTTTAAATCTAAATTCATGTGATTGTACATAAATCTTGAGTTTGATTTTGTAAGTGTAGAATTTATTATTGTGTTTGCCAAAGAGCACTAGGATAAGATATACCATTGGAATGATTGCAGAGAATCTGTTCTAAATAGTTGGGTATTTAATGTATTTGTGTATTGTGATCATCAGACATGAATGGTTGTCTAAATATTAGGAAGGCTATGGGTACTGATATTGGGGATTAAGCGACTATGTCTGCCATTGTTGGCGGTAAATTTTTATGGTGTTTGGGTGGTTGTAATGTTGTGTTTATTTTCCTGACAAGTTGTACCCCAGTTTATTAATGAATCGCGGAAGAATTGTTTGCCTTTAAAAAAAAATTGATACTGATATTGGGGGTATTAAGTGGCTGCTTCTGAAAGAGGTTGACCTTTCCTTGATTGACATGCTAAATTTTTTTTTAATGCAAATGGTGTTAATATATAATGAATTGAATTTGACCTGGTGTTGGAAATGATGTGGGGTTCGTCTCCCAGTCGGACCTTTCTTTCCAACAACTTTTTTTCGATATATGTTGCTTTAATTTTGTCATTTCTCTATGATGAATCTGAAGTTTCTCTATTTGTCATTCAGCAAAGAAGGGCTTGTGGCTCTTGTTGAGTACAACGAGAAAAAAATGTTTGAGGTGAAGCTTAAAGAGATGAAGACAACATTGACAAGTCAGATTGCAGAGGAAAGGGACATATCTGAAGTAATTGAGACAGTGAAGCAGAGTGTTAAGGATGCGAAATTACCTGATATTGAGATTGTACGCATTCTATGGGATGTACTTATGGATGCTGTTCAGTGGTCGGGAAAAAATCAGCAGCAGAATGCTAATGCAGCACTTCGCCAAGTAAGTAGTATTCATGCATATGTGTGATTCTATTTGTTAATATAGGTCTTCCAATATGTCTCTTAGTCAATGTTTAGATTTAGTTGCGTTATTGAATTATTCTGTTTTATGCTTCCTTTTTATTTCAAATATTAGGATGGCTCATCTGGATATAATTATGTTGTAGTTGATAATTAATTGGCAGTGTTATAAAAAGTCGTGATGGAGCAGGTAATGGACAGACCCATTCCAATACATATCATGTACTGGTGATGCAATTGCCTGTATAGTCTGATACCTTGCCTCAATTATGTTCTAATTAATGAATGCAGCAAAATTTGTAAAATACACTACTTCATTTGTTCTCTTTCACGAGAAAGAATGTGTGAAAAAAATATTTTTTCTTTTCCAAATTCACTTTTTGATTGGTAGAAGTTGAAATGTGAGTCATATTGCCCAATTCCACTGATTACCCTCAGTTTGGCAATCACAATATCTCTCAAATCCACATTACCCAGCCACTGATCAAATCCTTGTTGAAGAAGTTTCCGAAACAATTTAGAGTTCATCTGAATGGGGATTGGTGGATTATTTTGATTCAAACTTTTCTTTTCCACCTTTAAGTTGTCAGCTAAAACATCCTGGATGTCTGTTATTTTTCCTCTTGTCAGCTAAAAGACAAGAAAATTAATGTTCAGTACTTTTCAAAAATGCAGTGTCATGTATCATGTGAAAGTATTCGAGGTTACAACTCCTTATCAATATTGATTTTGGAGGTTACAACTCCTTCTCAATATTGATTTTGATATATTGAAATTTTAAACCTTGAAATTGATAAATTTCTGATTTACAAGGAAATACAATAAGAGAGGAAGAACAAAGCAAAAAAAAAAAAGGGTGCACATAAGGAATGACCTGACCATGAATGCCCATAACCATTTTTCATTATTCACCCTTCCAAAAACAAAAAAATATATTTCTCATTGTCAGGCATCATTGAGCACATTTTTTAAAATAATAAAAGAAAAGAAACATCATATTGTGTCTTCGTCCACATTTTGGTTAAATATGTGATACACTTTCTTTAGTTTTGATGAATTATTTCTCCTATCTTTGTTTGCAGGTGAAAACTTGGGCACAGCTTCTGAGTACATTTTGCACAAATGGAAAATTAGAACTTGAACTTATTTACAAGGTTCAGATCCAGTGCTATGAAGATGCCAAACTCATGAAATTATTCCCTGAAATTGTGAGGTCTCTTTATGACCAGGATGTGCTTGCTGAGGACACCATTCTCCTCTGGTTTCGTAAAGGGGTAAACCCGAAGGGCAGGTATTTCACTTGTCATTTTTACAATTTTTGTTTGTGTTCTTTTTTTGGGCAGAGGATCATAATTTTTATCGTTAGCTACCTAGTGGTGCATTTTTCCTGGCTTATCATGTTGGGAGAAATATTCAACAGTCCTTGATTGGGTTTTTGACAGATTAAATATATTGGCATTTGATGACTTTTTAAATATTGGGGATCCATTTTTTGGTGATGCACACCAAAACATTGTAAAACCATCATGCATCCATGTTTGAGATTGTTTTTTGTGCTTTTCTAAAAAGTTGGAGCAATCTTATTATTGAAACAAGAACCCCTCGACAAAGGATACATGAGGTCTCCGTATAAAATATTAAAGGGAAGAAAGAAGAAAGGGAAAATAGGAAAATGCTGAGGAAGGGGGACCCCTCCCAGCGATAGTGATGACTCAGGTTGTCATCTCTTGAACCAAAGGTTTACCATGATGGAAGAAAGAATATCCTCCTTTAGTATCACAATAACCCTCGTTTCCTTGTTTGGGGGTTTTTTCCAATACAATTGCTCCTACCTTTCTCTAAAAAAAATCATTATATTCTGACCATCTCCCAAGTTTTTTCCAAGTAGAATCTCTTATGTTGGAAAATTAACTCGTTACAGGTCATCTAAATACTCCAAAACATATCACATGGGGGATTAGCTATTGGAATTTCACACTATTACTTCGATCACCTCGTTTGCTCCTCTTTTGAACCACCACATTCCTTCAAGTTCATTGAAAGAGCACTGAGAACCAAGAGCCACGCCCACCTTTTCCCAAATCTTAGCGTTAAACGGGTCCAAAGAAAAGATGGTCACGAGTTTCCTCTTTTGATCTGCAAAGCTGACAAGTTCCATTTCAATCATGCACCCACTGATTGACCTTAATAAGAACCTTATCAAGCGTAAGAAGGCATTTAAAGCCTCGAATCTTCAATCACGCAAGGGCGCCCCAAATAAGGCACTTGAATTGGATTGTAAGGATGTCTTGGGAGTGACTTTTGTTTAGCTTTATATAAAGAGACTTGACGGAAAAGCCGGTGTGAGGTGACAATTTTCAATTTACTGGGTCCTCCAAGTTTAGATCCACCTCTTGGAGAGCTGCAAGTAGCGAAATCAACTCCTCCGCTTCTATGCCCATTTAGATAATGACGCAATCGTAGAGTCCAAATGATTGAAGTTTGCCACATGTGAACAAATCACACATAAAGCCATTCTCATCCAAAGCCACCCGGAAAAGGTTTGGGAATAGTGATGCCGAAGATGCTCCCTCGAGCCAATCGTCCTTCCAAGATCTAGTTTCCACACCATTACTGGGAATTAGTTGGACATCCTCTTTAATTTCCACTGCCAAATTGATGATGTCTTTCAACACCTTAGAAAGAGTAATTCTAGGACGAGGAATTAATGACAATCTTGTGCACCCTGTATTATATTTCTCGCGAATTATTCTTATTTAATGAGAATCCGGATCGACAATCGATTAGTTTTGATCAGGTATATCTAATTATTGCACCAATGGTATCATGCCTTGGTTTAAAAAAATAGGCGAGGTTTTTTTTTTTTTTTCGAATAAGAGGTAGGAGCAATCTTGTTAAGAAAAGATGCCCCTGGACAATGGAGACGAAGGATCTCCATACAAAATTTTAGAAAATGGAAAATGAAAGAACAAGATAGTGAAGAAAAACATTGGGAAGGCATCCCCAACAAGAAATAACCCGGATTGTCACCTCCGGGGACCAACAATTGTCCATGATGATAGAACTGGTGTCCGCTCCCAATATCATCTTGACTTGTATCTTGTATATATGAACTGACAGGTTGATCTAAAACCAGTTAGAGATGCCCTGCCACTGGGTCATCTTGATATGGTACTCCAATGGAAAATCTGAACTCAGATTGTTTGAAATGTCAAAGAACTTAAAGTTACAATTATTGTGACTCCATATTCAGCCGTTCCTTATTTCTTCCAGACCACTAAATTTAGGTTGATATCTTAAATGATTTTAAAGGGTAATATGTTTTCAATAATTACAATATATTGGATGAAAAATCTCACGGTGCTGAAGTGGATTCAGTGATCTAAGTTGTAACTAAATATTTCACTTCATTCATTGAATATCAAAATGATTAATGTTAAAGTTGTGTATCAAACCCAATGATGGTTGCGGTTTCGTTATGTGTATATCTATAATTTCATTGAGAATGAGTGGTGGGGTTTAGATGAGCTCACTAGCCTCAGATAAGCTGTAATGTTTAATGAAATTTCTCGCAACAATTTATTGTTTAAAATATGAAAATTCCATTTAATAGCACCCACCTACCCAACCCCAACCTCACATCAACACCCCCTTGACATTCATCGGCTATTCCAACTACTTCCTTGTCTTCATCTGTTTTTGGGTGTGTGTGTGGGAGTGATATTCTTTTTCCCCTTACATGTACTTGTTAGATGTAGTTTACATAGAGAAGTATGGATCAGTGACATGATCATATTATAGTGAATGTGATTGCCAAGAGATCAAATTCAAAACCTCACATGACTAATAATTTAAATATAGGCAGTCAATGTGATCATCTCCGTTCATTGTAGCATTAAAAGGTTGGCTAAACTAGGCAGGGATGCTAAACTAATTTTCGCTATCCGTGGGTACATTGTGTAATTACTCCAATGTAGAACTGGCTTTTATGATATATATTTGCATGTTGTTTCTTTCAGATCCATCTACCTTATTGTTTATAGATCTTTTTGACAAGACATGGCAACACTATTATTAATTTTTTTTTGATGACCCATAAACCTTGTCTTCTGCTTGGAAAATCATCCCATACATTTTCCATGTTTTGCGGTGATTAATTTTTGTTTTCCCCCCATGTTTAATATGGCTAGGCAAACTTTTGTGAAAGCTTTGGAGCCATTTGTGAAATGGCTGGAGGAAGCTGAAGAAGAAGAATGAATGGAGGTCATGCTGCCGAAGCATATATTCCATGGAGATGGTAATCTCAACAGTTTCGTTTGTTTATCGGCTGCGGTTCCTCAGCAATTTATTTGACTTGGGTGCGTGAATTATGAGAATTTCAAGTGTGTTTTCTGCTATATGTTGTTTCACTGAACATAGCCTAATATGTTGGGCATCACAGAAAAAATAAGACGTATGAAACGGGATTATGAACTAGTTTTTTAAATATTAGACATATGGCAATGATGTTATCGGATCTTAGGCTTTTTTTTTCTTTTTTTTTGGGAATTTTAAGTGTTTTGTATTATTTCTGGTTAAGCCATGATATAATTTTTTGTTTTAATTTTTTCTTAAAAGTATATACTTGCCTAATGATTTATATATATTGAAAAGTGAAGTATTTTATTTAATGTGTCTATAGCATTGGGTTATTTTACACACTTT
The DNA here is from genome assembly GCA_030737835.1 of Acorus gramineus. NCBI lineage: Eukaryota > Viridiplantae > Streptophyta > Magnoliopsida > Acorales > Acoraceae > Acorus > Acorus gramineus. The sequence continues at coordinate 7,636,761 of CM060850.1, forward strand.
TTTCCCTTTGTTCCATGATAACAACCAGGAGATATGAGACGTTCAATGTCTGGGAGCAAAACGCTCTGCAATTCCCGATAAACACCATAATTTTGTCTGTTTAGAGAAATCAATAAATATTTTTCTTTTTAAAATATTTTTTTTAATTTTTTTATAAACTGCGTTAGTCAGGTATATGTTGCATTAGGGTGGAGTGTATAGGCGAGGGACTGTTTCTGGGTTGTAAAACGGATTCAGTGCATCAGCTTTCTTTGGTTAAAACCTGAACTCAAAACCGTAGAGAGGAGGGACAGAGGGTCACCTCTGTCTGCTACCGACGACTGGTTTCGTTTTAGATTGCAACGAGTGGTGGCTCTCCGCATTTTGTAGTATGTTACTTATCAGTTTGTTTGTTTTTTTTTGGGGGGG
>CM060850.1:7647168-7683876 GCA_030737835.1 Acorus gramineus
AGTACACAGAAGCAAAAGAAAATTCGCTTTTGACATAGGCCTTTACAAAAGAACTAAAATGAGGATCATGCCACTCAGGATTACTCTTCATTTCATGAGTGATCTGCAACATCCCTTTACATAACCAAAGAAGTCAGTCATTAAATTCATCTAAGCTGATCAACCTGTTTAGCAACCCCGACACTCCACAAAATTCATGAACCAATGAACGGAAACTTATATTTGTTGTGCAAACTGTCCATATCAAAGTATTATTTTAAATACATTAAAATAATACAAGTGATTCAATCTTCAAATGCAATGTATAAAGGGATACTAATTGTATTAAAGGTCGGAACAGCTAAAAAAGCCAATAGGCTTGACAATCATTACTGCAACCAAGCGGTAGCCATATAAGGAAATATATTTAGCCAACAGATATATAGCTTGAGTATTTAGTTTTCTTATATACAAAACATATCACAAAACATTGACGACACAAAAAGGAGAACTCACCACTTCGTGCAGCAATAATGATTGGATCTTGTGCCCAACTTGTTGCTGATTGCTGTCCAAGATATATTTTCCTTCAACTGCTCAATAGAAGAAATCATCGAATTAGATATTGCTAAGAAAATCATTGTCAACCAGTTTCACAGTGACCCTTCATCATTACAAAAGACATACATTATCAGACAAATACTTCAGCAGTAACCATTGTAATCAAACAATCCCAGGTAAATCAGGAGATAGAATTTCTTTGAACATAAAAAATTACATAATCCTTCCAAATTTCAATTAAACATTATCATGGGACAGCTTTATGAAGAAAAAAATGAACTTTCACACCAAAAGGAAAAATGAATTGAATTAGAAGCAACAGATAACTAACCATGCCATACTCAAGTTTCTTCTCAACAGCATTTGTCTTTTCCTCAAAGGCTTTCATTTTCAGATCCGTATTCACTAAATCAAACAAATTTTGGTACTCTTCTTGAGACATTCGCCCTGAAATCTCATTCAAAACAATGGAACAAACCCCCACATCAACAAATTTAAGAACATAGGGAAAATGAAAAGAAGACACCGTGCAATTATTTCATTCTAACAGCAATACATAAAATAGATGGTTGGACAGAGAGAAGAAACCATGATCAGAATATATAGAAGAGAACTAAATGTTAGCTGACAACTATGAACATTAAAAAACAGCATTTTGCAAGAATTTTTCTCAGGAATCAGCTTTCTTGGATATAGGGATAAAAGGAAGAACATTCACAAGTCTGTCATATTTTTAGATGAACAATCCACTATGAATTGCAGGAATAAAAAGAAACTTTTTTAAGACTCCCTACCATGTTCAGATTGCTTTGCCCATTAGAACACTTAACGTGGATAATGCCCAAAGACTTTCTAATATATATATATATATATATATATATATTCTTGCTGTTCATTTGTTGTTTGTCGTCATCTTCTTGTCCAGTAACAAGCAACTTATGTTAATTAGTTATTTTCTTTATTATCCTCTGTATATAAGTATATTAGCTTAAGAAAAACTACATGGCAATGGAAACTGAGCCTAGCACTCCCTCTTCCAGTCCCACTGTAGGAAATTTGTCATGCACCAGCTAGCAACAAATCGAATAAAAAAAAACTAAAATATAAACTTTTAAATCAGGGAGTATGAAGAAGAAGATCCACTGCATATTCCCTTTTTCACGCGTGCATGCACACATACATGCAATTTAGAACAGAAACAATAATGCAGTGGATAATGTTTGCAAGGACCCGTAGCTTTCAAAAGGTTCAGCAAGAAAATATTATATGCCAGCAAAAAAATCATGTGAAATAGGATACCGGGGACGGTTACCCCCACACCAAATAACAAGAATCCCACACCATTATCTGACCCACCCCACTCTCTTTTGTCAATCCCTAAATCCACCCCTCAATATATATTTGAAACATGTCAATGTAAACCCACCCCCAACCATTTTACACCAACCTTTTCTCTTTCTTCTCCCTTTGTCTTCTCTCCTCCCACACATTTGAGGAGGGAGCACCGACACCACCTTCAGCGATTGGAGGAGATGGAGGATCCGGTGGAGCAGCTCAAGTGCTAGGTGGACTCAAAACGTCGGACATGATTTTTTAGGGTTCTAAATGATGTTTTTGGGATGGGGATGGACGGGAAAGGAGAGTTTTTTTAGGATTTTAAAGGATGTTGTTGGGATCTGGACTGGCAGCGTGTCGGCGGCGGCGGGGATCCCCCCTGTGACGAGCATGCACGAGCTTCTTGAGTGCCTCATCTACACCAACTCGATGTACCTGGCAATCCACCAAGTTGAATTTGATTGTGGGTATTGAGGAAAATTTGGCTTTTGGAGGGAATTTGGATTCTGGATCTGATATGGGATGAATTGGAATGTTTAGAGGGTTTTTTACTGGGTTTTCATTTGTTAGAGTTTGATGGGGAATTTGGTGATTCTTGTTGGTGGTCGTATGTTATGTTTTTTTGTTTGAAAGCTGTTTTCTTTGAATTTGTTTACATTTTCTGGATTGGTGAGAGATATTGGATGTTATTGTGAGGACTTTCTTTTGGTGTTTGTTTAATCCCTCAATCTTACAAGTTAAACGGGTTGGATGTTTGGAACTACTTGATGATCGCCCAGAAAACATGAGATTGTTCTGCTTTTTATTATAATTCTAGAAGAATAAAGTGTGATGAAAGAGTGTCATGCATTCACGGGTTAGGAGAATGTGGAATTTCATTTTTTTCATAGATAGATTTGCATGATTTTCATTTCATTTGATGGTTTGTTTTGCTTCTCTAAAACCCATAGGAGGTTTATTTTGGCCTCATATTTCCACTGTTATATTTAAAGTGGTAATGTTATGTTTTGGAGACCCCTATCACTAGTGTGTGTTTGGGAGACCCCTGTCATTAGTTTCTTACTATATGTGTTAAGGCAAACTAATATTATGGGAATTGATAATATGTTTTTTAAGTTCTAAAACTTAAAGATCGACTTTATTATGTCGAACAGGGACTTTAAGAACAACTTTAGGCAGTCAAACTACGGTGAGTATATAATCTGGATGTCATTCGACCAAAGGAAATCGATCCAAACATTAGAATGCCGACTGGAATCGGTCGAACTGGGACGTCAAAAATGATTGAAGACAATCGAACAACCATCAACAATGTCTAAAACTTTTGGAACCCATTCAACCTAAGACAGTCGATCTTCACTCAAACTGAACGACTAGAGTTGGTCAAACTGAGATGTTGAAAATGACTAAAGATAGTCGAACTAGTTCGATCGAAGGAAGTCGATCCGAACTCTAAAAGGCTGACCGGAAGCAGACGACCTGTGACTTTAAGAACGACTTTTTATAGTCGAACTAAATCGGTCAATGCCTTTTTTTTTTTGGTATTTCAGTTTGGGGTGGGGAGGGTCTATCCATGGAAATTGGGAGGGTGAAAAGTACAAGGGGGTGAGGTCTATTTAAATGGGGTGGGGTAAGTCAGGGTGATTTTCTTTTTTCGAGAGAACATGCTTTATGGGTTTTTTTGTAATTTTATTGGTGTGAGTTTCTCATTTTTTGGTGTGGGTATATCCGCCCCATAGGATACCAAGCACATGTAGTACCAGATACGTGATCAAGTGAACCACGACAAGAAACATATAATAACAAGGTGTAACAAGTAAAAACCAATGTACCATTTTTCAGGTTCGGTAGTTGTATTCTCCGCCATTTATCCTTTACATGAAACCGGTGTTTCCCAAGAATATCTGCCAGAGGTCTCCATTTCGGTCCATGTTCTTCATGGTACCTATCCACAAAATTTGATATGAACAGATCAAATCTTAATCTATCCATCTAATAATAAATCTTCTAGCTCAAAACACCTGAATACATAACACGGGCCACAATATTGCCAATATCAATCAGAGAGTGGTTGGGGCCAACCGAACATGAATGGAGAGGACAAAAAGCAGTGGACTTGAAGTACCTTCGGATAATATCAACCTCTTCAGGCGTCCATTTGCGCTCCTCATCCCTCTCAAACAGAAGATGCGCTCGATGATATACAGCGTCACGAGTTCTCCAAGGTAAAGAGGATGCTGCAGACCACTTCAAATAATTAACAAAATCTGTGGGAGTATTCAACCAATGGTAGGTTTCTGATCTTAATGCATGATTAATCATAAGAATCCACTTCTAGGGTGGTGGGACTAAGTGTAGACTATATATGGGACGTTTGGGAAGTTACGGTTAGGGACTTAAATGGCTGCGGGAGGAAATCGGTTGGCAGACCACTTCAACAAACAATTAACAAAATCCGTGGGAGTATTCAACCAATGGTAGGTTTCTGATCTTAATGCATGATTTATCGTAAGAATCCACTTCTATGGTGGTGGGACTAAGTGTAGACTTTATGGGACATTTGGGAAGTTACAGTTAGGGACTTAAATGACTGTGGGAGGAAATCGGTTGGCCTGGTATACTCGGTATCTAAAATGAAGGCTCATGCAGTGTCTAATGCAACGCAGATTTTCTCCAAGACACAGTTTGTGTTACATAGGAAATAAGATGCTTGGACATAAAGGAAAGATTAGCATGATGTCAAACAAGCATTATTGAGCTCAATTATCAATGTCGGTGGATTGATGCTCACCAATTTCTCGCCAGCAACCTCTGATTTCACGATCAGACAGACAGTTCATGACCCTCTTCACACCATCTTCACCTAACCCGTGTACCTATATGACATTATTAAGAAGAAAAAATCCATGGAAAATGATACACAAATCATGAACCGAGCAATACATCAATGAAAAAAAAAAGGATAGAAGAGCAAAGGATCCATTTTTTTTGTTTTTGAAATATTTTTAGGGGTGCAACACAAGGAATTCTCAGGAACCCATCCTAGTACTACTCTTGTACAAGCACGCTTAATTTCGGAGTTCTGATGGAATTCGGTGCATAAGTGCTCATATGATCGCACCCAAGGAGGCCAATGTAAGGTGTCCCATCCTCCACGCTAAAGCATGTGGGGACTGACAAAAAAAAACCTTATTAACACTCTTCATTAACAAACAGTCATAAATTGTCAAAAACAGTGAGTTATGCCTGAAGCAGGGCAATATCTCTCACCTATCAACTGATTTCTTTTTTGAGTTGTGCCAGGCCTTGGGCTTGGGAAAAAAAAGGTTGTTTCAGGGAAAATACGGCACCAGTTTGAAGGTCAGTCCTCAAGTCCCTTTATTTTGTCAGTCCCATGTCAAATGCACTAGGTTTAATGCCCACTTTTGACTCTCTTATGCTACATAGGACTTTAAAGCGTAATAAAACAAATGCATGGAATCTACAGAAACAAGTTATTCATTCCCATAATTTTTTCATACATACAGACTTGTCTATGAAATTTTTAAAATTTTACTAAAAAAAGTATGATTCACTATCTATAATTTTATTAAAATAGATGAAAGCTCCTACAAGGAAGGAGTCATATCAGCCTGATCTACACAAAAAAACGGAGGAGATATGGCATCTCCTTGTGAAAAAAAAACGGAAACCAATTCAACCCATGCAAGTAAATCCGGGTCAACTGGGGCTAGTTCTTTAAGTCCTTGGTACATTAGGTACAATAGCACAATACATAGCAGTGTTTCAAGGACAGATAAAGACAATCAACCAAATGTTACTAACACTAGAAATGCACAAGTATCAGAAAGGAAACTGACCTTTATATAATCAAATACAGCTTTCTTGACCAATTCATCATCTTCTTTAGAAAACCGTTTGCCTTGAACCAAAACATCTTGGTCATTCGCTTTACCACCTTCCTTGTCACTAGTGGAAGGGAACATCTCTACATGATCTGAAAAGCTTACCCTTTTCTTTTTTGATGGCTCAGAATTCTTGGAATTATCAACCTCTTCCTCCATCTCATTTAATCTGGATGCCCGCTTCCCAGCCTTATCTCTTGTAGCACCATCACTATTCGCATGTTTTTTACCCCCACCATCTGCCTCTGCATTATCCTTCTTCCTCTTATTCTTCCTTTTTGCCTTAAATTGAGCACTGGCTTCTTTTTTTCCCACCTTTTCATTTCTATCCAAAGGAACCTCATTCATAGTTTCTGGATGTCCTTTAATCAATTCCTCGCTACTTATTGCCTTCTTATGACCCTTTCTTGAGATGTTCACATATTTGTTTTTAACTTTCATGCTCTCACTTCCTTCACTCATTTCTGACTCCTGATTGGCCTCTCCCTTCTTCCTCTTCCTCTTCCTCTTCCTCTCTCCCTTCTTCCCAACCTTTCCATCATTTAGGCCCACCTTTATTTGAGTGACCGAGTCTCCAACAGGGGATTCTCTCAAGTAACATTCCTCCTCACCATTTCCACTTTTCCCACCATCCCTATCCATGTGAATATCTTCCTCTCCGATGACCACATCATTTCCATTCCCTCGGTTTCTCTCATCATTAATTTTCACACCACCTGTTTCAACAAATGCTAACTCGCTCTCAACCACACCGCCCTGCTTCCTCTTTTTCTTCTTTTTCCCCTCATTGTTCCCTGATTCATCCTTTCTAACTTCCTTGTTTCTCTCTGTTTTTCCACCATCCTCATTCCACCCACTCTCTTCCACATCCAATTTTCTTTTCTTCCTTGTTTGTTCCTTTCCACCCAAGGCATCACCTTCCTCCACAACTCCAAGCTTCTTCTTCTTCTTTTCATCCATCTTCAGTCTTACCTTGACATCCTCCTCCTCATCACTGATAGAGACACCAACAGAATCGGTTTTCTCCGTAGTCCTTTTTCCTTTTCGCTTCTCCTTATCCTTCTTCTTATTCTTCTTCTTCTCCTCTGCATTCAATGTCACCTCCTCCTCTAACACATCAATTCGCATTGCAACCTTGCTTGCCTGAAAATACGACATAATAAAGCAGATAAAACAAACTGAATGGGCTCCATAATTGTCTAGGCGGCCAGGAGTGCATAGTCGGTGACCTTGTGCTTAGCCGCCTAAGAGCGCCTAGAGCTTGATTTTTTTTAACTGGTGATTCTATTAATGTTAATTCTCTAATTATTCATGCTTTTTTTCTACAGGTGAACACAACCCCGAGGGTTGGAAATGGGGGACAAATCCACTATCAGGCTACTACTGCATGATGTTACTTACTCTATTTCTTATTAACTTACTACTTGTTGGAACAAAAAAAAAATCATTTCCTTATGGTCGTGGCCCATACGAGTTGTGAAATGGTTCCAATGTATTTTGATATTCTATTTTAGATTGGCATTTTGATTTTCTATGAGTTACGTTGAAAATTGTAATTTAAAATAATAATAATAATAATAATAACAACAATATTATGCAAGCAATAAAAAAGCATTCCCTATTTGATTATCATGACAAATCGATACACCGTGTATATCAATCAAGTCTTGAGTTTCAAGGTTACCATAATTCAAAGAATCACTTGATCGTCACATATAAATAGATTACATGCGGACTTCATCACGCATTGACATTACTGAGGTTTTCCAGGCAAAACTGTCAATGCAGAGAGAGAGAGAGAGACAGAGGGGGTAGAAGAGACAGAGATGTTGAAATTAATAAATAAATAAAAAGTTTCAGACTCAAAGCTGATACCCGGGATCTATATAACATTTTTTATGTATGAATCACATACATTCAACGCACATCAACAAATGTAAGTAAAAACACATACCTTGTTCTTGAATTTTCTTGAATCTATGCTTCTTTTCACCTTCAGAAACTCTCCTGCAAATGAAACCCGAAGAACCCTAGAGGAGTCACAAATACTAACAAGACAGAGAGAAACAGAGAGAGAGAGTCACCCCCCTTGCAAATTATTCACGAGTAGAAAATCCAAAATAAAAACAAAAAGTCAAAATTATAAAAAGGTTCATTCTTTACAATGGATGAACATTTAAATCCTAACACAAACTTTGAACCGAATGCAGTGATTCTTTCATGCATACATCATCAAAATCACCGTTAAACACATGCAATCATAATAAAAATTGAAAAAAGTAAAATATACAGATGCTAGAACAGATCAGAGAACCCGAAAACTTACCAATCCAATGATATGAAGTGAGAGATACCTTCGACTCCGCAACTCGGGTGGACTGAAACCCTAGATTCACGTTTTCGAATCGATTTTTCCCCAAATCGAGGGCTTTTAGGGCAGATCTCAAAGATAGAGATTTTCAAAAGGGGACTTTTTGAGAGAGAGAGAGAGATCGATCAGCCGGGCGTTTACATCGTTAGGGTTTATGTATTGGGGCTTTTAAATTAGGTGACCAAAATACGGGGCATACAAATAGGGGCGCTTACTTATAGATTAGAGGGACACAAATAGAAACACTCTTTCCCAACTTTAGACGAACAAGACGAAGGTTTAGCGGGCCAGGTGGACTCCTAGGCCTAGTTTGATAAAGTGATAAATTTTTAGAATAAGTTAATCTAATTTATAAGGATAAAAAAAATTACTATTTTTATTCAAATTTACATTTGATAATGTTTTTTATTATCCTCATTTTTTATTTTCTTATCCTCAATCTTGCATTTGGATCAAATATGGGATAACTTCAAATTTTTTTAAGAAATATCAAATCTATCATTTCTATTAATGGGGCATTAATATTGTTTAGTGGAGCACATTCTTTCTTTTTTTGGTTTTCATTTATTTTCTTGGAAATAGTAGTAATAAATGTTATCCTAATTTTATAAAATTGGGATAAAAAATTAAAACAAAGTCTGTTTCACCTTTTATCCAGGACAAACTATTCCCATTTTTTATCTCAAAATGTGGACAATTGTCCATACTTTATCTCTATTTTTTTTTATGTCATATAAGATAACAAGTGATTTAATCCAATTTTTTTATTGTCCTAACTCTTTATCCCCATACCAAACTAAACCCTAAGGTCCGTTTGGGTGTATGTTCGGGGACACCACATTGGTGGAATCGATGATGAGTTAGAAAAACAATGTTTTAAGACGTCAAATACGTACAAAAATAAAAAATAATAATTAAAACAAAAAACCGCGAGAGAGGATGCGTTCCCGTTGCATTGCGGCCCGCGGTGCAAACGCGCCTTGGATGCAATGCCAAACAGGACCCTGGGCCCATATAAATCGCTCAACTGTACACTTTTTAGCACGGGGATAAAGAGTTAGGACAATAAAAAAATTGGATTAAATCACTTGTTATCTTATATGACATAAAAAAAAATAGAGATAAAGTATGGACAATTGTCCACATTTTGAGATAAAAAATGGGAATAGTTTGTCCTGGATAAAAGGTGAAACAGACTTTGTTTTAATTTTTTATCCCAATTTTATAAAATTAGGATAACATTTATTACTACCATTTCCAAGAAAATAAATGAAAAAAAAAAGAATGTGCGCTACTAAACAATATTAATGCCTCATTAATAGAAATGATAGATTTGATATTTCTTAAAAAAATTTGAAGTTATCCCATATTTGATCCAAATGCAAGATTGAGGATAAGAAAATAAAAAATGAGGATAATAAAAAATATTATCAAATGTAAATTTGAATAAAAATAGTATTTTTTTTATTCTTATAAATTTGATTAACTTATTTTAAAAATTTATCACTTTATCAAATTAAGCCTAGGAGTCCACCTGGCCCGTTAAACCTTCGTCTTGTTCGTCTAAAGGTGGGAAAGAGTGTTTCTATTTGTGTCCCTCTAATCTATAAGTAAGCGCCCCTATTTGTATGCCCCGTATTTTGGTCACCTAATTTAAAAGCCCCAATACATAAACCCTAACGATGTAAACGCCCGGCTGATCGATCTCTCTCTCTCTCTCTCAAAAAGTCCCCTTTTGAAAATCTCTATCTTTGAGATCTGCCCTAAAAGCCCTCGATTTGGGGAAAAATCGATTCGAAAACGTGAATCTAGGGTTTCAGTCCACCCGAGTTGCGGAGTCGAAGGTATCTCTCACTTCATATCATTGGATTGGTAAGTTTTCGGGTTCTCTGATCTGTTCTAGCATCTGTATATTTTACTTTTTTCAATTTTTATTATGATTGCATGTGTTTAACGGTGATTTTGATGATGTATGCATGAAAGAATCACTGCATTCGGTTCAAAGTTTGTGTTAGGATTTAAATGTTCATCCATTGTAAAGAATGAACCTTTTTATAATTTTGACTTTTTGTTTTTATTTTGGATTTTCTACTCGTGAATAATTTGCAAGGGGGGTGACTCTCTCTCTCTGTTTCTCTCTGTCTTGTTAGTATTTGTGACTCCTCTAGGGTTCTTCGGGTTTCATTTGCAGGAGAGTTTCTGAAGGTGAAAAGAAGCATAGATTCAAGAAAATTCAAGAACAAGGTATGTGTTTTTACTTACATTTGTTGATGTGCGTTGAATGTATGTGATTCATACATAAAAAATGTTATATAGATCCCGGGTATCAGCTTTGAGTCTGAAACTTTTTATTTATTTATTAATTTCAACATCTCTGTCTCTTCTACCCCCTCTGTCTCTCTCTCTGCATTGACAGTTTTGCCTGGAAAACCTCAGTAATGTCAATGCGTGATGAAGTCCGCATGTAATCTATTTATATGTGACGATCAAGTGATTCTTTGAATTATGGTAACCTTGAAACTCAAGACTTGATTGATATACACGGTGCATCGATTTGTCATGATAATCAAATAGGGAATGCTTTTTTATTGCTTGCATAATATAACAAGGGTGTTCCCCAAGGCGCACTCAATTCAAACAAAGTGAGCTAGGAAACCGAATAATGTAATAATGTAATAATGTATTGGACTTCCTAAAGAAGAACAACTTCTTCAAAGATAAACAACTAGTGTCTTGTTTCACTGTCCCTATACCACCTCAGTGAACTGGTAAAAAGACAACAAAAAAGATACTTCAGGATTAGACACGAAAGTTTCCAAAACATGTTCCTAACTAACCTCTCTCTCCTCCCCCCTCTTGAACTTCAAACCCATAAGAAAGTGGTCCACATGCAATTTTGAAATTTTCATCCCTGGCCATGTGACACTTTTGCTGCACCACATGACTCAATCTTATCTAACACAGGTGATTAGAGCTAAACATTATAATGCTAAATATAAGGCACACTGGAGGACAACCATAACTAGCCATTTATAATCAGAGTTAACATTGTGAAGCATAAATTGATACTTCAGGATAAACAGTTATCTGAAGATATAAGTGCAGTTTTGTTGCATTTTTATTTAACAAAAAGGGTGTTTTTGTGCCTTGGTATCATTTAACAAAGTTTTAAATCGAGGTGGATAAGGTTATCCACATTTATTTTAGCTTTCAATTTAGGTGAATAAGGTTAGATGATTCACCTTAGCTTTCACTGGAATTTCCACATTTGGACTTACGGATCATGTACAATTAAAAGAATTTATGAACATGCAACATATGGAAATTTAACTATATGTAAGTTCAACTTATGATACCTCAAAACTTTAAAAAATCTGAACAAATCAGGTCATCACCAACCAAAAAAGCAAATAATCTATGGTAGATTAGACTCTAAAAATTAGGCATTGCACAACAAAACCTACCAAACACCTACATTGAACCTCATGTACCCACAATAGGTAAAAAAAACATAATCAAGAAATAGATCCACACACATTCGTCACTGCAGAAACCCTAAGCAGTATAATGAATAGATCTGAAGCACACAAGCACCTCACGCTTTCCACAAGCACCTCATGAGCACACAATAGATGAAATGAATATATCTGATACCTCAAAACTTTAAAAAATCTGAACAAATGAGGGCATCACCAACCAAAAAAGCAAATAATCTATGGTAGATTAGACTCTAAAAATTAGGTATAAAATCACAAAATTACAAAAGTAGCATATAGTATAAAATCACAAAATTAAGGTCCCCAATCTCAAATTACGAAGAAACCAACTTCCATAAATCCAATCTAGAATCCAGAAAGGCAAAAACACAACCAACCCGATTTTGAAGTTTGGGCTGCCAAAGAAAATCAAGCACAACGAAAGATACCCACAACAAAAAGGAAGAGAACATAAAAGGAAGACTTTACTCTGCAGGAGAAGACATTGAAGATCTCTCTCTCTCTCTCTCAAAAGAACAACTGAAGAAATATTGAATAAATGACAACAAAATGAAAGCCTCGCTTGTTGAATTTAACTATATGTAAGTTCAACTTATGATACCTCAAAACTTTAAAAAATCTGAACAAATCAGGGCATCACCAACCAAAAAAGCAAATAATCTATGGTAGATTAGACTCTAAAAATTAGGTATTGCAGAAAAAAACCTACCAAACACCTACATTGAACCTCATCTACCCAGAATAGGTAAAAAAAACATAATCAAGAAATAGATCCACACACATTCGTCACTGCAGAAACCCTAAGCAGTATAATGAATAGATCTGAAGCACACAAGCACCTCACGCTTTCCACAAGCACCTCATGAGCACACAATAGATAAAATGAATATATCTGAAGCAGAGAAGCACCTCACGAGGAGATCTGCTCGGTTTTACCTTGATGAATGGTTGGGGAGGAGAGCCAAAGAGACTGTGTAGCAGATTGGAGCGTCGGATGGTTCGCCGAAGACGGTGAGACGGAGATCGGTGTGTATCCGACCCAAATCGTGCGGAAGAAGCAGATCCGAGTGTGAATCAGTCGACGAACATGACGATGTGGCCGAAAGAGAACGTTGAACCCTAGATCTGAGAGTATTTTGGGTCTCCGGCGCACCGCATCAGAACAGGCCGAAGGTTGGGGTCGACTTTCGGAGGAAAATATGTCGGTGGAGCTCGGGTTCGTGGTCTGCCTTCGTTGAAAAAAATGGAGGAGAGAGAGGACAGTCGACTGAAAACGGGGTTAAATACCTCACGTAAATAATGCATCAAGTCAGGGGCATTTGCGTCTAAACACACCTCGGGATGAACCACTGAAGGCGTTATCCGAGTACATAAGTAACTGCGTCGTGCTTAATTTTTTGGGGTATAAATGGCTGAATGAGGAGAAAAAAAAGTGATTATTAGTAACCCAACCAAACAAGCTTTTAGCTGAAATTCAGCTTTAAGCAAAATAAGCTCAGTTTATAAGCTGAACCAAACAGCACCTAAGGTGCTGTTTGGCAACGGCGGAAAGCGGATTTTAAGTGCTGATTAATAAGTGCAGAAAAAAGTTATGATGATAATCTTTAAGAGTTAAGTCTCAAAAGCGTTTGGTTTGACGGATACTTTTATGCAGTTATTTAAATAAGTGTGTTTGGTAAACCAAGTTACATATGTGCTTATTGGAAGGGCATTTGAGTCCATTTTATAAGTGCTGAATGTTATTTTGATGTTTGGTTGAAATGAAGAAAACAAATTTTTTTTTTTTGGAGATATTAAAGATTGTCCTTTTTTTACATTTTAAAAATACGTCAACCACTACTACCCTGGTTAGAACCAAAAAAAACTTGTGTGTGGTTACCCACATGTTGAAAATCAATATGTTTCTTGTTTAATCCGTTAAAATATTTATATATTTTGACATATCTCATACGATTGTAAAGACTCCTCAATTGGATTGCAAACACATCCAAATGCAATCGTTTAAAAAAAAAATCCTGAAAAAAAAAACCGGGTTGGACCCCTTTTGTAAGAGTTTGACAGTTATATAAATTCTACAAAACCGCACTCATAAAAAATGTTTCATTTTAACATAAAAAGTCTACATAAACAAGTAATAGACAATTAAATTAATTGGTTGAACATATTGATTAATAAAAAGCACTACGCTTCGGATGTCAACGCTCCAATAGATGAGACATTCTTGAATACGTTACAAAAGTGATTGGTCCATAGATATGCTATAATCTTACAGACATGCATTGGATAATAAAACATTCTACATTCTACTTGACAGCTAGGATTAAAAGCAAAAAGAAGATAACAAACACCAACAACATTATACAAAAGCATGCACAACATCCGAAAATCATTAAACCCGTTGGTCGTGGTCCTACGTTGTCCTTATCCACCTTCCTATGGATTTGCGGTTGGTTATCTTGAAACTCTCCCAAAGCCCTTGGCAATGTATCTGCCCACATGAAAGAATTACTATGGTCCTGCATCCACGCCAAAATATACAAATCAATATGAAAACAATAACCTCAAAATAAGTTAATATGTATCAGTAAAAACAAGTGCACAACAAAAATGGACACGTACCAATCTCGCAGGGCACCTAAAGAACCACCGCCCATAGTTCTTATCTGTCCGTGCCATATGAAGGGTCATTGGTCCTCGGCCACAAGCACATCGAATCTCAGAATGAGCGTTCTTCATGCTGTCCAAAATATTTTCACATCATACATACATCAGTATAATGTACATACATAGGTAGGAATACAACAAACAGTGCATCAACGCCTAGACACTAGCAGATTAGCAATCTCATCCCGCACTCGATTCATTTCTTGTTGATCGTTGTCAGGTCGGATGACGGGGTACAGCTGCTCAGTGGTACGATCCTCATCAACTGTGGTACTCTGAAACTGCTCGAACAGAGAATCATGTAGCTTTTTCTTTCTGATAAAATTGTGAATAGCCATAGTTGCGGGAACTATCCGTACTTGGATATCAAATGGATAAGATGCCATTCTCTTCAAAATGGGGAATCGCGCCTTCCACACACCAAATGTGCGTTCAATCACATTCCGCAACGATGAGTGCAACTGATTGAACACCTCCTCTTTGTTTTGAGGTGTTGCACGCCCCCTATAATCTCCCAACCAATACCTTACATTCCGGTAAGGTGCAATAAATCCCCTTTTATTTGTATATCCAGCATCCACTAGATAATATTTTCCTGGGGGGGGGCAATGGGAACTTTTTGGCAGGGTCTCGAATGGTCTCCGACAGGATGCGCGAATCATGAGCAGTTCCTTCCCATCCCGCCATTACATAAGTAAATAGCATGTCAAAAGAGCACACGGCAAGCACATTTTGCATGCAATCTCCCTTTCGGCCCCTGTATGGAACTTGGTTATCCCTATCTATGATTGCATGCACCAGAGTTCCATCCAGCGCGCCGATGCAATCCTATAAAAACGGAATACTAACCCAAATGAGTTCACCTTCACTAATGATGATCAGGTTTAAAAGCACATCAAAAATTATTGAGCCAAATAAATGAAATTATGATTACCTTGAATGCAGGATAAAATCTTGAGCTATTCAAAATTTGGTCGGGTATGTGAGAGAAATCTGGTGGTTGGATAATTCGTTCACTCAGTTTCAAACAAGCTTTTAGGACCTTCCTGAAATATCGGGATATGGTCTCCCCGGAGTGTTGGAAGCGGTCCTGGCAAACTCTGTTCCTCGCGTTATGTCCAACAATTAGTAGGAAGATACCCACTTGTTCTTCAACAAATACGTTATTCGTGTCTTTCAACCATCCTTCATCTCGGAATTCTTTAACCAATGCCTTGAACACTGCCTGTTCCATGCGAAATAATTCAAGACACGGGCGTGGGTGTCCATCGAGTATCGCACTCATATATTCAGCCCCACTTAAACTAGAATCATGAACTATTCTTCGTGCCCATTGTTGATCAAGATGATCCTGTATGAAATATATGACCATAATAACTAGGATCTCATACTCTGGACCCATTCCTAAAACACACATAAACAAAAACATTGCACTACAATCCATCAGTTCATGTCCATCATAATTTTCCCTACATTTAAAAAGTGGACGCAAAGTCCCTATACGAACATAAACAATCATTTCCCCACATATCTATTAAAAGCACATCATCCATACATGAAGCAATAAACATAATCATCCACACAACCTGAAAATACTATTAAACCTCCATGCAACAACCTGAAAATACTATTAAACATCCATGCAACAACCTGAAAATACTATTAAACATCCATACATAAACCTAAACATAATCATCCATACATTCATTGGTGCCTAAAAATACTTAGAAACATCCATACATATACCTAAAAATACTCATAAAAATCCATACATAAACATAAACATACACACGATGTTCAGAATAAACATAACACAATCATCCATACAAGTTCAAAAGTACCAGAGCACTAGAATCCATGAGACACCATCAAAATCAAGACACCTAAAGCTTGAAAACTGAACGGAGTAGTGCAATCCTCGCACTGGGCCTGGTCTCCAACATCCAAACCCTGCGCTGCTTGACGTTGAAAAAGAATTGCAGGGCGAGCACATAGAGCTCACTATCAGGGTCAATTTCAGGCATCTGTTGGAGGGACGCAAAACATTCTTCGATTGTGGGTGGGGGTGGTACCAGTCTCGCATGCGGACCGTGAGCATGTGCGCTTCCTTGGCTGGTAGCGGAGGCTGCAATCCGATCAAGCACTCCATCAATCTTCTCCACAAAGTCCTGAGCCCCTGATTTTCTCCTCGACTTGGGTGGGCAATGACGTTTGCGTCTCATTGAGGATATGGGTTCATTCAAATTATCCTCATCCTCAACACAGACAGGGTCATCCATTGGGGTTTCAGGAATGGATGAGGGGGAGAATGGGGATGCAGTCGGGTAGGGGGTCTGGGACGTGGACGCAAAGTTGCCCATATCATCGAGAAGGGAATCTCCTGTGGCCGGAGTGAATTGGTGCTCCCCTGTGGCCGTGACCCCTCCAAACAGCTGTTCCATCTCATCAGAATGAGCAAGGGGTCTGTATCTGAACTGTTTCACCTCTGGATTAGCCTGTACACCCAATATCGAATGGATTTATTATGTATTTCTCAAGAATATGAGAACCCATAAATGAATAAATATTACCTTAATCTGCTCATCCCATCTCTCCTGGTCCATCTGCACTGTTTGTCCAGGGGCAACCTCTCCTATGCCAGTTATGGAAATCAGTTTCTTCCAGGCATTCCATTGTTTCCTCAGCATGTCCCAGTAATTCTTGAATTGCCTCTGATCGTAATTTGTCATATTCTTGTCATTAAACTCTTCCCTCACCTTCTTCCATGCCGATGTTTTTAAGTTTGAACCCGGCCGACCCCCTAATTTGACTTGTTCTAAACACAAGTCAATGAACAGCTTTTTCATATCTGCACTCCATGAAGCCCTACCAATCCTAGAATCCATTTTCTACATTCCAAACAGTGTATCAAAAGAAGAGTGAGTCCACTACATCAAATGCAATGCAAAAACATTTGAAGATAATGAAGAAACACCATTTCAAATGCAATAATAGGATATACCATTAAAGCTTTCAAGTATTGGTTTTTCTTCATTGACATGTATATATATTTTGTTGAACTTAACTAAGCCTCTTTATTTATATCCCTATATTTCGAACAAAACCATCTATGCATGACAATGTTTCAATAATCCTATACATGGATCATTAATGTTCTTATTCAGTAAAAAAATGCAGGTACTGGAGGGCACAACATCAAGGATAAGCATGGAAAGTATAGAGACCATAATCACACTTGTTACTGCCACCAAATGAAGTAGCCTATGTATTGAATAGTTGATTTGGCTTTGAGCCTATGGTTTTGGAGTATTAGAAACAGTTTCTAATTTTTGTCCTATTCTATTCACAAGAGTGAGAACCTGAGAATGCAAACTTGATATCCTTGAAACTGTTTGCTTTTACTTTTATGTTCATTGACATGTATTACTTTTATGCTTTTACTTTTACTTTTATTTTTGTCCTATTCTATTCACAATAGTTGTTTACATGACAACTAATAATGTTCTCATATTTTCTTTCATTTATAAAGGGTTAAATGCTGTAGGGCTATTCTTTCCGTCAGTGAAGATTGATTCTTCTCCTTTCGAAAATACAAGAAATCAAACATCCTAAAATATATATTTATCATGCAAATCGGCGTAAATCCCCCAAAATAAACCAATGCACATTCAAAACAACCAAAAAAGAACAAGAAGAAGAGAAGGGAACCTGGTTTGAAGAACTGGGTTTTTGAACAAGCCTTGCTTAAAATCCAAAATAGAAAAAAAAAATAGAGACTCAGATTCTCATTTTCTCAGACAGATTTCAAACCGAACCAAAGCTTCAGCCACACCCAAACAAATTGCAGTAAAAAAAAAAAAAACTGGTTGCCTGAATAAAAAAAATCAGGCCTTCCACATGCTTTGCCTTGCCATGAGCACAAACACTATAATCATCAGTGTAACAGAGATCTTTTGCTATATGTATACATGCATGCCTGGGGCTGTTATTTTTATCTGATGGAGAAGGAGAAGGGCAACCCTCTTACCAGCAACCCCCTCTCATCCCTTCACCTAAGAACTATTGCTGTTATTTTAATAGGTAAAGGGGAGAAGAGAGATGGAGAAGGAGAATGGAAACCCTCATAACCAGCAACATCCATCTCGACTGTTTTCCCTTCACCTAACAACAACCTCAACCAAGATTAGATAAATTCCATAGATCATCCTAAAAATTGGTTGGAGGGTTTATTAATCATTGTTCATCTTGGGGGGCTAAAGATGGTGGCTCCTAGGATCTGGGGCAATTGGATTGACAGTGGCAAGATGTCTATTTCAGATAATGCTTTCCTCTGTAATTAGCTTTGTTTTGATGAATTCCAATCATGCAAATTGCTATGGATAAACAGTTGTTGGATTGCTCCTGAGTTGCTATACAGATAAATGGGGAAAATACAGATTTATTTTTTCAGAAAAAACTTATCCATCCTTAGGACTGAGATTGAATAAGAAGTTAGCAGCATGACTATTTGTCCTGTGCACCTATTTGGATCCGATTTCTGTTCTTTGATGATGCTTTTGACATTGTCTATCTTGTGTTATATGTAGGAGCTCTATGTACATGTATTTTTATTCCATTTCTTTAACATCACTCCACACAAGTTCCTAATGAAGATCCTATACACAGCCCAAAAGACCAAAACATTGTGTTTCATTCATTTAAGGGTCTCGAAAGGCTTGGTCATTGGATGTTAATACACCTGATAAACAGAGGGAGGTAATTTTGAGAGATTGAACATCATACGCTTCATTTCTTTTTTAGATCATAGGCAGTACACTCACCCCCATGGGAGGTTCCAAGACAGAGATAGTACCACAAAAAGCAATCAATCACCTACCATTGAATTACAAAACAAATGTTTTCATTGACCAAACCCTATAGATTAATCTGCAGTAAACCCTAAACACTTTTTCCCTTTTTATTCCTTTTAACCTATGATAATTTATTATTTAAAAATTAGCAAGATCAGACCTGAAGAAACCAATGGATATATATCAGAACAAAAATCCAAGCCAACATTGATATAATTCATAGTCAACTCTCATATTCATTAGATCAACAGATCTTGTAATTTTTTAGGCATGAACAGAGGAGAAGTAGAAAATATTACTTTGATAGTCGGCTGGGGAGCAGATCAGAAGAGGCTTTGGGGCAGATCGGAGTGTCGGATCTGTTCGTTGGAGACAGTGAGAGGGAGATCGGCCCTTGTATCTTCTTCACGTCAGGTGAGGAGGTAGCAGATCGGGGTGAGGGATCGGTCGACAAACTTCAAGGTTTTGTCGACGGGGATCGGTCGATGTTCATCTAGGTTTTGTCGAAGGGGATCGGTCGATGTTGATCAAGGTTTTCTCGAAGGGGATCGGTGTGTGATTTTGGTTATCAGTACAGAAGAATCCATTAAACGAGCTCAGATGGTGTCGATTAGGGTTAAAAGCATCGTCGGTTCGTCGCTTCGTCGAAGAGCTTCACATCTGCGCAGCGTGAAGAAGGAGAGAGAAGGAGAACTGATCGTGGGCGTCGGTTTAAATACCGCCCGTAATTAGGAGAAGTTTGTAGGGGCAAATGGGTCTTTTCGCAGACCATCCTCGACCTTCTTTCAGCGTTTCACGGGAAATAATCGACCCAATGTAAGCGGAAAATTAATAACCAAAAATCACTTAAAGAGGCACAGAAACAGCACTTATTTTGGGTAAACCAAACACAATTAAAGCTGAATTTCAGCTTTAATCCATATAAGTGCTTATACTGGTTGCAAACAAACAGCACCTAATCTTAAGTATGTATACTTGTGGTGGTGGCCCATGGTCCATAAGAACGACGTCCACCGTACAGTCTACCAACGGAGGCCCACAAGAAATATTTATTGCAAAAAGAGTGCTGTTACACTCAGTTTTTTCAGCTCCAATTCCAGTCTTACACGCATCAATAAAAAAATTAACAAGCATATATTCACATTAACGAGATATATGCGCTATTAAAATTTTTTAACACTTTCTATAAATGCTTCAATGCAATCAGAGCATGGGCTTCATTTTTTTATATAAAAACATGTACTTGATTAGATGATGTATACTATTTTTAAAAAATTTAAAATTTGTGTAAATTAGAATTGGGGCTAGAAACATAGATGCACCTAACATTATCCTCGCGGAAAGCATCTTCTCCTTATAATTACTCAATATTGCAGAAAGTTACAAATATCATCTGCACATGAGATACTTGTTCTCAAGTTGCCTCTATTGATTCTCCAGTTGATGCTCTGCATTGCAGTTTTGAGGACCAAAAAGGACCCGTGTTCTAACGGCCTTGTTCTCTAACCTCGACCATTTCCGGGCAATATCTCATAGACAGGATAATTGACCCATAAAGTGCCTCTCCGCGATGCGCTTTGTCATCTGCGACCAACGTTTCCGGCAGACTTCTCCAGATCTATGAGAATATCAGGCGAAAGAAAAGAAAATTCAAACACAAATCGAAAGTGACCATTTGAGATGTCATACATGGATAGAGTTAACCACACATTTAGTTAATTATAAGAACTAAAATAAATTTTAAAATGATATAACAGTAATTTATCATACATGATTAGGGTTAACCACCCATATAGTTAATTATAAAAACTAAAATAAATATTATTTAATAAAATAAGAACATATAAAATTTATTAATTTTACATTAAGTTTTTTTAATTTTCATAAGTTTCATATGATTTTTTCTATTATGAACCACGACAAAAGAAACAACTGTCAGTTTGAATGCTTGTCAGTCTTCTTGTCCTGTCCATCTAATCGTCCACCACACAAATGAAATTCATTTTTATGTGACACAAGCAAGGCAATTGTGAATTTTCGAAGGAGGAGGAGGAAGAGCTTGGACTTGTAAGTCCCAGATATATAATCCATTGCAAATCTAAACTCCCCCAATAAAAGATTTTAAAATTCTGTTTGGGTTAGTAGAGAGAGAATCAGCAGCCATGGCGGACGCCATCGTTTCATTCCTCGTGGTGAAGGTCGGCGAACAACTCATCGAAGAAGCGAAGTTCCTGAAGGGAGTGACCAACCAAGTTCTCTCACTCCAGACTGAACTGAAGCAGCTCCAGTCGTTCTTAAACAAGGCCGATGTGAACCGCGACAAGGACGAACAAAACGTGAAGGAATGGCTGCGACAATTGAGAGACGCCGCGTACGATGGAGAGGACATCATCGACGAATTCATCCTCCGACGCGAGCTCCTCCGACGTCAGAGGCTCCGGCTCCGGATCAAGAGATGGGTCCTCTTCTTGCGTGACATGCATTCCCGTCATAAGGTTGGCAAGTCGATCTTACGCGTCAATGAAAGACTCAACGCCATATTCGCCTGTAAAGACCGATACGGTATTGAAGTCAATTTACCCCCGGCACTCACCCAGGCCTTAGAAGATCGGAAGGAGAGAGACAGCCATCCTCAGATGGATGTGGTGATTGTCGGATTCGAAGATCAAGAGAAAAGGTTGGTGCAGAGACTCACTGTACAGATCGACGAGCTCCGTGTCGTCTCCATAGTTGGGATGGGCGGTCTCGGCAAGACCACCCTCGCAAAGAAGGTCTACGCGAACCGCGACGTCCAGATGAAGTTCGAGTGCATGGTGTGGGTGTCCGTCGCCCAGAACTGTCAGGTGAATCAGCTCTTGCAGGAGCTGATAAATAAAATCAAGGTGTGGGTGTCGTCCAACACCCAACATGGCCAAGGGGATGATCTCTGGCAGAAGCTGATAAAGAAAACTGTTGGCGACTCCAAGGATCTGGCAAATCTGGCCACAGCAGAATTGAAAAATGTGTTGAATGCGTGTTTGAGCGACGAGCAGATTTTGAAGGAGAAGCGGTTCTTGATCATCATGGACGACGTCTGGGAACATGATCTGTGGACCCGTATAAAACCAGCCTTTCGAGACATCCAAAACGGGAGCCGGGTTATGTTTACGACGCGATCGTATGACGTCGCGAAGGTGGCCGACCCAAGCCAAAACCCCTTTGAACTGAATTTGTTAAGCAAAGAGGAGAGTTGGGAGCTCTTCAATTGGAAGGTCTTTAGTAGCAAAGATGGATGTCCGCCTGACTTAGTCAAGAAGGGCAAGGAACTTGTGGAGAAGTGCAAGAGATTGCCTCTTGCGATCATCATCTTAGGCGGGCTTCTATGGTCCAAGTCCAAGAGTGTCATGGTGTGGGACAAGATTCTTACAAAGTTAGACTGGAGGTCCGATCCGAATACGGAGGACTGGCGTGAAGTGCTCGCTCTAAGCTACCACGACATGCCAAGCTACTTGAAGCCTTGTTTCCTCTACTTGGGTCTCTTCCCGGAGGACGCGGAGATTTGGTCGAGCAAGCTCAAGATGCTTTGGATCGCGGAGGGGTTCACGGAGGTTTATAAGAACAAAATGATGTCACCGGAGCACATTGCAGAGGACTACTTGGAGGAGCTCTATCAGAGGAGCTTGATCCAAGTGGTCTCTAAGAAGTCTTACGGAGGTTCGAGAACCTGTGGAATCAAGTCTTTCCGCATCCACGACCTTCTGAGGGACTTTGCGATCGCCAAGGGCGAGGAGTTTGAGTTCCTCACCGTGCACGGAATTATGGAAACCAATTCTCCAACTAAGGCTCGTCGTCGTCTGGCCATCCAAGGCCATGTTGATGCAAAACGCAACGATCAAACATGGTTAGATCTCAAGGGTTCTTCTCCAAAGCTGCGCTCTCTTTTGTGCTTCAACCAAAGGCAGCCGAATTTCAGACCCATAGTTGATGTGGCCTGGATTTCTTTAAAAAAAAGGGCCAATGTTTTGGAAGAAATCTAATTAAATCTTTGGTGACAAATATAGTTATTATGCAAGATCGATCAATTTGTTTGCAATTTTTAAAAAGAGGTCTGAATGGTAATAAATCTTCCAAGATATGGACTCCTTGTTTTTAGTGTTTTTATTTTTAATGTTAGCTCATTAAGAATCATATTTTATTAATAAATAAGAAAATCACCTATTAATGCATATTTGATGTGGGTTTGACTTCATTGAAAAATGGGACACACGTTTTGGAAGAAAATCTGATTATATATTCGCTAATGAATATATAGTTATTTTGGGAGATCATTCAATTGTTAAAATGGGTAGGTGTGAATGGAAAATAAATATTCCAAATATTCATCCAATATTTTTATATACTCCAAAAATATTGATCCAATATTTTTCAACACAATTTTTTTTCTGAATATCATTCCAAATTCATGGCACAATGTTTTGAAGCCTTAAGCCTTCAATGATGTATCTTGTGTATTGGACTTTGAAAAGTGATATTTTCTTCAAAATATCCATTATTAAAAATCATATCATATACAACTTGATAAAAAAAAAATGTTTAAGAAACTAGTTAAACCATGGACTTATGTGATTTTCGATTATACCATTAACCTAATGGTTGACAATAATATTTATAATCATATTCAAACCTCACCGCTATAAACGTAATCATGGATTGATCTGGTCTTTTAATTGAGCTTTCACTATAATTTAATAATAAAAAAGCCCATTACATCCATTTATTTCAAATTCATCACAAAAAAAGATGGACGAGGACTACCGGGGGGGCCCACCTGCCACTAGGGATGCAACTTGAACAGGTTGAATCAGACCCAATCTAACCCAATATGACATTTGTGCGAGTTTAACATTCGAATTCAACCCGAACCTACACAACCCGGACTTAATTTGGATTGGTTAAGGGTTTGGAAACCGGAATAGAGAGTGATCAATTTAAATATAAATCATGTTTTGATTTTTTTTTATTATGAAATAAAATTAAAATTTTCAATTTATATTATGTAGAATCTATTACTTTTATAGTTTCATTTCTATATTTTAAAATAAAAACATTCTTTAATTTCTTTCTTCTTTTTTTTTTTTCGTGCGTTGCATTGATTTTTATAAAGTTTTAATTGTTTAGAATAACATATTTTATAAAAAAAAATCTGAGCCCGACTCGCATCTAACAAGAATCAAACCCAACCTGAATCAAACATGATGGGTTGGGTTTTGGTTGAGCTTCTCAGGTTTTATGACAGGTTAGATTGGGCTTAGGTTGAGCTCTACACCGACCTAATCAGCCCGAGTTGTATCCCTACATGTCTAGATATGTGTATAGTCCCATAAATAATCGTCATTGATTTTTTTTAAAAAAATATATACTCACATATTGAAATATATATTGTCATACGAATTAAATTCTATACTGAAATACACGAGTACACTTTTTCTTTAAAAATTTTATAGTCAAATAAATTGCGATAACGCTTCCGCTATCGCAATATACAATGCTTTGTAAAATGTTCACATGAAAGGTTAGCCAATACCAAGACAATGGTGGCATTGCAATATTGTAATTTTAGAGCTAGTTGACAATGGATAAGTGATGAGATACACGATCGACTTTTAACATAGATAAGTTCGTCCCTAAAAGTAAAAGTTCTCACTTAAGAAGTAATCATAAATCTTAAGGCCTGGATTGGGATAAAGGGGTTGGGATAAGGAAATAAAAACAAAAAACTTCATAAAACTAAAACCAACAATATTAATGCTCCTTTAATAGAAATGGTAGACTTGCTTTTTTTTAAATTTTTTTTTAAGTTATCCCATATTTTACATCATGTGATTCAAATGTAAAGTTAATGATACAAACACAAAAAAATGGGGATAATAAAATGCATTACTAAATGTAAATATAGATAAAAATAATAATTTTTTATTCTCATAAATTAGGTTAATTTATTCTAAATATTTATGTATTTATCAAACTAGTCCTAAGTGTGTAAAAAGAATTTTATAAAAAAAATATTTTAAAATTATAATTCAAATTAATTTGAATTTTTTTTTTCGTGTTTACAAACTCATAAACGGAAGCTTCTAAGCGAAGTAAGTTTCTAATAACCTCCTCAGTTCATCTCAGCCGTTCGTTCAAAATCAGATCAATCAGGTACCTCGAAGAGGCGAGTCCTCCCGAAACAAAAAAAATACTCCTCCAACGGGTCTTATTTCGCTCGCTCTATATATTGATACATGAGCAGGTGATTATCCCTCTATATATTGATGCATTCACTTAGAGGGGGATCTGAGGGCGGATGAGGGGGTGCTGGAGCGGAGGGAGGAGTTTCGGAGCGTCTATAGCTTGGTTTCTTCGTCTTCTTCGGCTTCGTCGAGTAAGGAGGGAAAGGTGGGAGGGCTCCTCCCTTGGGAGATCGGGTTCACCGTGTTTAATGTGAGTTTTTTTTTTTTTTTTGTTGGGGATGTTGAATGGGGATCTGTGGTGGGCTTTTAATGGTTTTTTTTTTATTGGAAAGTCCTGATTGGGTTTTGTTTTTGATTTGATTAATCGATTGGATTTCGGGAGATATTTTGTGAGGATGTTGGGTTTTGTTTTTCATGATTTAGGATTAAGATTTGATTTGATTTGTCCCTTTATTATCTAGTCAATTTGATATTTTGCTTTTAAGTTTCCTTGGCTTATGATTTTTTTTTTTTTTATGGTCTCCGAGTCTCATTTTTTAATGAAGTTTTTTTTTTTAAAAAAAATAATGTCAAATAATGGTGTTCTATTGGGATGGTTTTAAGATGTTGGATTGATCGATAATTAGGGTTTGCTTTTTCCAATTGGATCTAATGTCTGACGTGGCATTACATAATTGTTGATTGTTGAAGCTTGAAATTTTTAAATAATATGTGGATGGGAAGGAGTTTTATGGTGAGAGGTGGCTGATTGTTCATGTTTTTTTTGAAAAATAGAATTTTAGAAGAATTATTGTCATTTTTACCCTATAAAAGTTGATAGCATAAATTATATTAAGTTTTATAAACGTGAAGGAGCCTCCTGCATTGCCTACTGTGTGTGTTTGTGTTTGATGTATGATTTGGAAACACTGAAGAATTAATCCCATTATCCCAAGTACTATTGAAGTTTTATTTACTTCTAAGAACAATATTCACCTTCTCTTTCAAGGCTCGAACCAAGAATCAAAGAACAAGGTTTCAGTAGTAGGCACTACTTCGTTATATCTGGCAGAATATGCATATCTTGCTGAAGAGAATGAGGTCAAGATAATTATTCCCCTCTCCGGACCAGGGATTTTCTGCTGAGCTTCATCCATTTCTACATGTAAGTGGGTTTCAATTCCTTTATATGTCTCTGCTCTGATTACCATTTTTAAATCTGGAAGAATATGCATTTGTTGCTGAAGAGAATGAGGTCAAGATAAATATTCCCCTCTCTGGACCAGGGATTTCTGCTGAGCTTCATCCATTTTTACACGTAAATGAGTTTCAATTCATATATGTCTCTGCTCTGATAACTGTTTTTCTATATCTCCTGAAATTGGGACATCCATTTCTGACTGGCCAAACACGAAGAACATTGGCTTAAACTGACTCCAATTACATCAATGTGCTTTAGATTCCTTTGAGTCCATATGGACGATGTTACACTGTTTGTTTTACAGCCGTGTGTGCAATTTTGTGTATGTGCAATTCTGTAATGTCTAACAATGTATATACTTTGTAAATTTTATTCCTCCTACAAGTGGGTCAACACAACTTATTCAAGTATATGTCTTATTTCATGAAAATATCTTTCATTACATGAAATGTACACTTTTGAATACTTCAAATGTGTTGTTACTGACAATGCATGTAACTTCATATTCTTTTCTTATATGTGAGATCCTTATCAGGTGGAAATGCCACCAAAACACTCAGTTTCCATGTATAGTTAAAATAACATTTTGAGTCTCAAATGTCACCAGTGTTCACATTTTTCATTCACTCTTGTTACTTTAGAACCTGCAATCAACAACTGTTTTAAATGAAAGAGCCTTTCCAGTGTCCTTCATTGACTATTTATAAAGAACTACGAAATTCCCTGCAAAGTGAAACTTAAATGTGTTAAAACTGTAAAATCTACTGGTGAATATGACAGTACAAAGAATTGTATTATTGAGATAGTTAAATCTGGATGAATTATATGGTAAATTAGCACATAAAAATTGTCTTTAAATTTTCATCTCCTGTTCCTTTGACTTTTGGTACTACTACTGTGTCATTTTTTCAATTGATTAATTTCAATGTATTATGTAGTGAGTGGTATAAAAAAGGCCATCTGTTCATCCATGTTGGGTGCTTTGGATAATTTTTCCCTACTAACTTTGAATAGTTAAGATTGGTCATGCTATTTTTCTGCAATTCTGAGGCCATAGAATTTATTTTTATATTTGTGTAGGTCACGTATGTGCGGCAAGATAATTATCCCAAACTTACTTTATGATTTTAATTTTCATAGAATTGTCTCATGATTTGATGCACAAAGAATAAGTGGACAACCACTGTGGGAAGTTCTGCCTTTAAATGTTGGCATACATTAATAGTCATGTGGGAGTTTATGATATATTATCATGGCTTCCTTTTGTACACCCCCACCTAGCTAAACAATTTACATATTGTTTGTAGATATAGATGACGCATTTTCTTGAATAGTCTGTCTTCCTACTCACTGAATGCTTTGGATTATTAATTTGGACCAATATTTTCTGTTCATTCAATGTACATATTTGGCATAGACTATGCTACTATTTGGGAATACTTGTCAAATGTGGAATGATATGGTAGGATGAATATGATTGAAGTGAATATGTCAGACTCACCTAATGCATAGATTTTTTGATATCCTTATTGATGATCTAAGATTTGTTGATTTGCGATTTTTTTCCTTGATATAGAATATTTTATTTATTATTTATGCACTTTGATTATCTTTCTTAAGCTTGATTTTCATTTGGAGCTGCTATTGTCCTTGTTGGTGTGTATATTGTGGTTTCCATGCCCAAGACTGCTTGAAACCAAATGAGTTGATAACTTTTTTGGGCCTTGAACCAAATATTTTACATGAAGTTTATATTAGAGAAGAACTCACATACGTAGATGTTGTTTTAGCACGACTTTTAGCGATTTCAGCTGTTTAATCAAAGGTAATTCAGTTGCATGAGTCTCTTATAACCCTCTTTTAAAATCTTCATGTAAAACTATATATGTGTATGTATGTGCTTTTCATATTTGAGGAATGTGTTATGGAACTTTTACCCAAGATTTTCTATGATATCATGTGCCTTGGCACATGCCAAAAAACTAGTATTAATACATGAGCGGATGATCTCTCTTTTGTTATTTTCAGTCAATGTATTATTTTCTATCGATCGCCTTCTGATTTTCCACAGAGAGAGCAACAACAACAATGGAAGAGATTCCGAATTCGGCCCCAAATGAAACCCTAATCAAGTGAGTCCTCTAGCCGATCTGACCTCTACCTCTGTTTTATTTCCTCAAATCGCCACATATTGATGCTTTTTCCATCCAGGGCTGAAGCTCCTAAACTGGTCTCTCTATTGAAGGAGGTGAAGAACAGATTGGACGTCCTAAACATCACATTTGTTTAGTCTCCTCCAACCGATCGATTGGCTCCGATTTCTACACGAGGTGACCATTTCTCGTCAATTAGGGTTTCTTATTTTCAGTGCTTCATGGAATTCTCAGTCAGTCTTTTAATTTGTTTTTGTTTTC
Organism: Acorus gramineus; assembly: GCA_030737835.1. Lineage (NCBI taxonomy): Eukaryota > Viridiplantae > Streptophyta > Magnoliopsida > Acorales > Acoraceae > Acorus > Acorus gramineus. Next base: position 7,676,140 of record CM060850.1, read on the forward strand.
TCATCAATTAGGAATCCTTAATTTCTAAGCGAATGCAACGTGTACTGATTTGGTTGAATTCTAAGTGGCATTTCGGTTAAAAGCATCTCTTCCATGTCTCTTCCCTCCCAGCCGTCCATTCTCACCATCCGACAGCCTCAGATCACCTCCATTATTGATAATGGTAATGCCCATTGTACATTTTCATTAAACCAATCTTTATATTGATACATATTGGGCTTGTTTTTGTTATGGCATGTTTAATGTACAACAGGAGGAGACAATGTTGGTGCCAAGACATTCTTCAGCGTCTGTCATGTCCACGGCGACTCGACGCGAAGCAAAGCGAATGTAACATGGAGTTCTCGGTCAGTCTTTTGATTTGTTTTTATTTTCTTGTTTCTAGTGACATAATTTTGACCGTGAGACACTATAGTGACGAACAAATCACATAATAGTTGCTAATCTTCACATCTAATGTTCGTACATGGGATATCTTCTACTACTACCACTACCACTATTATTACCATCCATTGTTATGCATATTATCCAACATATGCACACAAAAAGGGCTGTTGACACTTTTTATTCATTTGATTGTAATTCAGTTTTTGTCTTCGTTTTTCTTGCAAATGAGTATATTGAAGAGGAGCAGCATATACTAACCTGATTTTCTGTTAACTAAATAATTTTCAGCATCTATATCATCAGTTGCAATGGAGGATAAGGACTTCTCATGTAAGTTACACCTGATAAACCTCAAAGTGACATTCATATATATATTTCTAAGCATGGTCATATTGTCACTTTTTACTTGGTTAAGACTTCATATTATATGTCAATATGTACTGCCGAATGCTGCTATAAATAAGATTTTTGTTTTTATCATATAATCAATAATGAAACACGAAGATGGAAATACTTTATATTGAGACAAATATAGGCACTAAATTACTACGAAGTTTAAAACCAACTTATGAATATAAATATGTTTTACATCAAGTAAAAGAACCATTGTGCTTGTAAGACGAGAAATTCATGACACAAGTAACTTCTTAATTAGTGAAATATTTCAAACCAAAAATTTGTTAGTTGCTATAAAAAATCTAAGAAGAGCAAAACATACATATAAATGACTTTATTGCCATTTTAGTTTGTGTATTATTAATCACTATTCAGTGGTTGAAGTAAAATGTTTCAAAACCTAGATTTAGACGATGTGTAGTGAAAAAAGAAGAAACTAGTGAAATATTGTTATATACAATAATGGAGGTCAAAGGTCACAATATATACAAAACCTAGAAATAGAAAAGACCAAAAAACCCATGACAAAATTTGAGCCTGCAGGCCTTTAGGAATAGGCATAATAGGCTTATTCCTCTATAATAACTCCAATACTCTCCCTCAAGTTGGAGCAAAGATATCAATCAAACCTAGCTTGGTAAAGCTATAACGAAGGGTAGAGGGACCAACAGACTTGACGAACATGTCAGCAAATTCCTCATTAGAGGAGACAAAAACTATGCCAATGGCACCTGACTGAACTTTCTCTTGGAGAAAGTGAATTCCTCTATAACAACTCTAATACTCTCTCTCAAGCAAGAGCGAAGATACCAATTAAATCAATCAAACCCGGCTTGGTAAAGCAAGAATGGAGGGCAGAGGGACCACAACTTGATGAACATGTCAGCAAGTTGCTCATTAGAGGAGACATAAACTGTGTCAATGACACTCGACTGAACTTTCTCTTGGAGAAAGTGAATATCAATCTCAATGTGTTTGGTCCTCTCATGAAGAACGGAGTCTGTGGCAAGCACATTCTTTTTATCACACAACAAAGTAGATGAACTAACTACAGGGAATCCGGCACATGATGATGAATACGAGACATACCCTATAATGAATATGAGACATACTCTCTCATATTACTGTCCATGAATCTCAGACACCCCCTAGAATTTGAGATCATGAATCTAGATCTGAACCCGTGACCGTAGTCACCCATGAATTCGATATCATGAATCTGATATATATTCATCCAGGAATCTGTAAGATACCCATGAATGAGACATACTTCCTCTTGTATCCAAGAAGATACTCCCCCATTAATCCTACAAATACTCCGCCATGAATTTGAAACAATACCCCTCCATAAATCTGAGAAATATTCCCCATGAATCCGAGACATACTCTCCCCATGAATCCGAGACATACTCTCCCTGTGAATCCGAAACGTCTTCAAGAATCTGAGACATATGACCTCCATGAATCCAAGACCACACTCTGCCCACGAATCCGAGACCATACTCCCCCTATACTCACCCCATGAATCTGAGACATACTCTACCATGAATCCATGACATACCTTACAATGAATCCAAGACCATACTTTGCCATATTCTCTCCCATGAATCTCGGACAAACGCCACATGAATGTAAGACATACTCCCCAATGAATATGAGACCTTGAATCCGAGATCGTACTCCCCCATCAATCTAAGACCATACCATGAATCCGAGAAATGCCATGAATCCGAGATCTCGTGAATAAGAGACACACTCACCCATAAATACGACCATGAATCTTGAGACATACTCCCCATGAATCCTAGAAATAATCCCCTCATGAATCTAAGACATACCAGCCTATGAATCTGTGACATATCCATGAATCTAAGACATACCATGATTTTGATACATATCATGAATCCCAGACCATACTCCCCCATGAATCCTAGACCATATTCCCCCATGAATCCTAGACTCCCCTATTCATTCGAGACGTACCCCACTATGAATTCGAGACGTACCCGACCATGATTCCGAGACATAGCAACCCATGAATCCTAGACAAAACCCCCATGAATCCTAGACCACACTCCTCCGTTGAATCGGAGACATACTCCCCAACGAATCCAAGACCAAACCATGAATGCGAGAAATGCTATGAATCCGAGAGCATACCTTAAATTTGAAATCATACTCCCTCATGAATGGGAGACATGCTCCACCCATCAATCCGACCATGACATACTCCCCATGAATCCTAGAAATAATCCCCCATGAATTTAAGACATATTTGCCTACGAATCTATGACATACCCATAAATCTAAGACATACCATGATTTTGATACATACCATGAATCCCTGACCATACTCCCCCCATGAATCCTAGACTCCCCCATTTATCCGAAACGATTCTGTGACATAGCAACCCATGAATCCTAGACCACACTCCTCTATTGAATCGGAGACATACTCCCCAATAAATCCAAGACCATACCATGAATTCGAGAAATGCAATGAATCCGAAACCATACCATGAATCCGAGATCATACTCCCTCATGAATAGGACACATGCTCCCCCCATTAATTCGACCATGAATCTGAGACATAATCCCCCATGAATCCTAGGCATGCTCCCCCATAAAACTAAGACATTACCTACGCATGAATCTGAGACATACTCATAAATCCATCGGAGACATATCCCCCATGAATCCGTGACATACCCGTGAATTCGAGACATACTCCTCCATGAATTTGAGACATATCCCCAACGAATCCGAGACATTACCCCCTTGAATAGGAGACATGCACCATCATAAATCTGAGACCTTGAATCCAAAACACAAACCCACATGAATCGAAGACACCCCCCCCAATGAATCTGAGACATTCTCCTACATGCTTCCGATACATATGATGAATCCTTTACCATACTCCCCCATGAATCTTAGACATACTCCCCCTTTAATTCAAGACGTACCCGTCCATGAATCCGTGACATAAGCTCCATGAATACGTGAATATACTCCACCTTTAAATCCGAGGCATACTCCGCCATCGAATCTAACAATATACAAGGAATATGAGAAATGCCATGAATCCGAGATCATACTCCCTCATGAATGGGAGACATAATCCCCCCATGAATCTGAAACATACCCATGAATCGGAGACATAATCCCCCATGAATCCGATACATACCCATGAATTCGAGACATACTCCTCCATGAATTTGAGACATACTCCCCAACGAATCCGAGACATTACCCCCTTGAATAGGAGACATGCACCATCATAAATCTGAGACCTTGAATCCAAAACACAAACCCACATGAATCGGAGACCCCCCCCCCCAATGAATCTGAGACATTCTCCTACATGCTTCCGATACATATGATGAATCCTTTACCATACTCCCCCATGAATCTTAGACATACTCCCCCTTTAATTCAAGACGTACCCGTCCATGAATCCGTGACATAAGCTCCATGAATACGTGAATATACTCCGCCTTTAAATCCGAGGCATACTCCGCCATCGAATCTAACAATATACAAGGAATATGAGAAATGCCATGAATACGAGATCATACTCCCTCATGAATGGGAGACATAATCCGCCATGAATCTGAAACATACCCATGAATCGGAGACATAATCCCCCATGAATCCGATACATAACTCCCATGAATCTGAAATATACCCATGAATCCGACACATATTCCCCCCACGAAAAGGAGACATATTTTCCGATCAATCTGAGACATACTCCCCATTAATCCAATAAAATACTCCCCCATACTCCACCCCATAAATCCGAGACCATACTCCTCCATACTCCCCCCATACCCCCTACAATGAATTGGAGACATACTCCCACCCATGTATCCGAGACATACACCTCATGAATACGGAACATTCCCATGAATAAAAGACATACCCCCGTTAATCCGAGACCATGAATCTGAGACATACTACCCCTTATGTATATGAGACATACCCCCAAGTACTCGTGACATACTTGTGAATCTGAGACATACTCTCATGAATTCGAGACATACCCCCTTGAATCTAAAGCATACACATAAGAGATATGCACTCCCAACGAATCGGAGACGTACCCATCAATCCGTGACATACTCCCACACCGATTCTCAAACGTAACCCCCTTGAATCGGAGACGTACTCCGTCACATTCTACCCATGAATCCGAGATCATACCACCCCATGAATCTATGACCTTATATTCGAGACATACTCTCCCATGAATACAAGACCTCCCCCCCCCCCCGAATCTTAGACATACTACCCCCAAGAATCTGAGATTTCCCCATGAATCCTAGACTGCCTCCATGAATCTTAACATTACTCCCCCACGAATCTGAGACCATACTCTCCCATGAATCCGAGGACATACCCACAGGTATCCGAGACATAATCCCTCTTGAATGCGAGACATACTTCTCACATGAATTCGAGACCATACTCCACCATGAATCAGAGATCGTACTCCCCCCATGATTCTTAGTCTTTCCTCAACATGAATCCAAGACATACTCTCCCATGAATTTGAGACCATACCATGAATCTAGTAAATTCCATGTATTTGTGGCCATACTCCCCCATGATTCTCAGACATACACCTTCATGAATCCGAGTCATACTCCCTCTTGAATACGAGACATTGACTTTGAGAACATATTCCCACGTGAATATGAGACATACTTCCCATGAATCTGAGACATACCCCCCATGAAACTGAAACATACCCCTCATGAATCCGGATTCATGCGGGGGTGTGTCTGAGATTCACGGGGTGGTATGTTGCGGATTCATGGGGGGAGTATGGTTTTAAATTCATGTGGGATTATTCTCGGATTCAAGGGTAATAACCCAAGCCCCCCTCCCCTTATGAATCCAAGATATACTCCCACATAATTCCGAGATATATCCCCCCATGAATCCGAGACACCCCCATGAATCCGAGACATACTAAACCATGAATCTGACACATACCCCCCATCAATCGAGGACATACCCCCACATGAATTCGAGATTTACTCTCCATGATTCCGATACATACCTTGAATCTAATACATAGTTCTCTTTCAATTTCAATCCTTACTCCCCTCATGAATCTGAGACATATCATACCATGAATCTGCGAGGTACCCTATCATGAATTCGAGACATACTCCCCTTTAAATTCATACATACTCCCCCATGAATCTGAGACTATACTCCCACATGAATCCTTGACATACCACCCATGAATCCGAGAAATCCCCCCATGAATTCGAGACATACCGACCAATGAATCCGAGACATACCTTTAATCTAAGACATAGTTCTCCTTCATTTTCAATCTATACTCTCTTCATGAATCTGAGACATCCTACCATGAATCTGCGAGGTACCCTATCATGAATTCGAGACATAATCTTTTATAAATTCGTACATACTCCCCCATGAATCCGAGACTATACTCCCACATGAATCCTTGACATTCCACCCATGAATCCGAGAAATCCCCCCATGAATTCGAGACATACCGACCAATGAATCTGAAACATACCCCCCACCCCCCATGAATTGGAGACATACTTCATGATTCTGATACATACCATTAATCCTTGACCATATACTCCCATGAATCCTAAACATACTCCCTCATTAATCTGAGACATTGCCACCCATGAATCCTGGACCACACTCCCCCTTCCATCGGAAACATATCCGAGATCATACTCCCTCATGAATATGTGACATACCCACCCCATAAATATGACCATGAATCTGAGACATGCTCCTCACGAATTTTATAAATAATCCCCCCATGAATCTAAGACATATCTGCCTATGAATCAATGACATACCCATGAATCCCTGATCATACTCTCCCCTGAATCCTAGACTCCCCTATTCATTCGAGACGTACCCCATTATGAATCTGAGACGTACCTCACCATGATTCCGAGACATAGCAACCCATGAATCCTAGACAAAACCTCCATGAATCCTAGGTCACACTCCTCCGTTGAATCGGAGACATACTCCCCAATGAATCCAAGACCAAACCATGAATGCGAGAAATGCTATGAATCCGAGAGCATACCATAAATTCGAAATCATACTCCCTCATGAATGGGAGACATGCTCCACCCATCAATCCGACCATGAATATGAGACATATTCCCCATGAATCCTAGAAATAATCCCTCATTAATTTAAGACATACCTGCCTATGAATCTAGTTCATACCCATAAATCTAAGACATACCATGATTTTGATACATACTATGAATCCCTGACCATACTCCCCCCATGAATCCTAGACTCCCCCATTTATCCGAGACAATTCCGTGACATAGAATTCCATGAATGACAAAACCCCCATGAATCCTAGACCACACTCCTCTATTGAATCAGAGACATACTCCCCAATGAATCCAAGACCATACTATGAATTTGAGAAATGCAATGAATCCAAAACCATACCATGAATTCGAGATCATACTCCCTCGTGAATGGGATACATGCTCCCCCCATTAATCCGATCATGAATCTGAGACATACTCCTCCATGAATACTAGACGTGCTCCCCCCATTAATCTAAGACGTACCTACGCATAAATCTGAGACATACTCATAAATCCATCGGAGACATACCCTCATGAATCCGTGACACACCCATGAATTCGAGACATACTCCCCAACGAATCCGAGACATTACTCCCTTGAATAGGAGACATGCTCCATAAAAAATCTGAGACCTTGAATCCAAAACACACACCCACATGAATCGGATACACCCCCCCCATGAATCTGAGACATTCTCCTACATGCTTCCGATACATATGATGAATCCTTTACCATACTCCCCCTTTAATTCGAGACGTACCCGTCCATGAATCCGTGACATAACCTCCATGAATACGAGACTATACTCCCCCTTTAAATACGAGACA